>CM067843.1:95551366-96101366 GCA_034509565.1 Triticum monococcum | reverse complement strand
GGTGCCAGTGCCCCCTCAGCGGCATGGATGGTCGCCATCGACCGCTTCCTTGCACCAACGCAAGTCGCCTCCTCCCGCCAGTTGACTCCCTCCTGCAGACCAAAGTCCAGACATTGTGGCCTTCCTTGAAGCTAGGGCCAACGTCCAGGAGTACGCCAACAACGGCACAAGACACCGCCATCGCCGTCGGTCAGTGGCCCGATGACACACAGAGCACGGAAAAGGAGCCGCTTCCCACCGCAAGACGCCCCCGCCCTCGCCACTTAATCTAAATTTGCCATGAAAAACGTTTGGATTGCCATGCTTAAAATCCGAACGTTTATCATTTCCGTTTATTTTAGATCGATCGTCGTATAATTTAAAGTTGGAGTCAGACTGAACGAAATCTATGGTTTGATCGATTGAATGTTCTGCTAGAGCTGTATCGAATTAAATAGAAAATGTCATCAAGCCACATGTATTCCTTGTCATCCAACGACCTAGACTGCTTCAATGCTAAGCGCTCAACACGTTTAGCGTGCAGTTAATTTCATGCCAAAAATAGTGCTAATCACATAATAACACACAAATAATATCCAACTTAATATCCGCATGCACTTAATATACTTTCAAATTAACGTGCATTGCACGTACACACTGACTAGTGCTGCTAGCACGTGAAACTGGTGCCGTAACTTATGAATGCGTCTAGATATGGTTAACGGCAACGTCGCCCACGAGTTCTTCGTGTTTGCCCGTGCGTCTAAACGCAGAAGGGGAGGAGAGAGAGAGCACACATGGAACCCACCAGTAAGTGAAGGCGAATAGTACTAAAAATAATATTACATGTTATCAATTAAATAGGCTGTGGTAATATAAAAACATTATGTGAACAAAGGGAGGTACAACAAACATTGTTGTTCTATGTATGTTGCCTATTGACGTGTGGCTTGAAGGCCCTGGTCGCATGTTCGATCCTCATCCTTTATTTTTTAATTTGTATATGGGTCCAAATTTGTTTCATGACATGTGGGCCCCTTGGTGTGTAGTTTGTAGCACTTTAATTTGTGGGTACAAATTTGTTCCATTCCAAGTGGACTATCGGTGTGTAGTTTTGTAGCTTATTTATAATAATTAAAGAGAACAAAAGAGTTCTTTGTAATAATACCATGGTGCGATGTTGAAGGCGAGAAAGGACGTGCGAGAGAGCGATGACCGAGCCAGAGGGAAATCAACTAGGGGAGTTGCGGGGATTACAACGGTGTTTCGAGTAGTTGTGGGCTGAATGCTACGAAAATATAATCTAAACCGACCAAAATAAATGCCTACACAAATTAATCCAAGGTTGGAGTGCCCCTCGCAATGTAAATAGCTCCGGCTTTGTGAGGGATGGAGAGGTAGCTTCAATGTGTGGAAGATACGGCGTGAGAAAGTGAGGTCAATCGAGAGACATATATATATATATAGAGACAAAGTGAGTGTGGTCCGACATTCATGGAGCAAATATATATGCTCTGGAGAGATATTGTCCGATTGAGATTTTGGCAAGGGTGAGGGCTGTAAGATAGAGCTTGAGAGATGATCCAGTCACAGATGTGTAGATATATTTTGTGCGTGGGAGGACGGAAGGTCGATCGATCACATAGGGTCGTCGTGCGATCGAAAGAGTGAGATGGGTTGGAGAGAGTGACCTAGATAGACAATGTGCGTGAGAGAGTATAGAATGTGAATAAGTCGAATTGGGCTCAAACATGGTGATATATTGCTTTTGTCCGAGAAAGAGCGAGTTCAATCGAGACATACAGGGAAAGAGAGAGAGAGAGAGAGGGAGAGAGAGAGCGTGGCCCGCCATGAGGTCGAAAGAGTGGGGGCGGCTTCGATGGACTGACTTAGATAGACAATCTGTGTGAGAGAGTATAGAGTGTGTCGATCGAGGCCCGAACAGGGAGACATATAATTTGTGTGTGAAAGAAAACGAGGTTAAACGACACTCAGATAAAGAGAGCGAGATTGAGCAAGTGTGGCCCGCCGTGCGGAAGAAAGAGTGAGACAGTCTCAAGGGGGTGACCTAGATAGACAATGTGCATGCGTGCGCATGAGAGGTTGGGGGGCTAGATAGGCAATGCATGTATTTAGCGCGAGAGGGTGAGAGGGAGAGGGAGAGAGAGAGCTCGGCATGGGGTGCAATGGCGGGTGTGTGAGGTAAATACATTTTGTAATAGAGTGGAAAAAGGGGGTTGTGTAATTGAGAGAGTTAGAGATCGAAACATGGAGAGAAAGAATGGATGTGTGTTGGAAACCGATAGCTTCCTAAGGTGGTTAGGAGAGGAAGATTGACCGATACAGGAAGTATGTAGCGTGTGTGTAGGGGGGGGGGCTAAAAACAACATTTGAATGTAGATAGTACGAGACTTAATATCGATGTTTCAATTCGGTGTACATTGTAAGATTTGAACCGAGGACCATGCATATGGGTAATTATTTCGAATTCGTGCCATACTAGGTTTCGAAAAGTTGACATTGACTCGATTTGTTGTGCTATTTTGTAGGTCATATGTTTGAATCCATCCAAAAGTTTTCTCACTACCATGGTGTTCATCATATACATATGAATTTGTATTAAAAAAGTAGCATGGATACAGTGAAATGTGAAATCCACATTAGAATTGGAGATCGCTATGTGACACACACTCTAATTCAAATAACTAATTATGTGACACACACTCTAATCCATGTTACCGTGGATATCATTTCGATTTTTTTTCAAATAACTCCTCATTAATTAATTTATAGTATCTCATTTCGAATGACTAATTGCAAGGAAAACACGGGGATGATAATACATACAGATTCGTTTGCAAATTAAAGAAGATTCGTTTGCATTCTCAAATGTAGGCGCACCAGGGTCGTGTCGTGGTGGTCGCGTGTGTCGGACGGACACGTAGCACCTAGCCACCCACCCCCCCAAATGCAGTGGAAGTTCGTGCTTACATGTTTTGGATTGAAATATCTGGCGGCCCCAATTCGAGCCCTGCAAAATCTCCCTTCTCCACTGTCCCCTTCCGCGCCCAGATTGCTCAAATCCCTAATTCGCCGCCAACCCGATCAAAGTTCGAATCGCCCCTCGTCTTGTCTCTTTCCCCACCTCTGTGCCGGACGACGACGAAGACGACGGTCGCGCTTCACCACCGCACCGGTGCTACCTCATCTACGCCCTCGTCCACTGCACCGGGTGGTCCACCGACAACGTCAGCGACTGCAGCCGACGTGCCTCACAGACAACGACTTCCACCGCATCAGGTGCGCTTCACCGATGCCGTCTCCCAGCTCACCGGGGCTAGTTCACTGAGCACATCGTCGCGCCTCCGCCCCCCAAGGCCGCTGGGGCTTCACCAACGGTCTCGTCCACCGCATTGTAGCACTCCACTGCCACTCAAGATTTGCATCCGTGCGCGGCCAGCCAACGCCAGCGCATCACCCTCAACGGCTCTGAAGTGACTCGCACTCTAGCTAGGCGAGCATGCCCAAACGCCGACCCGAACTAGGTATCCACACATCACTCCCTTGTGCACTGTTCCGATGATGTTTGGATATCCTTTCACTGCTCTCTTAGCTTACACGCCTATCCAACTTTGACTTTAACTCTTATTTCTTCTGGAGATATCATCTGAAACAAGAAAAATCCATTTTTAGCGAAGCATGACGGCGCTACGGGATCTGGTACACATCCTGCACACCCGTATAACCTTGTAAGTATCTGTCCTCCGGTACAACAGCAAGGTCGATTCCTCTTATTTGATCAACCATTCACCGTGTCAAAAATGCAGAGGGGGATGCAAGGAGCACAAGGCCTGCACGTCCAAGCAAGTGGTAACATGTACTTGTACATGGAACATCCCAAGCGCAAGCAAAGCTGTAGTGAGCCTGTACAATGAGCTAGCGTAAGTCCCTGCATTTAATTTAATTCGCACTGGCATTCGTGTATGATTTGTGTGCAGTGGCGGATCCACGAATTCAAGTTACCAGGGGTGAACATTTAACTTAAAAAATACGAAGGCACTTGCACTCCGAAAATCAACATAACTTGAGAAATGTGAAGCTACATGCACTTTGAAAACCAGCTAATGATTCAAAGTAGTTCAGATTATAAACACTAAATGATGCAAGCACCAAAAACACAAAATGCAACATGGTGTACAAGGACTACAAACATGGTCTGTACCTGCTTGAATTATTCGTTCTTTGGCTGAAAATATCAAAGTGTAATTGCACCTCTAATCAGTGCGCAAACTGCATATCAATATAACTATCCTGCACAAGTATGCCAATAGTTTCAAACAACAGATTAGAAAAGTATTTATGCTACGTTGTCACGATACAGGGACTTTCTGGTAGATGGCCTCGTCGTTTCCTCAAGCCATGAAAATGCACTATAATTTGCTTGTCATTAATGCATGCAAATCTCTATGTCTCTCTCAACATAGCAGATCATCATTAGACACTAAATCCTTCAATGGGAGCTTGCAAAATGCTTGCATTAGATGCCTCATTAGACACTATATGTTCATCATCAGGGGCATGTAAAATGTTTGCATCAAATCCTTCATTAGCAGTCTATTCATTAGACACTTTAGGATCAAGAAAAACATGAGCTTGGATGTTTGCACCGGAAACTTGATTAGATACATCAGATTCATTCAGTTTAGTATTGATTGGGGGAGTTATAAAATAAGTAGAAATTGGTTTCATTTTCTCATAGATTCCCTACATACAAGCAGTTTTACAACACCGTCAGGTTTAACTATTGGCCAGAAATTGAAGAGTTGAATTAGATATAATCAGGGATGTGATGTACCTGCTCGTTGCACATGCTACTCTTGCAAGCTGCGACTGCCCGTTTGCGCAAGCTCGATGCCATGCCCGTGCTGCCGCCGCCGCCTCCCACGCAGGCTACACCCATGGTTGGATCTTCATCTTCTTGTCCTTCCGTTTGCTTGAAGCCTGGCGACCTCCCTCCAACAAGGGCGTGAGGAAGTGCTGTGTCGGTCTATCCAGCGGCGGCTAGGGTAGAGAACGAACCAGACTTGAGGCTGGAGCGGATGAACTGGAATTTTTCCTACTATCAATCGATATGGGAGGCGCTCGTTTGGGCCGCGAGCCTGCTATAGGGCCTGCCTTGCACTTATGTTATTGGCCTATCCAAATTGAAACATGTCGGTGTCAAAACCGGCGGATCTCGGGTAGGGGGTCCCAAACTGTGCGTCTAAGGCGGATGGTAACAGGAGGCAGGGGACCCGATGTTTACCCAAGTTCGGTCCCTCTTGATGGAGGTAACACCCTACGTCCTGCTTGATTGAACTTGATGATATGAGTATTACAAGAGTTGATCTACCACGAGATCATACCCTAGAAGCTAGCGTATGGTATGATTGTATGTTGTCCTACGGACTAAAACCCTCCGGTTTATATAGACACCGGAGGGGGCTAGGGTTACACAAAGTCGGTTACAAGGAAGGAGATCTACACATCCGTATCGCCAAGCTTGCCTTCCACGCCAAGGAGAGTCCCATCCGGACACGGGACGAAGTCTTCAATCTTGTATCTTCATAGTCCAACAGTCCGGCCAAAGGATGTAGTCCGGCTGTCCGGAGACCCCCTAATCCAGGACTCCCTCAGTAGCCCCTGAACCAGGCTTCAATGACGATGAGTCCGGCGTGCAGATTTGTCTTCGGCATTGCAAGGCGGGTTCCTCCTCCGAATATTCCATAGAAGATTTTGAACACAAGGATAGTGTCCGGCTCTGCAAAACAAGTTCTGCATTCCACCGTAGAGAGAATAATATTTCCACAAATCTAATCTGCTGACACGTTTAGCAACATGACATTATGCCATGGCCCGGTCTTTATTCGAACCGTTTTTCTCAACCAACATTGCACATATCGCGAGGCGGTTTTCTTGACACGTCTTGTCAAAGAAGAGATCGTGTTCCCCTTATTACGGGATTCTCATCAATACAGACGTGGGTAACCCAATCGTGCCCGTTGGTATGACTCCTCGATTTTAGGCAAGTCCCAAACGGCCATGAGGAGGACGCTTGATATTCACCCTCTTTATAAAGAGGCCAAGGCCTGTCCTTTTTTCCCTCTCGCACTCAATCGAATCCTTCCCCCGCCTTGAGTTCCAACTCCCAAGGCTCAGGTCAGGCCCTTCGAACCTTCAACCATGTCCGGATCCAACCTTCAAGGTCGGTGGATGCCTTCCTTTGTCACATAGGAAGACATCAAGAAGCTAAGAGAGGCCAGGTATTTGACCACCGAAATCTCGCACAGGCTGCCTACCCAAGGGCAGTTCTTCCCCACTCCTGAACCCAACGAGAGTGTTGTGTTCATATCTCACTTCCTCCGAGGGCTAGGCCTAGCTCTAGACCCCTTTGTTAGGGGGTTCATGTTCTATTATGGGCTAGATTTCCATGATCTGGCCCCGGATTCCCTCCTTCACATCTCGTCATTCATCGTTGTCGGTGTCAAAACCGGTGGATCTCGGGTAGGGGGTCCCGAACTGTGCATCTTAGGTGGATGGTAACAGGAGGCAGGGGACACGATGTTTTACCCAGTTCGGGCCCTCTTGATGGAGGTAAAACCCTACGTCCTGCTTGATTATTCTTGATAATATGAGTAGTACAAGAGTAGATCTACCACGAGATCGGAGAGGCTAAACCCTAAAAGCTAGCCTATGGTATGATTGTATGTTGTCCTACGGACTAAAACCCTCTGGTTTATATAGACACCGGAGGGGGCTAGGGTTACACAGAGTTGGTTACAAGGAAGGAGATCTACATATTCGTATTGCCAAGCTTGCCTTCCACGCCAAGGAGAGTCCCATCTAGACACAGGACGAAGTCTTCAATCTTGTATCTTCATAGTCCAACAGTCTGGCCAAAGGATATAGTCCGGATGTCCGGATTCCCCCTAATCCAGGACTCCCTCAGTAGCCCCTGAACCAGGCTTCAATGACGACGAGTCCGGCGCGCAGATTGTCTTCAGCATTGCAAGGCGGGTTCCTCCTCCGAATACTTCATAGAAGATTTTGAACACGAGGATCGTGTCCAGCTCTGCAAAACAAGTTCCACATACCACCATAGAGAGAATGAATTCTCCACAAATCTAATCTGCTGACGTACCCCGTAGCGTGGCATCACACCACAGCCAGGTCTTTATTCGAATTGTTTTTCAAAACCTATCTCAGCGTGTTTCGCGAGGCGGTTTCCTTGTTACTCTTGTCGAAGAAGAGATTGTGTCCCCTTATTACGGGATTCCCATCAATACGGGCGTGGGTAACCCAACCGCGCCACCAATTACGGCGCTTGGGGGATAAGCGAGTTTTACCAGGCTGGCGGGGGGGGGGGGCGCATGGTTTCGTCCGCCCTTATAAAGGGATAAGGTTTCACCTTTTTCTACCCATGCCTTCCTCCTCCTTGCTCATCCATTCTCGCACACTTGAGCTCCAACACCCAAGTCCACATCCTTCTCCTCAACTCTCTCCAAACATGTCCGGAGCGGGAGGCAAGTGGATGGCCTCCTCCATCACGAAGGGGCACATCAAAAAGCTACGTGGAGCCGGATACTTAGCCGCGGATATCGCGCACCGGCTGCCAGCCGCGGGGCAGGTTGTCCCTACCTCGGAACCTCACGAAAGGGTGGTTTTCCTCCCCCACTTAGTCTGCGGACTGGGGTTTCCCCTCCATCCATTTGTCCGCGGCCTTATGTTCTATTATGGGCTGGACTTTCACGATCTGGCCCCGAATTTCATCCTCAACATCTCGGCGTTCATCGTCGTGTGCGAGGCTTTCCTCCGCATCCGGCGCCACTTCGGCCTGTGGCTGAAGACCTTCAATATCAAGCCGAAGGTGGTTGGCGGCCAACAAGCGAAATGCGGCGGAGCCATGGTGGGCAAAATGCCCAACGTTATATGTCTCGAGGGATCCTTCGTGGAGACCATAAAGGGGTGGCAATCGGGGTGGTTCTACATCACCGAGCCGCGCGACGCCAACTGGGTGGCGGCCCCCGAGTTTTGATCCGGAATCCCCACGCGGCTTGCTTCCAGGAAGGAGAAGGGCCTGTCCTGGGGTTCATCGGTGGAGCTGGACGGACTCCAGAAGTGTATCCGGAACATGATAAGCAAGAAACTTAAGCTTGTCAACATAGTCCAGGTCATGCTCTTCCGCCGGATCCTCCCGTGTCAACAACGGGATTTCAACTTATGGGAGTTCGACCCAGCCCAGCACCAGACTCTACACGAGCTCCTCGACACGACGCATAAGGACGTCTAGAGGGTGCTATTCAAGGGCGCCGAGGTCCCTCCTTCTCTTACCGAGGACCGCGGGCTAAGCGCGAAGCGCCTTGCGAATTCGGTAAGTTCTGTACATCTGGTAGGATATTTATTTCCCATAGCTTAACCATGTGCGGGGTCTGAGCTCCCATGCCTTTGACAGGACTAGGTGGAGACATTGTAACAGATTAAGTGTCTAGCCCCTCTGCCCGAAGACCCTGCGGACGCTCTCCTGACGGAGATGCAGACTCTGGCTCCTTATGAGGTGCCGGAGAAGACCAAGAAGAAGGCCAAGGGAACCCAAAAGAGTTCCCGGCGCCAGGTGGTATCGGACTCATCATCCGATAACACCGAGATGCACTCCTCCCGTGAAAACGAGGAGAAGGAAGATGAAGATTCTCCCCCTCCAGCCGGGGGAGACAAGAAAAGGAAGGCCGCCCCAACCAGGGAGGCCGAAGGGTCCAAGAAGGGAAGGACTCTCCTTCCGGACTGCTCCACCACCGCCGCCGACGGCGAAGACGAGTGGCTGCTCAGGGCCAAGCCCCTGGCGAAGTCGTAAGTATTCGGATACCAGAGTAACTCATATCATACCTTTGTTGCACTGCTTCTCCTAACGTCAAATATGATTATGCAGTCCGCCCCGAGCCCGTATCGACGTATCTTCATCGGATGGTTCTTTGGACTCGTCGGACATGAATAGTGATACACTTCCAACCGCCTCCTCCCCTTGCCCTATGGACAATGCCAAGGTATTGTCTCAAGGGGCACCGAGCCGGGGGGAGATAGTCCCGGAGGCGCCTCAAGGCGACCTTCCGGACTCTAGGAGCTAAGGGAGCAAGACTCCCAAGGGCTCCAAGTTTGGCCCCCAGCCGAATGCCGTGCCGAAACCTGTAGTGGTTCCGGACTCCGGCAGGCGGCCTCCTTCCAAGAGGGGCAAGCCACCCGTGCCGGTGACCTTTGTCCATCCAGAGGCACCGGACAACCTGCTGGGAGCGCTTCACGGCGCTTCCATCGACGAAGAGCACCACACTATTATGAGTGCGGTGATCAAGAAGGTTCAGTCCGCCAAGAGCGGACTGACCGAAGCCTGTGCCAGCCTTCTAACAGGCTTTGAGGTAAGTATTTTAAAATATAGGAAAATATTACCGCATAGACAGTTGCCCCTGATGCTCTGTTTGGTGTTCACAAATAAAAGCCGAATAGAGGATCAAATAACATCTGCAGGAGTCTAATATAAGTATGTCTGTATGCGTATGCAGGCTTCGCTACTGACCTCTGCCGCACTAACTGCGGAGGTCGCTGCACTGAAGCAGGACCTCGAGGGGTCCGAGAAAGAGCTCGGCCTTGCCAAGAGGCAGCTCAAGGAGAACAAAGGTAAGTAATACCTTGTCTATATATAAAAAAGAAAATGTGGTTAAAAAATGATAGGATCATCATGAATGTGCCAGGGGCCACGATCGAAGTGGCGACCCTGAAGCAAGCGCTGTCCGAGGCCGAGAATAAAGTGGCCAAGGAGCACACCGAGCGGGAAAAACAAGAGGCATGGGTGGGCGGGGTGCAGCAAGAGCTCCAGGCTCTCGTGAAGAAGCACGATGCTTTCGAGCTTGACTCGAAGACATGAGAGTCCGAGCTTGCCACGACCCTTGAGAGCACAAAGCATGCCAAGGCTGAAGCCCAAAAGGCCCTCCAAGAGATTGAGGCGACGAGGAAGATAGCGGGGGGTAAGGCATTCAATATGCAAAGCAAGCATGTGAAAGTAAATTACTTGTTACTTACCCGAGTCCGGAGCTCTCCAAGAGCATTCGCAGATTTGACCCGCAGCGTGTCGGATGCCGCGAAATTTTACCAGGCCGAGGAGGGAAGCTCGACGGAGAAGTTGTTCTGGTCTCAGTATACTGGGACCGAATACCCGATGCCTATGAGCGACCAGCTGAAGCAACTGGTCGAGCTGCACAAGGCGGCCGAACAGGCCATGAGGGGCCTTATAGTCCGGATGTGGCCTGGCGACCCCCTTCCCAACAGCTACTTCGGCCTGGTGAGGCGGCTTGTAGATGCCTGCCCATGGCTGGAGGTCATAAAGCGGTCCATCTACATCGAAGGTGCACGCCGGGCCTTTCCCCGTGCGAAGGTGCACTAGGCCAAGATGGACGCCGAGAAGCTGGTGAAGGAGGGGCCGCCGCAGGGCAAAGAGCATCGCCACCCCGAAATATATTATGAGGGTGTCCTGAAGGGTGCCCGTCTTGTGGCGGACGAGTGTGCGAAGGATGTAATTTTTGAATAAACTTGCTCGTGTGATCTGGTATTATGAAAACTTGTTCATGTGCGCTATGCAACGCTTGTTTGAATTTAAAATATTACCTTCTGTGCGGCTGTTTATCAAATCTGAGAGATGGCCAGTCGTCGGCTTCTGCCCCCATGCCACAAGTGCTGGGGTGTTTGGGCTAAATCTGAGCACTCTTTTTCCCATTGTTGGGTCCTTCGAGGGAGGTGCTCAGCTCAACGAACAAGGCAATATGACTATAATGCTTTATCACTCTCACTTAGCCATAGAAGTCTACAATTTTAAATTTTGGTGAAGCCCCTAGTATTCGGAAGGCCGAATTCGGGGCGCTATACATGCCTTAAGCCGGACAAAGCCGACTCCTCGCTCTAAGCGGCATAAGTCTTTAGGGACTCGAGACCTCTCGAACAGCGACCAGCTCTCGCCTTATCATGATAGTCAGTTTTAGCTTTCTCTACTGAGGTGCTTAGCCCAGATGAACCGGGGCACAATCGCAGTAGTTCTCCCAGTGCTACCTTAGCCGATATAGCGGAACATAAGGTACCAAAACACGGGAGCCAGGAAAACCCAACTATTGACCCAAGACATGATTTGGAGATGATGCATATAATGCTATAAGTTCGGGGTACCGCACTGTCAAAAGTGTTCGGACTTCTCACACCGTATTATGGGGTACGCTTAAGCCCCTGGCGTATTGGCCGTACCAAAGTGTACGGTTGCTTCCAGATATTAAAGTCCTGAAAGAAAGAAAAATAACAAAGCGGGAAGCCCCTAGTGCGGTTGAGCCGCGTCTTGGGGCGTGCCGTAGTCGTGCCCCCTCCCCACCTGTGCCCATGGTATTTTCAATGCGTAATTATGTACACGTGGCACGGATTTTGCCGTTTGGCTAGGACTGGGGTGGGGGCCGCATTGCTATGCGAGCTCGGAACATGCCAGGTGGTCTTGTTGCCGATTACCCCGAGCACGCTTGAAGGTGTCCGGGTCCTTAATCGCCGAACTTGTGGATTGCCTTAAGAGGCTGCTTTGTGCTTCTACTGCAAGGGTCGCAGTGTGCTCCTTCGTGTGGAGAGAGCGCTCTGTGTTTCCATTGACTGTGATGACCCCCCGAGGTCCTGGCATCTTGAGCTTGAGGTATGCATAATGCGGTACCGCATTGAATCTCGCAAATGTGGTTCGCCCGAGCAGTGCATGATAGCCACTGCGGAACGGGACTATATCGAAGATTAACTCCTTGCTTCGGAAGTTATCCGGGGATCCGAAGACCATTTCTAGTGTGACTGAGCCTGTGCAATGGGCCTCTACACCTGGTATGACACCTTTGATGGTCGTTTTTGTTGGTTTGATCCTTGAGGGGTCTATACCCATTTTGCGCACTGTGTCCTGATAAAGCAGTTTCAGGCTGCTGCCGCCATCCATAAGGACTCGAGTGAGGTGAAATCTGTCGATGATTGGGTCTAGGACCAGTGCGGCGAATCCGCCATGACGGATACTAGTGGGGTGGTCCCTGCGATCGAAGGTGATCAGACAGGAGGACCATGGGTTGAACTTTGGGGCGACTGGCTCCAACGCATATACGTCCCTTAGCGCACGCTTCCGCTCCCTCTTGGGGATGTGGGTTGCGTATATCATGTTCACCGTCTGCACTTGTGGGTGGAACCTCTTCTGTCCTCCGGTGTTCGGCTGCCGGGGCTCCTCCTCGTCATCGCTATGTGACCCCTTATCTTTGTTTTCGGTGTTTAACTTGCCGACCTGCTTGAACACCAACATTCCCTGTTGGTGTGGTTAGCTGGCTTGTCTGGGGGGCCATGTATTTGGCACGAGCGATCAAGTATTCGGTCCAAACTGGACGGGCCCGGAGTGCTTCTTTTGAATGGCTTTTTCCGCTGACCGGGTTTAGAGCCTCTGAATCCGGCATTGACTGTCGTATCCTCGGTATTGTCGTTGTTGATGCGGTGCTTGTGTTTGTTGCGACGTGACCTGCCATTGCAATCCTTTGTATCCGAAGTACCATGGTTCTTTGATATGTTATTTCTGCGAGCAAGCCAACTGTCTTCTCCCGCGCAAAAGCGGGTCATGAGTGTCGTGAGGGCTACCATAGATTTCGGCTTTTCCTGGCCAAGGTGCCGGGCGAGCCACTCGTCACGGATGTTGTGCTTAAAAGCTGCTAGGGCCTCTGCATCCGGACAATCGACGATTTGATTTTTCTTTGTCACGAACCGTGTCTAGAATTGCCTGGCCGATTCCTCTGGCTGCTGAATTATGTGGCTCAAGTCATCGGTATCTAGTGGTCGCACATAAGTGCCCTAGAAGTTGTCGAGGAATGCAGCTTCCAGATCTTCCCAACAGCCAGTGGATTCTGCTGGCAGGCTATTGAGCCAATGCCGAGCTAGTCCTTTGAGCTTGAGTGGGAGGTATTTGATGGCGTGTAGATCATCACCGCGGGCCATGTGTATATGCAGGAGGAAGTCCTCGATCCATACCGTAGGATCTGTTGTGCTGTTGTGTGATTCAATATTTACGGGTTTGAAACCCTCTGGGATTTGGTGATCCATTACTTCGTCTGTGAAGCATATGGGGTGTGCGGCGCCTCTGTAGTGGGCTATGTCGCGACGCAGCTCGAATGAGTCTTGTTGCTATGTTCGGCCTGGCCGGATTTACTTTTATTGTATCCGGCATGACGGTTATCGTCTCACATAATGGCACGCCCTCGTGATCCGTAGGTCGATCTTGCGTGTTTTGCTTTGTCCTCCAATACGTCTCGCAGGTCTAGCGTGTTTCTCCATGCCTTGTCATTTTTATTTGAGTGGCATCAGGGTGCGGGCTGAGTTTTTGGCTGAAATGCCTCTCTGTCGCGGCCACGAGGTGGCCGATCAGCCGCATCATATGCTGGAGATGTAGGTTTGAATGCTTCCTCCTCTAGTCGGGGTAGCAACCTACACTTTTGGTAACTCTTGGAGGGGTGTTCGAGTTCATATTCCTCGGCCGCAAGGACTTCAGTCCATCTGTCAGCTAGCAAATCTTGATCAGCTTGAAGCTGCTGCTGCTTTTTCTTAAGGCTATTTGCCGTGGCTATAAGCCAGCGCTTGAAGCGCTCTTGTTCGACGGGATCCTCAGGCACGATAAATTCGTCATTGTCGAGGCTTGCCTTGTCTTCGAAGGGAGGCATGTAATTATCATCCTCCGCCTCTCCATCTGCTGGTCTCTTGGGAGGGTTGGCTTCTCCATCCTCCTGCTCTAAATCTTGCTGGAGGGGATTGTTGTCGTCTTCGGCACTATCCGGAGTGCTATTATTTCCTGTGCCGGTGTCACCGCTTTTGCTTTGGCGAGACTTAGAGCAGCGCCACTAACGTCGGTGCTTGGCCTGCTTCTTGGAGGGGTCATCCTCCGCTGTCTCGTCGCCATTGCCTTCTTTGGGTGTGTCCACCATGTATATATCATATGATGAGGTGGTTGTCCAGTGCCCTATGGGAAGTGGTTCCTCTTCGTCTCCAACATCGTCGTCCATACCGTCGATGTCTTCGGAGTCGAAGTCGAGCATGTCGGTCAAATTGTTGACAGTGGCTACTAAGTGGGTGGTGGGTGGGCGGCGAATTTCTTCGTCATCCGCATCCCAATCCTGCCGAACATAGTTGGCCAGGACTCTCCTGATAGGGAGAGAGACCTTAATGAGTTCAGTATGTCGCCAAAAGACGAGTGCTGCAAGATATTCGCGGAGGTTATCTCCATGATCAGCGCCCAGTCGGATTTGACAAGCACGGGCGCAGGCGGTTCGGAGTCCGTGGCCGGGGAAGAATCTGGTAGTTCAGCGTCACGGCTCCCGTGAAGGGTAAGGTCGATACTCGGCTCGATCGCCGCTGAGAATATGACCTCCGTGGCAGGGTCTATCCACCCGTCCATGGATGGCGCAATTGGCTCCGAATTGAGGGTCGGAGCGGTTGCTGGTGCGGTCTCCTGAACACTGTCCGATGGTAGAGCTAAATCATGCTCATCGTGACCGTGTGGCGCACTCGGCAGGGGCTCGAATCTGTCGAAGATCAACTCTCCATGGATGTCGGCCATGTAGTTTAAGCTTCCAAACCTAACCTGGTGGCCAGGGACGTAACTCTCGATCTGCTCCAAATGGCCAAGCGAGTTGGCCCGTAGTGCGAAGCCGCCGAATACAAAGATCTGTCCCGGAGAAAAGTCTCACCCTGGGCTGCATCGCTATCGATGATCGAAGGAGCCATCAGGCCTAACGGTGATGACACAGAGGAACTCTCAATGAAAGAACCAATGTCGGTGTCAAAATCGGCCGATCTCTGGTAGATCTACTCTTGTACTACTCATATTATCAAGAATAATCAAGCAGGACGTAGGGTTTTACCTCCATCAAGAGGGCCCGAACCTGGGTAAAACATCGTTTTTTTACCATGAAGACTGCAGGGCTTGCACCCCACAACATTTTATTAATAAAGCCAAAAGAAATACAGGGTATCCCCAAGGTGAGGATGAAGAGAGAAAAGAAAGAGAAAAATCCCTAAGGAAAGCTATACAGGGAAAGGGAAAACTATACCTAATAATTACAGATAAAAATCAACTCTCCTCAAGGAGGAAGAAAGTCAATCCACTTAAGAAGGGTGTCTCTATATTTCTGTTTGATCCGATGAGAGAGTAGAGTAAGATCGTGAATGAAACCATTCCTCCATGCCCTGAAAGACGGTTGGATGTTCCGGAAAGCTCTATCATTCCTGACCTTCCAAATATTCCACCAGGCCATGAAAACCACCTCCCCAAAGAAAGGCTTGTTGAAATCCTTCCTAGCTTGACAAGCAATGCCCACCATATCATTACCATCTGTCATTCAATTTGCAGATAGTTCCACACACGAGCACTATAATTGCACTGGAAGAAAAGATGATTTCTGTCTTCCAGAATTCCAGTGGGGCAAAGAACACATTCTGGTCCTTCATTAATCTTCCAATGCCTCCTCTGAATCATGTCCTTGGTGTTAACCCTGTCCATAATCACAAGCCAAGCAAACATCTTGATCGACATTGTGCAGCAACTTTTCCATATCCACCCCAGAATGGGGTTTGATACCATTGGCTGATAGACAAAATCATAAAACCTCTTTGCAGTATAATCTGCTTTCTTGCCATGCCTCCATCTCCAGCTGTCATGGGAGGTATTATCCAAATGGAAAGACCTCATTAAAGAAGAAAGTTGCTGTAATTCCTGAAAGGCTTATGCAGTAAGAGGCAAGTAGAGAAGGTCCTGGAAACTACTAGCCGCAAAGACTTCCTTGACTGAGAGATTTTTGTGGAGACAAAAGGAGTAGAGCCTAGGAAATTGATCTTGCAGTGGGACTGAACTGCCTCCAATTTTCCAATAGTCAGACCAGAACAAAACCGTATCACCAGTAGAAACCTCAACCGAAGTAACTGACCTAAAATTATCCATCAACTTACATACATCTCTCCACCAAAAGGAGCCACAAAGAACAGTCTCATGTGGAATCCTCTGAAAGTAGTAAGAATCCCAAACTAACTGCACCCAGGGCACATCCATCTTGTTGTAAAATTTATTGAGATGTTTCGGCAGAAGAGGATCGTTCTACAAACCTAGATTTAGTATTCCAAGCCCTCCCTTGTTAGGCCTACAGACAAGCGGCCAAGCCGCCAGTGAGTGCCCCCTTTCCTGACCATACTTCCTACATAAACACTGCCTCTGGATTCTTTCTAGTTGTTTCAAAATACCCTGAGGAATTGACAAACTGCAAAGGAAGAAGATAGGTAATGAAGAGATGACAGAATTAACTAATTGCAATCTGCTCCCTTGAGGTAAAAACCAAGAGCTTGCTGTCAATCTTCTCTCCATACAATCCACAAGGGGAAGAAGATCCACAATTTTTGGCCTGGTGGTCCCCACTGGCAGACCCAGATAAGTAAAAGGCATCTTGCCTAAATTACAACCAAAATAGGCAGCCAGATCTGAAGCATCTTGGTCAGTCACATTGATGGGATACATGGAGGATTTGTGGAAATTAATTTGAAGTCCAGTTGCCTGAGAAAAAGAGTGTAAAACTCCTTTCAAAGCCCCCAATTGATCTTATCAGCATTGAAGAAAAGCAATGTATCATCAGCATATTGGACAGCAGGGAAATCAGGGTCATGTGTAGGCAGAGGCCTACTAATAAGACCTTGCTGAAGAAGATCATTTATCAATGTTTGCAAGAGATCCGCCGTAATAACAAAGAGCAAGGGAGAAATGGGATCCCCTTGCTTCACTCCACATTTTCACTTGAAGTGATTCCCAGGAACTCCATTCAAAAGAACAGAAGAAGTGCCAGAGGACAGCAACTGTTTAATCCAAATAATCCATCTTTCATCAAAACCTTTTGCAATTAAAATCTTTATGATAGCCTCATGCTGGATAGAATCAAAAGCCTTTTCGAAATCCAGTTTAAGCAAAATGATGGGCCTCTTAGACTGATTACACTGGTGAATATACTCAGAAGTCCAAGCAAGACAATCCTGGATTGTTCCTGATTTTATGAAACCATATTTATTTTTATGCACACATTTGGTGATCTCCTGTTGGAATCTGTTAGCAGCCAGTTTTGTAAGAAACTTCAAACCCACAGAGGTAAGAGAAATTGGCCTAAAGTCCCCTACACACTCAGGTGACAGCTTCTTAGGAATCAGGGTAATGTATGCATCATTCAAGTTCTCTAACTGAACTGTTCCAGCATGAAACTCCTTAACCAACTGGATGAAATCAGCAGAAATTATGTGCCAACATTTTTTCAAAAAAAGCCCATTAAAGCCATCAGGCCCAGGGGCCTTGTCAATGGGCATTTCCTTGATAACCTGCTCAATTTCTTTTAGATCAAACGGTTTTGTGAGCACCGCCAAACCCTGGACCCTAGGAATAAGGGACAAGATGTTTTCATCCAAACAAATTGACCTCACTGTCCCCATTCTGCTTCTGAAGGATGACAAGAATTCCTTGGCCATTTCGTCATGGTTTGACGTTGTTGATCCATCAGACAGCAAAAGGCTAGCAATAGAGTTTTTTCTGTATCTCTCAGTTACCATGGCCTGAAAGAATTTTGAGTTTTCCTCTCCCACTTTGATATACCTGATTGTACATCTCTTCCTCCAGTACAGATATTGCATGTGCAGCAGACGCTCATGATGTAATTTTGTGATTTTTCTGAAATTAAACTCAGGCCTGGACAGAGATCTTCTGTCCTCAAGATTGTCCAACCAAAGAATTACCCAGTTACACTTCTCAAGCAACCTTTTGATATGTGATAACCCTTTCTGCCACTTTTTTAATGCAAACCTCAACGCCTTTAGTTTGTCCACAATTATTGCTGAAATATGAGTCTTACGAGAGGGTCGATTCCAGACCTCCTGAACACACTCCATAAAACCAGCCTGATGGATCCAAAAGTTTTCAAACCTAAAGATATGTGCTTTTGGAATTGCTGTGTTGATGGTCACCAGACAAGGCACATGATCAGACACAATCTTGGCCAAGGGGGTCAGTTGTGTCATGGGGTAAGTGTGTATCCAACTCGCCGATGTGAAAACCCAATCCAACTGCTCCAAAAGAGGTCTGT
The DNA here is from genome assembly GCA_034509565.1 of Triticum monococcum. NCBI lineage: Eukaryota > Viridiplantae > Streptophyta > Magnoliopsida > Poales > Poaceae > Triticum > Triticum monococcum. Next base: position 96,083,172 of record CM067843.1, on the reverse strand, counting down.
CCTGCATATTAGACCAAGTAAATTTTTGTCCTTTCAAGGGAAGTTCCAGTAGTCCCAAATGGCCAATTATCTCATTGAAAATAAACATGTTGTTTATATCACCCCCTGGCAAGTTCCTATTATCAATGGAACAGATGAAGTTGAAGTCTCCCATCAACATCCACATCTGATCTGGATCAGTATCTAAGTTGTAAATCCAAGAAACAAACTCATCACGTAACTCACCCTGACAAGGGCCATACACATTAACCAGGAACCATTTCTCATTATTGTGAACCGAGGTAAACTGCATAACTATAGCGTAAGGTTTAACTTCAAGCAAGGTGCCACGGAACACATCTGAACGCCACACTGTTAATAGACCCCCAGACGCTCCACTAGAGGGAGACTCCACGAATTGATCAAAGCCATGGGGACAAATGCTTTTAATGATTGAACGCAAGCAAGTGGAAAGCTTAGTTTCCTGCAAACAAAGCACTGAACACTGACTCTCTATCACTTTTTCCCTGACAGAACGCTATCTAGCCTCCGAATTCAGACCGCGAACATTCCAACATAACACTTTCCAGCTACGCGTTGTAACACGATTCATAAAAAACCATAGCGTATAGTAGCAAAAGAAATATGGCACTTAATGCCATACCATCCAGAATGAAAGAAAGTTCATAACCCCAAGGTGTCTCATCGCAGACCGAACTCAGTTCAACAGAAAAGAAAACAGCCATAACAGGCGCCCTCGATATAGAAGATAACATAAGAAACTACGCTGAGGATGCAGACGAGTCCTCCTGTGGATTAGCCATAAGCTTATCCTCCAATAGAAGCGCAGGGTCAATCTACAGCTCCTCGCCCACAGCTTGCAGAACCTGAATCAGGGTGTGAGGTGGTGCAGCAGGTACAGCATCTTCAGAATCATCCACCGAAGTGGGCTGGGCCTTGTCCTCCATGGGCTTTGCACGGGGACGCTTCTTAGATGGCTGCAGTGACAGCTGCTCAAAAACCACGTTCTTGTAGCCATCCAACTTTGTCGCGCTCCTTGTGCAGCGCCTTAGAGATGTATCAACCACCGGAGCCTTCTTCTTCTCTTGCCGTTTACACGCAGTTGACTGCTCAACAGAAAAAACCAAACTTGATTGAACTAAGACAGGAACAGCAGAACTATCTGACACAACTTCTTCAGAAATAGAGGCTTGGGCATTGGCAACAGGCAGCTCCTCAAATAAAGCTCTGGCCACCGGGCGCTTCACCATGACAGACTGTCTGGTAGCAGGTAGAGAGGCAGCTAAGCAAGAAATCATCCTTGATTCATCAAAGGCAATGGACCAAGACCTCTTCGAGTAAATGACTGTGCCCAGCGGCTTGAAGAAGATGGACCTGGGCACTTCCTTAACCGAGAAATCGACCATAAGATTCTCAAAAGATCTTTTCCAAACCATCTCCGGAGGAAGGGGAGGACCAGCCACAATGCGTGCCATGCCAATAAAAACTTCATGCTGCTGAATCACCGGAGGCTGGTAGGACACAATGGCAAGCTGATTTTCTTCAAAAACAGGATACTGAGCTTCGGGGAGTGGCAAATCATGCTGCTGTTGGATATCGTCCTCTTTTTCAAGCTGCTCCACAGAGGCAGACCCTTCCGGCTGATCAATGACTATTGAAACTTGATCCTGTTCGGGAGCAGCAGGGTGTGGGGCCTGCTCGATCCCTGCTTCATCTCCCCACATGGCATTTCCCCAACCAGGGGCATTTCCCCAACCAGGGGCGTCGTCGTTCACAGGTGGAGGGGATGGAGCGAGGGGAGCATCATTCCAACCCAGCATTGGGTAGGGAGGCAAAGCAAACATCAAGTTATCCTGAACCAGATTACCAGGTAAAGGATGAGGATTTCCATCCAAGGGCATGGGGTCTTCGTCATTTGGCATCTGATCTGCAAAGTCTGCACCTAGAACATAGCAAGCGGCAGTCCAAGATACTTGGGTACCACCATACTCCGCATAATCACCAAAGACAACTTCTCTTGGAACCAACGACGTATCTGGAAAATAAGCTTCCACTAGGGTCCGAACCAGATAAGGATCCTCACTATCCCAAGAGATAAACTTTCCAAAAGTGCCTACCGCCTGCGAGATATATTCAGTGGTGCGGTAATCCAGAGGAATCCCAATGAACATTAACCAGCCCTTACGAAAACCATGTGTCCCTTTGAAATTTTCTCCCTCATCATGCTTCATAAATTTGATAAAGCGATCATGACCCAAAGGAAATGGTGCATGCTGAATCAAGGTGTATCTCACTGACGGATCCCTGACTTGAAACAGCCCAACCCCATGAAACCATGGCTGAGCAGATCGAACAAAAATACCTCTGTTTTGCAGAAACTGGACCACTTCCCGCACTGGGCCGAACGGCCCCTCCGGCTCCGGCATCACCTCGGCAACCATGAAGTCCTCATGCTGACGAGCCGGACACGCAGCGGGCGTGAAAAAGGTGCGAGGTAGCCGACGATCGCCACCATCAATGATGTGATGTCCCGGGGGCACAAAACGCTGAGGATCGAGCTCATAGTTTGCCATGGAATTGCCAGAAGCTTGTCGGGGGTTTTCTTTGGCTTGAGGAGAGGGAAGATGCAATGGGGGCGGCGGCGATGGGACTGGACAGTCTATCCCAATAACTCCGGCTCTGTTCCCATGAGAAGCGGCAGATTCCGATAAACTCGTTTTTTGTTGCACCAAAATTGGCCTCCAAACGAGACCATTGGAGGGCGCAAAATCATTACAGTCCCGGCTAGAGTGACCAGGACAAGAGCAACCCGTGCAGACCGCTCGCATTCCACAAGTCGCTGACAAGTGGCCCCTTTGAGAGAAAATTGTGCAGGTAATCACATGGTCCACCATGTCATCGACCATGGCTTCAAACTGCCTCGCAGCCTCTTGAGATGAAGGGATATCTGGACAGTGGCCCAAAGGAGTTGGGATCGGAGGCGTGGATGGCCCAGAGGCAGGTGGGCTGGGCATCGAAAGTGGGCTAGTGATCGGGCGGGCCTCCAGAGCTACTGGCTCGGAAGCCAGACAATCCCGCCCCTGCGAAACGTACGGGCGAAATCCCAGCATGCACAAGGGATAGTTCCTCCGAAACCGGATCAGACACCGGTGAAGATGAGTCCGGCCGGCTCAACGCCGGCAACGGAGTGACTGTACCAAAAACAATAGGTGGACGCGCCACCGTCCAAAGCAAGTCCGCATGTGGCAATTGACGAAAAACCACACGTTCATGAGCAGGGAGATCATACCCCGCATCACACATGGTATCAATGCACTCTTGCGTAGCCGGATATCTATATCCCTTGCAAGCCGAGTGTCGCTCAGACGTGGAAAAAGAAAGCTTTTTCTGTGCAGAAGTAACAGATTTTATAGCTGATCTAGCCGGAGGCTTGTTCATGGCTAAAAGGCCTAAAGTTGATCGACGCTTGGTAGGACTAACTAGAATCCATGCAGCATCACATTCCTTCCTCCAGATACGGAGTTCTCTAGTCCAATTAGGTCCCCCGTTACCCCACAAATGAAAATAGCACTTGAACAGATCGCATGCATATGAACGAAGATCCATAATAAGAAAACCAACTTGTTGCCAAGAGACATGGAAGGAATAAACCTTATCCTTGATATGCTCAACATGAAGATCAATTGCCGAACCTCCAATTGCTGCTTCTAAAGCCGCAGCCACAGAATCCTCCGTGAGACGAAAGACATGGCGGCTAAATGAAACCACTAATATAAATGACCTCTTGTGCCCTGAAGGATGGATCGTATGGCCAGTAGATCTGAAAACCTCATCTGCAAAAACCCTACCCTTGGAGAAATCCAAGCCAAGAGTAGATCCACCAGAAGAACCCATAGGAGATGGGTATTTCCTTGATCCTGAGAGGACGCCAGAGCTGATGAGTGGTGGGAATCCACAGATTAGTGGAGAAAGAGGGAGATCGCCAGAGAGGGTGGGAGCGCCTTGGTGGGGGGTGGGAGCGCCATCTTATTTCATCCAGATTCTAAAAGACAATGGGTTGGGGGTAAAACATTGTGTCCCCTGCCTCCTATTACCATCCACCTTAGACGCACAGTTCGGGACCCCCTACCCGAGATCCGCCGGTTTTGACACCGACAATCGTCGTGTGTGAGGCCTTCCTTCGCATTACCCCACACTTCGGCCTGTGGCTCAAGACTTTCAATGTAAAGCCGAAGATGATCGAGGGGCGTCACGCAGAGTGCGGAGGTGCTGCAGTAAGGAAAAGTACTGATGTTCCGTGGCCAGAGGGTTCCTTCCCATGGGTGTCTGGTTTATGGCAACGGGAGTGGTTTTATATCATAGCTCCCCGAAGTGCCAAGTGGGTAGCCGCCCCTGCCTTTCGCTCGGGCCCTCCACCACAACTGACGTCATGGATCAACAAGGGGCTGAACTGGGGGCCAGTAAATGATGTGCCGATATTGTAGAGTCGCATCCGTGATCTCCTTGAGAGAGATGTCAGCATGGTCATGGTAATGCAAGTCATGCTAGTTTGTCGAGTCCAGCCTTGCAAACGTCGACCCCTCCGTATGTGGGAATTAAACCCGGAAGGACCGCGAACTATTCAGCACTTCCTCGGCATGACGCTCGAAGAGATGTACAAATTGTTCTTCGGACCCCAAATAGAGTGTCCGGACACCACCGAGGATGCGGGTCTGAGCTGTAATCGCCCCGATACCCAAGTAAGTAATCCCATGGCCGAACACGCTGTCTTTTTATTTATCATAACATCATGATGAAAAGTTGCTCTTTGACCAGGACTGGATAAGAAAGGCGAAGATGATTAGGTGTTCGGCCCCCCTTCCCAAAGGCTCGGCCAATCCAGTACTAGACAGAATCCTCGAGCCGGCGCCTTATCAGGCGCCCTCAAAGGAAGATAAATGGGGGAATAAAGAGGCTGAAAGCGGGCCTCACTCACTATTCATCCAAACCGGGGGAATTAGGGCCTCCGCTAAGGAGGATAGCTAGAGAGAAGAATCTGAAGTTCCCTCTCCCCAAGGAAGGAAGAGGACCACCTCAGAAGACCCGGAAACAAAGGTTTCCAAAGGGGGGAAGAAATCTTCGCCAGAGGGTCCTGCCTCGGAGGGTACTCTTGCCGCACAGTGTCCGCAAGGGGATCAGCCCTCTACCGAGCTGTAAGTAAACAAAAAGTACTTAATAGTAAAAATATCTTACATTATTCTAAAGATAATAACCGAAGCATATATCTTGTAGTTCGGATCGTAGCCCTTTTCGACATAGTTCGTCTTCGGGGGGTCTTCTTTCGGAGATGATGGAGAGCGAAACACCTCCCCCTGCCACCCCACCGCATGAGGCGGGTGACCCTGAAGTGTCGTCGCGGAGGGTTTCTCCTAATCTGCCAAGGCCAGAGGATAATCCTTTGGCCACCTGAAGTCCTTAGTATTCGGCTCCTAAAGAGAGCAACAGAAAGAGTCTAGAACCATACAGTGTGCGGTCGGACGCACTGAAGGATCTTCTGGAGCAAGCGGCCATCTCAAAAGCACATCGTATGCTAATGGGTATGGTGATTGAAAGGATTTCATCCGCCGAAAGCGGGTTGCATGAAGCTTTTATGAGTCTGCTGAAAGGCTTTGAGGTACGTGAAATAGTGTATGTTTTTGACAGTACCGCACACGTGAGGTGTGCCCTATGTAGATAGTAGCCCCTGAGACTCTGGTTGCTGCCGAGAACGGCGGCAAACAGAGGATCATAGTCCCAGGTAATAATCATACCGCCTTCATGTGTAGGTGGCTGAAGGTCCGGTGGCTAGCCGGACTGATGAGTTTGCCGAGCTAAAGTGGCAACTTGATGCGGCAGATGCCGACATCGTGCTTTCCAACAAGGGGCTTGACAAGGCACAGGGTATGTGATTTCTCCGGTGATCAACACATAGTAAGAGGAGCATGATGCCATTATCTTTAATATGTTGTGACTGTAGATGGAGCTGCCACCATGGAGACCCTTCGGGCGGAACTTGCCCGAGCCAAGGAACAAGCCAGAAATAGCGATGCGACCGCTTTAAAGGCGGTCGAAGAGCTGAGGGCCGAACAAGCCACACATTGCCAAAGCAAGGAAAGAATGGCCAAGATGGCCGTTGAGTTGAAAGATGCCGCTGATTGTTACCAGCTTCTTGAATAAGAAAGCCGAGCGAAGGCGACGGACCTGGAGAAGGCCATGGTAGCAGCCAAAGAAGCCCGCTCCAAAATCAGAGCAACGAAGGAGGAGCTGCGTCAAGCTGGAGATATCGCGGCTGGGAAGCCCTTTTTGTTTTGGGCTAAGTTCGGAGATCTGAAGTATGCCCCTCTTGATCAACTATGGAGTTCTACAGATGCATACGTGGATTTGGCAGCAAGTGCTGTTGATGCGCCCGAGTACTTCAAGGATAAAAAAGATCGTGAAGTGGAAAAGCTGTTCTGGTCACAGTTCCATGCTCCAGTGTGTCCGCTGCTGTTGAATGAGCGAATGGCCGAGTGGGCCGAGCTCCATAGGTTGTCCGGACTTGCCATGAGGTCTGTTGTGGATCATCTGTGGCCTGAAGGGCTAAGACCGAATAGTTACTTTAATTTAGTTCAACAATTCCTTGGTGTCGTGCCGCACATCGATGCTATGAAGAGGTCGGCATGCATAGAGGGTGCGCGGATGGCACTTGCCCGTGTCAAGACATACTGGGCAGAGATGGAGGCCACCACTATTGCAACACAGGGTTCGGCCATGGGCTGAGTAGCAGCCGAGCACTACTTTGAAGAAGTCCTTGAAGGCGCTCGTTCGATAGAGGCTCAGTGCTCGAAGAATATTATGTTCTAGTGACATGTATTCCCATTGTAAAAACGATGTTTTATTGAATTATAAAGACTGTGCTTATACTTTTGCCTGAAAGTATTATGATGCCTCCTATGCGGCCGTTTATGTATATATGTATATAACCTGAAAGATTGCAGTCGTCGGCTTTAGCCCCCACGCATATAATGCGGGGGTGTTCGCAAAAAATGTGTATTCACACTTGATCCAACGTCTTGCTCCATGAAGGAGGTGGTAGCACAGCGAACGAGGCAATCTGACTATATTGCTTTAACACTTTCACTTAGCTAGAGGAGTTTGACGGTGGGACTACTATATAGCCCCTGGTACTTCCGCGCTCGTCCGAATGCAGGGCGCGTACGTACATGACCGAGAAACGGCCCTTCGTTAATGCGGAGGAATCCCGAAGATTCCCCTAAGTCATCGAGTGGTTGACCAGTCTCGCGCTTTATCATGACAGTCAGTTTTCGGCTTTCTCTACTGAGGTGCTCATCCGGATGAACCACGGCACAATTACAGTAGTTCTCCTGGTGACGCCTTAGCTGATAGAGCGGAACGTAAGGTAGCAAAACACGGGAGCCGGTAAACCCAACATTTCACAAAAGACATGATTCGGAGCTGATGCATATAAGGCCAAACTTGCGACACCGAACACTCCCTAAGGTATTCGGTCTTTATAGCATATGCCGGGCTGAACAATGCCCTTAATAATAAACCCCTCGTGTCCAGGTACATGCAATATCCTGACGTGGCCACATGCCAATAACGTCAGCATCCTTCTCGGTTGTATTGAGTATCCGGAGGATGTGAATCAACAAGAGACAGTAAAAAAGGTTTACGCAGGGTCTTAATCTGAAAAGAAACCTTTGAGCGGGTGCCTGCTGCACGTCTGCGCCTGTATCTCCATTGTGCCATGTCCTGGACAGGTGTAGCACGATTGTCATCTGTAAAAGAGAAGAACTTAGGTGAAAGTTGCCATGCCAGAAAATTGGTTATTATCAATAAGCCATTTAAAATTCAAGATAAGTCAAGTTGAGCCGAACTAGCCCTGATTACACGCGGGAAGCCCCTGGTACCGTCTATGAGGGTTTAACCATCGAACCAATCTTATGTATATGTAGTGATGCGCCGGACTCGTCTAACCATATCCATGGTCTTGACGACCTGTCATTTATTTTGGTAGGTGAGGCCGTCTAGTGCTTGGCTGTTAAAGCCGCCACACGTTCTTCTGTGCGTAGAGAATGCTCAATATTTCCACTAACTGTGATGGTGCCACGTGGACCGAGCATCCTAAGCTTGAGAGAAGCGTAATGCGGTACTTCATTAAAATGAGCGAAAGCCGCTCTTCCGAGTAGTGCTTGATAGCCACTTCGGAATGGAGTGATGTGGAAAGTTAACTTTCGCTTCAGAAGTTGTCGGAAGAACCAAATACAACCTCTAGTAATAGAGAGCCCGTGCAGCGGGCCTCTGGGCCTGGTATTACTCCCTTTAAGGTAGTATTACCGCGGCTGATTTTTGTCGGGTCTATCCCCATTTTGCAGTCTGTGTCCAGATATATCAGATTTAGATCACTACCGCCGTCCATAAGGACTCGTGTGAGATGGTATCCGTTTATTATTGGGTCTAACACCAAGGCAGCCAATCCTTCGTGTCGGATGCTTGTCGGGTGATCCTTGCGATCAAAAGTGATCGGGCAGGCCGACCAGGGGGTGAACTTAGGGGTGACGGTCTCTACGACGCGTATGTCTCGGAGTGCAGGTTTGCTTCTCCTCTTCGTCACATGGATCATGTTTACTGTTTTAACCTCTGGTGGGAATTTTTTCTGTCCTCCAGTGCTTTGCTGGCGTGGTTCGTCCTCGTCTTCGCTTGGTGTCTACCCCCTTGTGTTCGGTGTTAAGCTTACCGGCCTGCTTGAAGACCCAGCATTCTCTGTTGGTGTGATTTGTAGGTTTATCGGGGGTGCCATGAATCTGACATAGTTTGTCTAGAATCTTGTTTAGGCTGGACGGTCCATCTCTGCTGCCTTTGAAAGGTTTTTTCTGCTGACCTGGTCGAGAGCCCCTGAATCCGGTGTTTACTGCTGTAGGATCGAAAGTATGTCTAGAGGGGGGTGATTAGACTACTTGACCAAATAAAAACTTAACCTTTTCCCAATTTTAGTTCTTGGCAGATTTTAGCTATACTAGGACAAGTCAAGCAATCATCACACAATTCAAGCAAGCATGCAAAGAGTATATTGGCAGCGGAAAGTAAAGCATGCAACTTGCAAGAATGTAAAGGGAAGGGTTTGGAGAATTCAAACGCAATTGGAGACACGGATGTTTTTCCCGTGGTTCGGATAGGTGGTGCTATCCTACATCCACGTTGATGGAGACTTCAACCCACGAAGGGTAATGGTTGCGCGAGTCCACGGAGGGCTCCACCCACGAAGGGTCCACGAAGAAGCAACCTTGTCTATCCCACCATGGCCATCGCCCATGAAGGACTTGCCTCACTAGCGGTAGATCTTCACGAAGTAGGCGATCTCCTTGCCCTTACAAACTCCTTGGTTCAACTCCACAATCTTGTCGGAGGCTCCCAAGTGACACCTAGCCAATCTAGGAGACACCACTCTCCAAGAAGTAACAAATGGTGTGTTGATGATGAACTCCTTGCTCTTGTGCTTAAAATGATAGTCTCCCCAACACTCAACTCTCTCTCATAGGATTTGGATCTGGTGGAAACAAGATTTGAGTGGAAAGCAACTTCGGGAAGGCTAGAGATTAAGATTCATATGGTAGGAATGGAATATCTTGGTATCAACACATGAGTAGGTGGTTCTCTCTCAGAACATATGAGTTGGAAGTGTAGATGTGTTCTGATGGCTCTCTCCACGAATGAAGAGGAGGTGGAGGGGTATATATAGCCTCCACACAAAATCCAACCATTACACACAGTTTTCCAATCTCGGTGGGACCAAATCAAAAAACTCGGTCGGACCGAAAAGGTAAACCTAGTGACCGTTAGAGATTTTCGGTGGGACTGACATGCAACTCGGTAGGACCGATTTTGTTAGGGTTAGGGCATAATGTAATCTCGGTGAGACCGATTACACAAACTCGGTGAGACCGATTTTGGTAATTAGCTAACCAGAGAGTTGGTCAGGTAAACTCGGTGGGACCGATTTGCTCTTTCGGTGAGACCGAAAAGTTACCAAAAGGAAACACTGAATATACATTGCAATCTTGGTGGGACCGATCCGCTCTTTTCGGTGAGACCGGAAAGTTACGAAAGGGAAACAGAGAGTTTGCAATCCCATCTCGGTGAGACCGAGATCCCTATTGGTAGAACTGAATTGCTAGGGTTTGGCAGTGGCTTATGACAAGTGAAACTCGGTGGCGCCGGATAGAAAGAATTGGTAGGACCGAATTTGGCTTAGGGTTTAGGTCATATGTGGATATGTGAAAGTAGTTGAGGGTTTTTGGAGCATATCACTAAGCACTTGAGCAAGAGGCTCATTAAGCAACACCTCATCCCTCCTTGATAGTATCGGCTTTTCCTATGGACTCAATGTGATCTTGGATCACTGAAATATAAAATGAAGAGTCTTGAGCTTTTGAGCTTGAGCCAATCCTTTGTCCTTAGCATTTTGAGGGTTCCACTTTCACCATCCATGCCATGCCAATCATTGAGCTTTCCTGAAATAATCATCTTGGAATAGCATTAGCTCAATGAGCTATATGTTGTTATGAATTACCAAAGCTTCGACAAATGATAATAAGAATGAATTACATCATCTCTTTGAGAAGTATGTGATAAGTAAGAGCTCCCCCTAAATTTGTGCATATTTAGGATTTGCTTTGGAATGCAAATGCACAAAGAGTTAGAGTCATGGGTTACTCTTCCATGTCACATACATCTTGGTGGAGCGCTCAAAATGATTAATAATGAAATACATGCACTAAAAAGCAAACAAGTGTAGCTTATGATCAAACACATGATAAGATAATAGCATTCATAAGTGTAGCTTATGATCAAACACATGATCATCAGTTTCTCACAAGCATATCAAAGTATCTCGACCAAAAGCAAACAATGTTCGAAAAACCACCAAATAAAGTAAGAGAGAAAAACAACACTCTCTCTCTCGAAGCCTATGATCTATATATTTTCTCCCCCTTTGGCAACAAGTTACTAAAAAGTTCCTAGAAAATGCATAGTGCTAAATCGACACTCTGGCTTGATCTTCAGGTGGTGGAGTCCGGATCACTCCAAGGACGAAGGCTTCCGTAGACGTGGTTGGAGTTGGAGCTAAAGTAGATGCTGGAGTAGGTTGGGCTGGTGCTGCGGCTGGAGCTGAGGCGGTTGCTCTTGTGTAAGGAACTGGCACTGCAGACGACCTCGGACCTCGTGGCACTCTGGCAAAGGCATCAGTGGTTGTCTTCCCTTTCCTCTCCTGCATGTCATCTTGGAGCTGCTCCACTGCAGTCTGAATCTCTGTCACCTTGATATCCAAGGCATAGAACTTTTGTTCTATGATTCTCTCTAGGCTTGCCTGGTTCTGAGTTAGGGTGGCTAGTCCTTTATCAATCCGCAGGGTGGATGCAATCAAGTAACTGAGCTGCTCTTGCTTGGTCTTCAAGAAGTACTCAGATGCCTCCTCTTGAGTTGGCATCTTGGCAGCTTTCTCCTTTATTGCCTTCTCCTTCTTGGCTTGTGCATGGGCTGAAGATGGTTCATCTTTGGTCATCACAACTTGGTTGTCCTCGAACTCTGGATAGATAGGCAAATGTTCCTTGTCCAACAAGTATGTGTCTGTGCCCATTCTTGAGTTAATCAACATCTGGATCTGAGGGGCATATCCACAGCTCCTCTTCTGATCTGCTGCAGTCCTCTTGATAGTCTCTACCATGAGGCTCATGACCTTGAATTTCTGAGGCACATCAAAGATATGTAGCAAGTTAATGGCATGACCTCTGATCATCCTGTGATCTCCAGACTTGGGCAAAAGTGTGTGCCTAAGAATCCAGTTGATGGTTGGCAGCCCTGACAGTAGATAATGCACTGAGCCAAACTTGAATGTATCAAGTGCTTCATTTGGAATCTCCTTGTACATGTTTGACATTGAGTTATGATCCATCTTCTTCTTGGAATAGACATCCAAGTCATCCTCATGCTCCTCTGGGGCATTGATAAGCTATGCCCACTCAGCAACTGTTGATTGGTACCTCGTACCTTCACACATCCAAATAATCCTCCCATCTGGATAAAAATGTGTTGTGGAGTAGAACTGCATGATAAGCTCCTCATTCCACTTTGTGAGCTTCTGCCCAACAAAGTCTGCTACTCCACATGCATTGAAGCTGTCTTGCACTCCAGGATAGTGCTCTTCATTTTCCTTGATATATTCCCAGTTGACCCATCTCATATCACAAACTATGGGCTTCTTGTCAAGAAAAACTGTCTCATAGAAATCTTGTTGTTCCTTGGTGTGAAACCTCTAATCAACAGCAGTCCTCCTCCTGATAGCATAGGGATCTGCTTCTCTCCACTTCCTCAGCCCTGAGTCTCTTCTGAGCTTGATGTCCTCAGCCACAGGATGAGCATCATTGTGGTTTGGGATCTTGGGCTTGAGCTTTCTCAAAACATGCTCTTCATCATCTTCTTCAACAACAGTCTCAGGCACTAGGGCCTTGTTCTTCTCAGCAGCTGGGATGCTTCTTGTATTCCTCTTTGGTTTTGGCTTTGGAGCTGGCTTGGCCTTGGAAGCAGTTGCCCCTGATCTTATGGCATCACACATCAGCTTGGGTGCCTTAGGTGCTGGTGCAGCAACCTCTTCTTCCTCTTCCTCTTCTTCCATGATGGAAGCCTTACCAAGCACTTTGGCTACAGTCTTCTTGACCCTCTCCTTCCTTTTCTTTCCTTCTGCAGCAGCTAGCTCTATGGGAGTGGGCTTCTGAGGAATCTTGGTTGCAGCTCTGGCCTTTGGCATAGGCTGCCTGCCAGCTGGCCTTTTGACCTTCATCCCTGGCTTTATGCTTTGTGCTGGGCCATATTCCTTTTTGAGCACAGTTCCCTTTGATGTGGCTTCCTCTTCCTCTGCCACATAATCTTCATCCTCAGAATCTGAAGTTCTCTTCTTCCTCTGTCTGGTGGCAGCTTTTGGCAGGTTGCTAGGGGTGCTCCTGCTGCCATCATCTGAAGAACTGGAGGGACTAGTGCCCTCACTCATTTGCACTTGCTGCTCTAACAAATTCTGGCTATCACTTTGGTCTGACATGATGAACAAGCTGACTGCTGACCCTGTAAACAGTTTATAGATGAGGTAGAGTGGATGAGCATCACAAAATGCAGAGATTTTTGCAAAAGAATGATTCAAAAACTTAGTTTTAGTTTCCCACAGAAAGCATTTTGGATCTACCGATTTTTAAACTCGGTGATACCGAAGTAGTTTTTGGAACCTAAACTAGTGAACTCGGTCAGACCGAGTCACAGTTTGGTGGCACCGAGACTGCTAGGGTTTCACAAAGTTCCAAAATCGGTCACACTGATTAGTAATACTCGGTCAAACCAAGTCTCACTTGTGCAATGGCATAAGCCAAATCGGTGGGACCGAGTTTTTCAACTTGGTGGGTCCGAGATGGTTTCGGCGGAAACCTAACCCTAAAATTTTCGAATCAAACCTAATCTACGAGTTCATTGACTGGATAGAAGTTTATCAAATGTGGCAAGAATCATTATGATTACAATGTGATAGGAATCGGATTGGGGAATAGCACAAAGATCGAGTCCGTACCCTAGTTCGGCGGAGACTCGCTACGGCGGCAACGGCGGGGTTGATTCCCGTTGACGGCGACGGAGACCAGCGACTGGAGGCGGCAGGCAGCGAGGAGATGATCCAGAGACCATGTTGGCAGAGCGAGCTATCGCGCAGGCGAAGGGGTTCGAAGAAATTTCCAAATTTTTGCCCGTGACTATATATAGCCCGACCCTGTCGGTGTGACCGAGTGGAACAACTCGGTGGCACCGAGATGCAAAACTGTATACAGTTATTGCAACTCGGTGTGACTGAATGGTTCAAATCGGTTGCACCGAGATCAAAAACATAGATCAACTTAATAATCTCGGTAAGACCGAAAGTGATCGGTCAGACCGAGAATCACAAATTGGTTTTGGAAGTTTAAGTCTATGACGAATCGGGGACTCCAAGTGCTCCTCACACAGAGTGGTTCGAATCTGACTTGATCAAATTTTGTGATGTAGCATGAATAGAGTTTGAGACGAGAAAAGCATAGATAGCTAGAGGAGGTTTTTAGGCATTCTTGTCCATCCACTTGGCAAAAGGAAATAAAACCAAGCAACCAAAACAACAAGTGGATGTCCTCGAATGAGTAAAATATGCAACCAACATGCTCACACAATAAGATGGCAATTGAAATATGTGACAAAGCATGCACAACCAATTCTAGCATCTATCAAGCAATTTGCGATGACTAGGTCATCTATATATGAGTATATTGACTTAGGAGTCAAGTGAGAACACTTGATCATAGGTCATACTCATCGTTTAAGCTCAAGTGGGGTTACCACTTTTACATAAAGCATTGTTGTGTTCACATCTTTAGAGTTGCTTTAGCTCAAGTCTTAGAGTAAAGCTCCCCCTAGATGTGATAAACCCCCTAAGAGGGATGAACTAACCTTGGGTTTTGTCGATGATGACTTCATGTAGATGTTGAAGATGTGGATGCTCAATGTTGATGTAGATCACTTGGAGCTATCCATTTGAGTGAATTGCACTTTCAATACCTACATGGGTTAGTCCCACTAGGAACAAACAAGGATATCCACAGACATAGAGTGATGCACACACAAGATGATGTCCATGAAAACTTTAGGTTACCTTGTCCCTTGTCTTACCAACAAGAGGGTTTGTGACTCCTTGAACTAGTGCAAGATGTGGAAGTTGATTGCACTTGTTCTTGCCAAAATGATAAGAGTGAAGTATGTTGGCGAAGTCACCCTCAAGAACTCTCTAGTTCTTCTTCTTTTGGATCCACACCATCTTGATGGGAATCCTTGGAGTTGTAGTCGTACTTGATGAAGTGGAACTTGAAGTAGTCTTGGGAATCCACTTGACTAAGGTCTTAGGAGCTTCTTCAAATGCATCAATTTCCTCTTGAAGCTTGTCCTTGCCTTTTTGCTTGTAGTCTTGTGGTGGAAGATCATCTTGAGCTTGTGTCCCCTTGAAGGAAGTATCATACTTCTCTTGTTGAGGAACAAACTTTGTCTTGGGGTATTGATCTTCTTCCCACTCAACTCCATTGGCATTGAACTTTCGTTCAAAACCAACACCTTGGTTCTTCCGGTGCATTCCTTGCTTGCGCACAATTTCCTCGAATTGCTTACTCCCGGCAAGGCTTTTGTACACTCCTTTCTCTATAATTACCTTCAATAAGCTATTTTCTTGCTCAAGTGTAACTTGGCTAAGAGAATCATTAGTGGAATCAAGAGAGCTACTAGAAGCAACAATATTGGATTTAGCATTATCATTGTTACTACTAGAGGAAGAATCTTTCTTGTTCTTGTTACTAGACTTGACTTGAGGCATGTAAGTGGATAAGAGTAAATGCTTGGCAATGTAAGAAGAACTTTTCTTGCGGAGATCATCATTGATTGCCTTTAAAAACTCATGCTCTTGCTCAAGATTGAGCTTTTCAAAGCGTAACTTCTCATGAGCTCTTAAAAGTTCTCGATGATCTTAGAAGATAGTTTCATGAGCTAACTTAAGAGTGTTTAGTTCTTTAGTTAGAGCCTCAATCTTCTCCTTATCATTGTCATTCGTTTTATCTTGATTAGCATGATTAATTGACGTTTCATCATAGTATTCATCACTAGAGTTGTCAACAAGTAAATCATCATCACCTAACAAGTCATCTTCATCACTATTAAAATCAACATACTCGGGGTGTGTTACCTTAGGACCTTTGGCCATGAAGCATCTTCAAATTCCTTCATTTGGTGAGTCAAATATGTCGTAGGAGTTGGTTGACACAAGTGCTAGACCGGCAACACCTTCATCTTGAGTATATTCGGAGTCGGAGTGATAACTTCTCTCGGAGTGGCTGTCGGAGTCGGAGCCGGATACCCGTTCACCAACATGAGCTTGATGTCTTCGTTTTGTGTAGCAACTTGATGATTTTTCCTTCCTTTCTGAATCCTTGCTTCTCCGTGAGTATCTTCGTTCATAACGATCATCTCTACTCCTTCTCTCTCTTGGTGGTGATTCTTCTCTTTTGCTTCTTCTTTTTGGAGAGTCTTCTCTTCTCTTGTAGGGAGTCGTACACTCATTGGAATAGTGTCCGGGTCTTCCACAATTGTAGCAGTTTCGCTCTCGACTAGAAGATCTTTTGTCATTGTAGGACCTTGACTTGAAGCTTCTATCCTTGCTTCTACTCTTGTAGAACTTGTTGAAGTTCTTCACCATTAAGCTCAATTCTTCATTGAAGTTTTGTTTCTCACTTGATGATGTAGGGGCTTCACATGAGGCTTTGTAGGCACCACTAGATTTGTTGTGAAGTTCCTCTTTATCCTTAAGTGACATCTCATGAGCAACAATTCTTCCAATTACCTCTGTTGGCTTGAGATCTTTGTAATTGGGCATCATTTGGATCAATGTGCACACGGTATCATATTTTCCATCCAAGGCTCTTAGAATCTTCTTGATGATGAATCTATCGGTCATCTCTTCACTTCCTAAGCCAGCAATCTCATTTGTGATGAGAGCAAGCCTAGAGTACATTTCAGCGACACCTTCACCATCCTTCATCTTGAACTTGTCAAGTTGACTTTGAAGCACATCCAATTTGGATTCCTTGACGGAGTCGGTACCTTCGTGCATATCAATCAAAGTGTCCCAAATTTCCTTTGCATTCTCAAGACGGCTGATTTTGTTGAATTCTTCGGGGCACAATCCGTTGAAGAGAATATCACAAGCTTGAGCATTGTATTGCAACATCTTAAACTCATCCGCGGTAGCTTCACGGTTTGGTTCTCTCCCATCAAAGAAGTCACCTTGCAAACCAACACACACAATAGCCCAAACGGCGGGGTTATGTCCAAGAATATGCATTTTCATTTTATGCTTCCAACTAGCAAAATTAGTACCATCAAAGTAAGGACCTCTACGGTGATAATTTCCCTCACTAGACGCCATACTCTCCTAGGTTGTGAAACCAAGGCTATGACCACCAAAGCTATGGAAATCAAAGCAAATGGAGACCAAAGCTCTGATACCACTTGTAGGATCGAAAGTATGTCTAGAGGGGGGTGATTAGACTACTTGACCAAATAAAAACTTAACCTTTTCCCAATTTTAGTTCTTGGCAGATTTTAGCTATACTAGGACAAGTCAAACAATCATCACACAATTCAAGCAAGCATGCAAAGAGTATATTGGCAGCGGAAAGTAAAGCATGCAAGTTGCAAGAATGTAAAGGGAAGGGTTTGGAGAATTCAAACGCAATTGGAGACACGGATGTTTTTCCCATGGTTCGGATAGGTGGTGCTATCCTACATCCACATTGATGGAGACTTCAACCCACGAAGGGTAACGATTGCGCGAGTCCACGGAGGGCTCCACCCACGAAGGGTCCACGAAGAAGCAACCTTGTCTATCCCACCATGGCCATCGCCCACGAAGGACTTGCCTCACTAGCGGTAGATCTTCACCAAGTAGGCGATCTCCTTGCCCTTACAAACTCCTTGGTTCAACTCCACAATCTTGTCGGAGGCTCCCAAGTGACACCTAGCCAATCTAGGAGACACCACTCTCCAAGAAGTAACAAATGGTGTGTTGATGATGAAGTCCTTGCTCTTGTGCTTCAAATGATAGTCGCCCCAACACTCAACTCTCTCTCATAGGATTTGGATCTGGTGGAAACAAGATTTGAGTGGAAAGCAACTTGGGGAAGGCTAGAGATCAAGATTCATATGGTAGGAATGGAATATCTTGGTCTCAACACATGAGTAGGTGGTTCTCTCTCAGAACATATGAGTTGGAAGTGTAGATGTGTTATGATGGCTCTCTCCATGAATGAAGAGGAGGTGGAGGGGTATATATAGCCTCCACACAAAATCCAACCGTTACACACAGTTTTCCAATCTCGGTGGGACCGAATCAAAAAACTCGGTCGGACCGAAAAGGTAAACCTAGTGACCGTTAGAGATTTTCGGTGGGACTGACATGCAACTCAGTAGGACCGATTTTGTTAGGGTTAGGGCATAACGTAATCTCGGTGAGACCGATTACACAAACTCGGTGAGACCGATTTTCGTACTTAGCTAACCAGAGAGTTGGTCAGGCAAACTCGGTGGGACCGATTTGCTCTTTCGGTGAGACCGAAAAGTTACAAAAAGGAAACACTGAATTTACATTGCAATCTCGGTGGGACCAATCCGCTCTTTTCGGTGAGACCGAAAAGTTACGAAAGGGAAACAGAGAGTTTGCAATCCCATCTCGGTGAGACCGAGATCCCTATCGGTAGAAACGAATTGCTAGGGTTTGGCAGTGGCTTATGACAAGTGAAACTCGGTGGCGCCGGATAGAAAGAATCGGTAGGACCGAGTTTGGCTTAGGGTTTAGGTCATATGTGGATATGGGAAAGTAGTTGAGGGTTTTGGAGCATATCACTAAGCACTTGAGCAAGAGGCTCATTAAGCAACACCTCATCCCTCCTTGATAGTATTGGCTTTTCCTATGGACTCAATGTGATCTTGGATCACTGAAATATAAAATGAAGTGTCTTGAGCTTTTGAGCTTAAGCCAATCCTTTGTCCTTAGCATTTTGAGGGTTCCACTTTCACCATCCATGCCATGCCAATCATTGAGCTTTCCTAAAATAATCATCTTGGAATAGCATTAGCTCAATGAGCTATATGTTGTTATGAATTACCAAAACTACCTAGGGATAGTTGCACTTTCAATCTCCCCCTTTTTGGTAATTGATGACAACATATAGATCAAAGGTTTGACAAATGATAATAAGAATGAATTACATCATTGCTTTGAGAAGTATGTGATAAGTAAGAGCTCCCCCTAAATTTGTGCATATTTAGGATTTGCTTTGGACTGCAAATGCACAAAGAGTTAGAGTCATGGGTTACTCTTCCATGTCACATACATCTTGGTGAAGCGCTCAAAATGATTAATAATGAAATACATGCACTCATCACCAAGAAAAGTGAATGATCACACAAGATAGATAAGATAATAGCATTCATAAGTGTAGCTTATGATCAAACACATGATCATCAATGTCTCACAAGCATATCAAAGTATCTCAACCAAAAGCAAACAATGTTCGAAAAACCACGAAATAAAGTAAGAGAGAAAAATAACACACTCTCTCTCTCTCTCGAAGCCTATGATCTATAAATTTTCTCCCCCTTTGGCAACAAGTTACCAAAAAGTTCCTAGAAAATGCATAGTGCTAAATCGACACTCAGGCTTGATCTTCAGGTGGTGGAGGAGTCTGGATCACTCCAAGGACGAAGGCTTCCGTAGACGTGGTTGGAGTTGGAGCTGAAGTAGATGCTGGAGCAGGTTGGGCTGGTGTTGCGGCTGGAGCTGAGGCGGTTGCTCTTGTGTCAGGAACTGGCACTGCAGATGACCTCGGACCTTGTGGCACTCTGGCAAAGGCATCAGTGGTTGTCTTCCCTTTCCTCTCCTGCATGTCATCTTGGAGCTGCTCCACTGCAGTCTGAATCTCTGTCACCTTGATATCCAAGTCATAGAACTTTTGTTCTACGATTCTCTCTAGTCGACGATTTGGTTCTTCTTGGTGAGAAACATGTTCCAAAGCTTTCAGGCTGACTCTCCGGGCTGTTGAATTATATGGCTTAAATCGTCTGCATCCGGAGGTCGGACATAGGTCCCTTGGAAATTAGCCCGGAAAGCTTCCTCGAGCTCCTCCCAACTTCCAATTGAGTTTTTGGGGAGGCTTTTCAGCCAGTGCCGAGCTGGTCCTTTAAGCTTGGGGGGCAAGTACTTGATGGCATGGAGGTCGTCTCCGTGAGGCATATGGATATGGAGGATAAATTCATCAATCCAGACCCGAGGGTCTGTGGTCCCGTCGTACGCCTCTATGTTCACTGGTTTGAATCCTTCTTGGAATTCATGGTCCAGCACCTCATCAGTGAAACATAGGGGGTGTGCGGCACCCCTATATTTGGGTGTATCATGGTGTTCAGATGGTTGTAGTATTCGATTTTGATTTTGTGCCGGAGCGCGCTTCCTAGATCCATAGATGGATCTGGTCATACCGGATTTTTGGCGCAAGTCCTCACGTAGATCGTGTGTTGACTTATGTGCGGCCTTGTTAGCCGCTCTATCACGGTCACAAGGTTGTTGATCTGGCCGGTTGGCCATTGCATATTTTGGCTGTGTGGGCTCTAAGGCCTCATCGTCAAATTCAGGTAATAGCTTGCGCTTTGGATAGTTCTTTATGTGGTAACTTCCACCATACTTTTCTTCGTTGTCGAGCACTTTGTTCCACCTGCTGTTGAGCGTATTTCATGTGGCCTTAAGCCTTTGCTTCTGCTTCTTCAGACTCCTCGCTGTGGCAATAAGCCTTCTGTGGAGGTTCTCTTGCTCCAAGTGCGTTTCCGGGATGATGTTTGCATCTTCATCCGGATTGTTTTCCTTCCCAGAGGGGGTTTGATGAGGTTTATCCTCGGCGTCGCCATGTTCAGACATCGGATCCGTACTATGTTTGCCGTTTGCAGTTTCGTCGTGCTTTGCCGCTGGGTCGATGTGGTCGTCGTTTCCTCTGGAGTCGGCTGGAGTGTTATTTTCTCTTACGCTGTTATTGTTGTTTTTGCCGAGGCGGGATTTTGAGCGACGTCTACGCCGACGCTTTGATTGCTTCTCGAGGGAGCTATTCATCGCTGCATCCTGCCGTTCTTCGTCATTGTTTTCTTTGGGTATATCCACCATGTATATATCATGTGGTGAAGTGGTTGTCCAGCGCCCTGTGGGTACTGGTTCCTGTTCCTCTCCTGCATCGTCGTCCATGCTATCGATGTCTTCGGAGTCGAAATCGAGCATGTCGGTTAAATTGTCGACAGAGGCTACTAAGTGGGTGGTGGGTGGGCAGCGAATTTCTTCGTTGTCCGCATCCCATTCTAGTCAGACATAGTTCGGCCAAGGTTCTCCTGACAAGGAGAGAGACCTTATTGAATTTAGCACATCACCGAAAGGCGAGTGCTGAAAGATATCCATGGAGGTGAACTCCATGATCGGTGCCCAATCGGATTCGATATGCACGGATGCAGGCAGCTCGGAGTCCGTGGCCAGAGACGAATCTAGTGGTTCGGCAACACGGCTCTCGTAAGGGGTGAGGTCAGTATCCGGCTCCATCGCCACTGAGAGTGTGGCCTCCATGATGGGGTCTATCCCTCCGTCCTCGGATGGTGCAATTTGCTCCGGATTGAAGGCCGGAGTAGTTGCAGATGCAATCTCCCGAACACTGTCCGACGGCAGAGTTACGTCATGCTCGTCGTGATTGTGCGGCATACCTGACATGGGCTCGAATCCGTCGAAGATCAAGTCTCCGCGGATGTCGGCAGTGTAGTTTAAGTTTACGAACCTGACCTGATGGCCAGGGGCGTAGCTCTCGATCTGCTCCAGATGGCCAAGCGAATTGGCCCGCAGTGCGAAGCCATCGAATACGAAGATCTGTCCGGGGAGGAAAACCTCACCCTGGACCGCATCATTACCGATGATGGAAGGGGCCATCGAGCCTTATGGTGACGGCACAGTGGAACTCTCAATGAAAGCACCAATGTCGGTGTCAAAATCGGCGGATCTCGGGTAGGGGGTCCCGAACTGTGCATCTAAGGCGGATGGTAATAGGAGGCAGGGGACACGATGTTTACCCAGGTTCGGGCCCTCTTGATGGAGGTAATACCCTACGTCTTGCTTGATTGAACTTGATGATATGAGTATTACAAGAGTTGATCTACCACAAGATCATAGAGGCTAAACCCTAGAAGCTAGCCTATGGTATGATTGTATGTTGTTCTACGGACTAAAACCCTCCGGTTTATATAGACACTGGAGGGGGCTAGGGTTACACAAGGTCGGTTACAAGGAAGGAGATCTACACATCCGTATCACCAAGCTTGCCTTCCACGCCAAGGAGAGTCCCATCCGGACACGAGACGAAGTCTTCAATCTTGTAT
This sequence comes from Triticum monococcum, assembly GCA_034509565.1. Taxonomy (NCBI): domain Eukaryota; kingdom Viridiplantae; phylum Streptophyta; class Magnoliopsida; order Poales; family Poaceae; genus Triticum; species Triticum monococcum. Next base: position 96,061,098 of record CM067843.1, on the reverse strand, counting down.
CTTCATAGTCCAACAGTCCGGCCAAAGGATGTAGCCCGGTTGTCCGGAGACCCCCTAATCCAGGACTCCCTCAAAACATTTTTCTTCATTTTTTACATTGCCTGCTTGTGCATTGGGACGAACAAAACTAGCCTGGGACAACCTGGACAACTCAAACTAGGTGCACACTTTGGAGCCACCCGAGGCGGCCACCCATACCAACCCCTATGGTGGCGTCGCCCCCCTTTTGCGTGTATGATAGGGGTAGTGAAAAATATTCCAGTGGTGCTTTTGATTTACCCACAGAATGGTTGAATTGCTTGTTTCTATTAACTGACTTCGCCAATAATGTGAAGGATGCCAGTCTTTTCATCCTATTGTAGATTGCTTAGATCTTGATATGCCAAAAGTAATCGCATGAAATATACAGTAAAAGCCAGTGTGATGTGTGTGGCTACAACTAGTCTGACTACACGTCCTCATATAACATATCAAGGACACACCATCTTACTAGATTAACCATTCGACTTACCAATGCAGTGTGGGAAGAAAGAAGTATTGGGACTGCGTATCCAAGCAATTGATGCCATGGACTCCTTTGTACAACCTTATAAGTGAAAAAGAAGTTGCAGTGTGCCTGTACAAAGAACTAGCGTAAGTTCAATTACCTGCTTCTCGGAATTTTAGTTAGCCACTTATTGCAAAATTGTTCAATTATGTTGCTTGGCTTAATTTAGTTTGCTACTGATTACATAATGCCACAGCCTATTAATCCTATTATAGACTGCACCTACCTATGTGTTTGATACTTACTTTTAAGAATTACCTGTTTGCCTGGACTTAAATAGCTACTTGTTTGTTTAACTGCTTTGCTGCTGCAACAATGGGTTACAATGATGTTAATGACTACTTTTCAACATCAAACTGAAACTCTTTAATTCCTTGTTTGTTTAACTGGTTTGCTGTTATAACTCCCAGTTGAGATGTTTTGCTAACTTCAACTTTTCTGAATCCAATTGGAACTTTAATGGCAAAATAGGTTAGCCCAAGATCAAAGAGCGAGGTCCCCATGGACGTTGTATCATCCCACAACAGTGGCACCGGCCCAATCGTGCATTATGAATTGCCAATTGCTGATGCTCTAGAGGCTAAACTAGTGGTAGAAAGAGATTCTGCTTCTGCACTTAGAGCTGAAGTTGACATGTTGAGGAAGCAAACAGCACAATCAGTAGCAGTACTTAAGACAACCGTTAAATATTTGGTGGATTTCAATACAAAACAAGCTGAGACTGACCACATTGTTAAGGTCCTAAAGGAAAAAAGGAAATTAAATTCCCACTTGGTAAATCATAGGTGAAATGTTCTTTCCATCGTTGAATAACCTTTGTATTGTTTGTTCATGTAATCAATCAAACCATTTGTTTTAGAGATCATGTAATAATTGTTTTTTGTTTTTTGGTTTGTAATTTTATTTGAGCACAAGTCTGTATTAATTGATAAGACTCGGAGACATTTCATTTTGATTGTTGTGCCAGACCTACAAATATGCCAATCGGGCTGAATGTGCATTCAGCAATAATAGTAGTATAGATGGACCATAAGTGGCACGCATCAGAAAGGGCCAATATGTTGTAGTAGCTTGGCTAAAAAAGGATGTTGTTGTAGCAAAGAAAAGTACAACGGCCTGGCTTATGTATGTTAGTTGATATTATTGATCCATTTACTCTATAAGTGTTTATATGTCTGTTAGTTCTGTACATTCTTGGTTGATTCACTCGGTATTTGAATCTTGATACATCGCTTGTGTACATATCTAAATGGGAGTACACATTATGCTGTGTGTGACATTTGAGTTGGACATGAAGTGTTCCAAATATTCGAATTCACCTTAAACTGGATTCTAACTTCTGAATTTGAGTATCGGCATTTGTAAACCATATTCATATATGACAGTGGAATACATCTTTGTCGTCCTTTTGAAGATATATAAAAACACATAGAATGATTTATAAAGATTCTTATAGGAATACAAAATGGATTCGAATTTAGTTGCCAGGGTAAACGTGGATGCTTATTGTCCCAAAATTCGAAAGAAGAGGCAAAATGTCCACTCCCATGTCGGCTGCCCAAAGCCAAGTGTTTGGGAGATGGAAATTACTGTCTACCCATTACACGGACAATCCATCGGCCCAATTTCCACTACTCTAAATAGGGGTAGGATAGTAACTTCAATAAGACGTGACACGACCACCTCTGAGCCCATTCCGACACGGTGGGCGCCAAACATGGGCGGCAAAACACATTTGATTCAAGCTCGTCCGAAAGACCTCTGTTTCTCCCTCCATTTCCCCATTCATACATGGTGGGCGGCAAAACAAACTCGACTCGACCGAAATCGATGTAGGTAAATATTTTCAATAGGGGCAGCTTTGTAACTTCACTCAGACGTGACACAACCGCCCTACCTATCAGCCCCGTTCATACACCGTGGGCGCCAACCATGGGCGCCAACCACCCTCTCCTCGCCTGAAATCACTTTGGGCAAATATTGGCGAGATGCGAGATTACCGTCGTATCCCCAACCGATGAGACGTCCAAATTTTAAATGGGGGCTAAGTTTGTAATTTTCCCATATTTCAGATAGGTGTGTCCCAAAAATCATGGCTCCCTATACCTCTCCCTCCATTTTCCCATCCATACACCGTCCACGCTAGAACACCATCCCCACACCAGCCTCCGTCTGCCAACCCATCCATCGTCGTCGTCCTCCACCACATCCATCGCCGCTGCCCTCCACCACATCCATCGCCACCGCCCTCCACCATGCCGGAGCACCTACCAAGTCCGTGTCGTCCACTGCTAGAGATGGACGTTTCTCATCCACAGTGATGGACCAAGAGCCTTGCATCACGTCCTCTCGCTTCATCGGCGCCGTCTTCCTCTTTGCTGGGGCCGCTCCCACGACCTTCTCTTCCACCACAATGGGACTTATCCCCCGATGCACCCGTCTACCATCGCAGATCTGCTTCAATGCCACCGACAGCCTTCGCACCCCCGATGCCTACACGACGCCGCAAGAGAGGTGGTACTTCATATCTCCTCAACTTTTTGATCTCAACCAGAAAATAGATCTTAACTTGGTTACTCTACTTTCTTTTCAGCTCTTAGAATTTAATTCTTAGTTCGAAGCAAACAATGGCTGCTAAATATCATTTCTCTGGTTTCCCCCTTTTATGATCACTATATGATCAGAATACGCGCTTCGTGTCATAATAGCACTGCTCGACCCATCAAGCTAAACAAGCTTAGTTGTTCAAATACGAATCTGATATTATTAAAACAGATTTGTTTAATTGGTCAGCTAAATGTTCCTAAATTAGTTTCGAAAATGCATGTTCGCCGCTCGGGTGTGTATCTCTACAGGGTGCCCATGGTGGGCTGGCCCACCCTGGGATTTTGGGTCGTCCCAGGCCCCGATTCCCCTCTGTTATGCTGTGCACTTCCGATCTCTACTCGCCCCCAGCCGCCTGCCTCGCCGGTGACTTGCCATCCCCGGACGGCATGACTCTAGGAGGAGACGGCGGACTAACAGGAGGTCATGAGTCGCTCGCCCAACAGCGTCACCGCTGCCCGGGCGCGCCGTTGTGCCTACCTTCCCAGTCCGTTCACGGCTCAGGCGTGCAGCACCCACTAAGCCAATCCGATTTATCCTGAGATAAGTCCTCAACACTCAGCAGCCACTCTTCATCACCCATTTTCTAACTGATTCATTACTCATTACGCAGGACTGTCATTAGGGTTTTTTGTGTGCTCAGTGCTACCTACACTTAATGGTTCAGATGTATTTCGGTAATCTTTAGTACCTGTAAAGTTCATAGGGTTTTCAAAATTCCGGCCCTAACAACAAACACTAGTCATTTTGGATTGTTGGTCGTAGTGACATTGACCCAGCTTACTACTGCAAGCCAGATTTGTTGAAGATTTTACTTGTCTTTCTTACTCATTCGATATAATATCCAATTATTCACGTCGATTAGTTGCAAACAATAAGTGCTAGACAAACTTCTTGATTCAGATTTTGGACGGTCTCTTACTGCAGTTACAATTCTGCATACTTGTCCTAGTGAGCTCACAAGTAAATGATTGATTCACTACATCTATGCTTGCCTTGCCATATTTGTTGTCAATATTCTTTTAGGGTGGACCACCCTATTTCTAAATACTGCAACCGTAGACATGAGTGAATAGTATTTCTCTATGTGATATCTTCCATCATGTGTGGGCAACGAACACTGCATTGTATAGAAAGAAAGTGTCATTTCCAGCTTTTACATAGGCTTCAATCTTTTACATGGAATACAATTTGCCTACTTGCTTTGTATCGCACTACCAACACTCCACCCTTGAAGCTAAACATTATGCCACCCATAATTCCTTAGTTTATTTGTTCAAATATGAATTTAATATAATTCTAATATTCCTACTTCAGTTTTGAAATGTGTGTCTGCCTATTATAGAGACATAAGGGTTTGTATTTCTGTGTGTGGTCTGGTCAGCACGGTTGGGGGTGAACTTTGCATATGCAGGGGTTTATAGGGAGACACTCTTTGAGTTGAATCCGCAATGCATTCCAATGCATTCCATAGATAATCTAACTACTTTTTATGTTTTCATGAATCTCAGATTCTGAACAGCATCATAATGATTATGAGCTTGCGTGCATGAAAAGAATAATTGTTAAAGCCCATCTTATCAAGCTATTGCAGTTTCAGAATGAGTATTGGCAGAAACGTTGCACCATCAGATACATCAAATTTGGTGAGGAAAAATATACTAAACTCTTCCAATCCCTAGCAACTGAGAGATTCCATAGGAATTCAATTGCCTTGCTCAAACTTCCAGATGGATCAATTGCCACTGATCACAATGCAAAAGAAGTGATTTTGTTCACTGCATTCAGAGAACGGCTGGGTACTGGCTCCACTCCAGTGATGAAATTTGACCTCCAGAGGATCATCAAGAAAATCGATGGGTTGGAAAGTCTGGCCGCACCATTCACCCATAAGGAGATCGATGAGGTTATCAGATCCATGCCCGCTAACCGCGCCCCCAGCCTGGATGGTTTTAACGGAACATTTCTTAAATCTTGCTGGCACATCATCAAAGAAGACTTTTATAAGTTATGTGAAGATTTCTATGATGGCAACTTGGATCTCACTAGTGTCAACTCGGGCTTTATCACGCTGATATCGAAAGTTCCTTCGCCTGAAACATCCAGTGACTTCCGTCCCATCACACTGCTGAATTGCTGCATGAAAATTATCACAAAAGTACTAGCCAATCGTCTACAGAAACTCGTCCTCAAGATTATTCATAAAAATCAATACGGATTCATCAGGACCCGAATGATCCAAGATTGTTTGGCGTGGGCGTTTGAATACATATATCAATGCCAGCCTTCCAAGAAACCCATCATCCTCCTGAAGCTAGACTTTGCGAAGGCGTTTGATACAATTGAACACTCATCCATGATTGAGATAATGAGGCATATGGGTTTTTGTGATCAATGGTTGAATTGGATTAAAATGATCTTCAGCTTGGGGACATCATCGGTCCTCCTTAACGGGGTTCCCGGCCAACAATTTTTATGCAAGTGTGGTGTTCGCCAGGGGGATCCTCTATCCCCGCTCATATTCGTCCTCGCGGCGGACCTCTTGCAAGCAGCAATTAATGATGCGCATAGAAACGACTTGATTCAACTTCCTATTCCAAGCAGACGATTGACAGATTTCCCGGTGATACAATACACGGACGACACCATTCTGATCATGTCGGCTTGTCCCACACAAGTCGCTCACATGAAAGAGATCCTACTGGACTACGCTGACTCCATCGGGCTAAAGATAAACTTCCACAAGTCAATGATGATTCCGCTCAATGTACAAGATGATCTCATAAATCAATTGGCGTAGATGCTGCAATGCTCCATTGGGTCGACACCGTTCACTTATCTCGGGCTGCCGATGAGGACTACTAGGCCATCGGTATCGGACCTTATGCCAGTGGTGGAAAATGCCAAGCGCAAGCTATCCTCCTCCCTGTGTATGTTGAACCAGGGGAGCAAACTGACCCTGCTAAACTCGTTGATTACCTTGCTAATGATATACCCCATGTGCACCCTCAAAATATCCCCCAAGATAGTGGAGTACCTAGACAAAATAAGAAAGAGGTGTCTATGGCGCAAGAAAACAGAGAACGGTGAGTCCTGCAACTCGCTAGCTGCATGGGATCTAGTGTGCAGACCAAAACCACGTGGAGGCCTCGGAATCCTCGACATAAAAATCCAAAACCAAGGATTGCTGATGAAATTCCTACACAGCTTCTACAACAAAAAAGATACGCCCTGGTGTGAACTCATCTGGTCCACGTACTATGATGGTAAAATCCCACATGTGACCGAGACCTGCGGGTCATTTTGGTGGCGGGATGTGATGAACCTCAGCAATACATACCGTGGGATCGCACAGGTGACTGTTGGAGACGGTTCCACCGTCCTCTTCTGGAAGGATCTATGGCTCGAACAACTGCTGGAAACTTCTCATCCCAGGGCTTTTTTGTTTGTCAGAGAGGAGGACTCTTCGGTGGCTCACTTTCCAACCTGCCAGATGAGTTCTTCCTCCCCCTCTCCCTCGAAGCAAGAGATGAACTACGAGAGATACAGGAACTAACAGCGTGCACGCACCCCACCGATGGGGAAAACGGCGTGTGGTCTTGTGTATGGGGAGCCAAATACTCATCCCGACAGTTCTATGCCTACTACTTCAGAAATGTGACTGCGGATGATGCCTTTCGATGGATTTGGAAATCTAAATGTACAATGAAATCAAAGTTTTCACGTGGTTGGTCGCAGCTGATCGCGCTAACACCAAAAACATGCCGAGAAGGCGACACTGGAACGTTGCAGATGGAACCAACTGTGCCCTGTGTGGCAATGGGGAAGAGGAAACAGTGGAGCATCTATTTTTTGACTATCTGTTTAGTGCTGATTGCTGGGGATAAATCGGGGTGCAATTTGGTGACCCGGATGACCGTCTGATCAAAATCCATCAAGGAAAGGAAAGCTGGAGCCAGCCCATGTTTATGGAGATCTTTATGACAGCGGCGTGGGCAATCTGGAAGGAACGTAATGATAAAATATTCAGGAGTATCCCCAACTCACTCCCCTCTTGGAAGAAAAGGTTTAAGACGGAATTTGCTCTTCTAACTCATAGAGTCAAACCCTCTTTAGTGGGGTTCGTGAAAAGTTTTGTAAACTCCATTGTATAAGAGTAACTTTGTTTTAGTTGTAACGTTCTGCTTCTCCTCATCACCCCCTCACCATGTGATTGGAGGATGAGGATGTAGGGTCAGAGGATACCCCTTTGGGTGCGCCTGTGTGCCCCTACAAAATGTATTTGGTGTGATAATGAATGAAAAATGTCAGTAGGAGCCTCTCCTACTGTCTTTGATTGATCAAAAAAAGAATAAAGTAGAACAATGCCATGGTTGTCAAACTTGGCATTAAGGGACTGAAATCAAGTCTGGATGCAATGCAATGCAAACGCTCTCCACCTATAGATTTGTGCTTAGAATATGATCCTAATAGTGATTCTGAGCTAGAGGGAGACCTAAGTCAATATAGCTCCCTAGAGGAGTCAGAGGAAGATGCCCTATCTTATTCACCCATCAAGGTGCTTGCTCTAACTTTCCAAGGTTATATTTGTCGCACATATCTTGCAACTGATGCTTTGCATTGCTTCTACTTTGTTGAACTGCCATTAGCTTAGTTTACACATCGTGTATGTGAATACGGTCTGCCTATCCATTTTGAGTACATATTCCATCTGTCATCATACCATATTTATCCATTCAAATGTTGTTCTTGTGTATCAGACATTCAAAAGGAAGAGGGCGATTGCTGATCGTGGAGGAGCACAAGCAAAGTATTTGGAAAAGGTAGTGGCACCTGATAAATCAAATAGCCCATTAGGTGTAGTTGCAATATCACCTGACCCACAAAACACCCCAACTCTAGCAGACTGTAGCCCTACTACACTGGTCATTTCTGATGCCCCAACTCAGCAGACCCCAACTGCGGAAAACATTATGATTATGCTAGTTGACATAGCACCAGCTCTACGAAGCAAAACCCCCATTCCAGCAAACAGTACACCAAATCCAGTTGCCAAATCCCTTTTCGAACCAAAGAGAGCCCCAATTGCAGCAAATAGGACCCCTGTTCCATTTCTTCCCAGTTTAGAAGACAAAGCTTATATTGTTGTCAGGAACTTTGTGCGCATCTTTACTTCATGGAAAGATTATACCGCAGACATAGAACAATTTCTAGTCTTCCTCCGCAACTTACGCATAAGTAATGTACTAATGTTATTCATGGTCATTACTGCATATGTTTCTGCTGACAGAAGACACATGATTTCATTATTTTAAATAGGCGAGGACCAAACTGGATTGTGAAGACGAGCAAGGGTTGGTTGCGCTTTTCGAGCACTCATTGATGAAGTATCGTTCCTACCTCAGGCAAGTGCACTTTGATGGCAAGCCTCTAAACGAAATTTCTGTAAAGTCTTCGGTGCTACATTTATCCGACGGTGACTAGAATAATCTTGTTACACATTAGTCTTGGTTGCAGCATAAGGTACTATCTATGATATCACATCACAATTTTAACTACATTTCTGAATTTGCCTTAACGTCTCACTTGTACGAAAACTGTTAGCAGAAGAACATTCATTCTCAAGGGACCACAGAATCTCGCAACTATACTGCACACTACATTGCTCTTGTGAGTACCTCTTGCCCTGTATGACCATACTTACTTTCATAGATGTTTGATTATGTAGCATCACTGCACATGTTAGCCTCGTTATCGTCCATTTGGTGGACATTATAAGATCTGTATGGACTCTTACATAAATTTAGAATCAACCCAATGCTTTTGAAGAGGTTTAGCTCTGCAGTCCTCTTGTAAGGACTGAACGTCGTCTATCACTATACTTACATTAATAGCTACTCCCTCCGTCCCATAATATAAGAACGTTTTGTATAGTACACCAGTGTTCAAAACACTCTTGTATTATGGGAAGATGGATTGGTTCATTGTGTAGCATTCTGCATCTTATCTCCCTCGCCCACCATTTACTAAAAAAGATCAGATCTATATTTAATCTTACTAAAAAGTAGAACACACAAACAATGCCAGTGCAGAAGTGTAGCCCATTGCTCTTGTCAGTACATTTTGTCCTGTAATGCTTGTACTTCCAGGGATTGGTAGTTGATTATGTAGCATCAATCTGCATCTTATCTTCATTATCCTCTATCCCTTCCAGTATTATCATATCTATAATTACTCTCTACAAAATGTAGAGTACATGCAATGCTTATGAAGAAGATTCTATGCTGAAATTCTTGAGTTATCCTTCCCTTGACATGGAGAAGGGCATTATAAAGCCGGTGTTAACTGTTAATGTAAGTCAGTCCTTCTAAAGCCTTTATCCTCAACTGCTGTTTAATTTGCTCATACTCCCTATCGTTTACTACTGTTTAGCTTGCTGTTTCTACCAAAATGCATGTTCGCAAGAACCGTAAGTTCTAAGTTTTACTTGTAAAACCAAATTCCTTATTCATACCATGCACATTACTCAATACTCCCTATATGTATGCTTGTTTTTGTGGAACTATAATCCAGTGTGTAGTGAAGTAGCCCATGTTTGCACCTTGTAATCTCCTCTTTTATCTTACTGATGTGGCTGATGATATGAACAACATGCCATGCACATTAACCAAAATAGATACATTGATTTTCTTTGCCCTTCATCTATGCTTGTTATGTTGACATGGTAATCCAGTAGTGTGGTGAAGCTCCCCGCATTATGAACAATGCCAAATTATGCTTTTGATATTTTGAACTTACTCTTTATTTTCTAATTTGAAATTGGCTGGAATTGACAGCACAATTATCATCTTTGTTTATACACGTGCAAAACCTGTCATCTCTCTGCTTTGTTTCAGGGTGATATGCCTGATGGCATGCACAATTCTGCTGAAGGCTGTGCGACAAACCCAACATATATTGCAGCAAAGAAGGCAAAACATCCTGAAGATAGCGAGACAACCCCAAAGTCTTGTCTTGATGCAGTGTTCAAGTTACTTGAGACTAGCAGCCAGACAAGCTCACAGAATTCGTTGTCTGAATCAGTTCGACTTCTTCTGCCCCAAGTTCTAGCAGAAAGGCATTCTACAAATCAACTTCGACTTGAAGTCCTATCTCTAAGAAAGATTGCAGAGACCAATGAGAACCTCCTCGCTAAAAAGCTACACCTGGAAGCTATGACCGACATGCTAGGCCGGTCTCACAGCCTTGCTCAGCAGCTTGCGCAGCAGTTCCCACGCAAGGCTAACCTTTCTTGAACTATCTTGGAAGTGGTCTCGGTTCAGTATTATTTTGTTACGCTGCAATGGTGCCTAGTTTTTGTAATTTGCTTCTTCGTTGCGCTTTATGATCACTGGTGGCGAACTTCGATGCCCAGTGGATGTAATATACCATAAATCCATTATTGTATAGTGTAGGTTTATTCTTAGTTACTATGCCGTAATTTCTTTATTGTATAGAGTAGGTTTTTTCTTAATTCCTACTAGTTACTACCATCATTCGCTATTTGAAAAAAATCAGATGTAGTTGACCGGGCCGAAACATTCGCCTATAACGGGCCTGGTGTTTAGCGGGCCACAATTGGGCCGGCCCACATCTTTCTTGGGCCCGAATGATTGGGGCTTCACATTTTGTGCGAGGCCCACAACTTACACCGGCCTATATGGTAGTTAAGCCTTTTGTGGACCCAGCGCTTAGTTTGGCCTAGGTAGCGTTGGTCCACTAATAGGATGAATATTTTACTAGCCTGTTACGGCCTAGATGAAACCATGGGCCTTTAGCAGGACGAAATGCATATTGGGCCTCAATTTTCACTAGTCGTCGACGGGCCTTCAGCAGGCTGAAATGTAGACCGGGCCTTTTTGGGCCCAGTTATATCACGGGCAGTTACCAGGCAGAAACCTATCTCGGGCCTCACACAAAAGGCCGAAAGCTCAGTACATACATCAACGGGCCGAATTATGCGACAGGCCTTTAACAGGCCCAAAGTCACGTTGGGCTTAACTGTTGCCACCTTTATCACGGGCCGTTAGTGGCCCCGAAGTCCTGTTGGACCATATATGGCCCATGGGCAGCACGGGCCATTCCTAGGCCAAAAGTCACACTAGGCTGAAATGGGCCCATGTCTACATCGGGCCTCTAACAAGCCGAAAGTCACTGGGCTGTAATTGGGCCCAAATATTCGACGAACAATTAACGGGCCAGATCTGGCTTCAGGCCGTAAATGGGCCCAAATATTCAGCGAACAATTAATGGGCCAAATCTGGCTTCAGGCCGTAAATGGGCCTTTATTAAGCAGGCCGTTATTGGGCTGGCTCACTAGTACCTGAGTAAGTCCTATGGGCCTTTGACTGGGCCGGCCGTATTAACCTATATGAGCCTTTGTTGGGCCGTGCCACATGTTGACGTATCATAGGCGCTTTGGGTCCAATGAGTGGATGACATCTGTCCCAACGGTGAGCCGACACGTGTTTCCTCCAGCCAATGATGATTTTACACGTGGAAATCCCCATTGGTCGGGGTTGTTAACGGGTTATCGGATCCAAAACCGGACCTGATAGCTTAACGGCGTTCCGTTATGGTGGATGCCAGGTGTCGGTCACTGTTGATGACAGCACTTCTGTGATGCGCAATATATCGTCATGGAAGTGGACACTTCCGTGATGATAATTTTTCTAATGTCATGGAACACTTCTACGACAGCACAGGTATGACTATCTTGATTCTGTCATAAATTTGTCATGGATGTACATGCATCACAAAAAACGTGACCTACTGTGACAAACACATATCATCACGGAAGTGTATTTTTTTGTAGTGCACAGTGGCACACAGGAGGTGGAAAGGTCTACAGTGCGCGAGCTTATCGCACGGCATTACGGGACAAAGTGCGTTAAATGCACTACGTAGGTGTCCATTAGCTTTATCGGGGACATGAACGAGGCCCGTCCGTCCGTCGCCGCTTCGCCTCGCTTTGACACGCACCTAGGCTAGCGATGCATGTAGTGCCATGTAGGCAGGAAAGCAGCTGAGGTGGCGTGGTGGTAGGGCCTTTAGGAAGATCTGCATGCCGACACGCATGTGCTTGCTGATTTGGCCTGGAAGCTGCATGTTGCCACGCAGGTGCCTGCCCAGCTGGTTGGGCTGGCAGCTGCATGTGAACGTGGCGGAGTCTTGGCTGGTGCGAGCCTGGCAGTGGCCCTGCTGACGCCCTCGGCAAGGGTCTTGCCGTGGCGTTGCTGCCATCCCCGGCAAGGGTCTTGTCGGTGGTCTTGTGGATTTCCTCGGCTAGGATCCTGCCGAGGGTCGCCGTCTTCTAGTCCCTATATGAACTCGCATATTTACGAGTTTGACGAAGATTTGCATGCCACCACAGAGGCGCCTCCCAAGCCCTGGTTCCAACACAGTTGGTTAGGTTGGAGCCGGTGGGCTCAAGGGTGGTTCACTCCGCTGACATCAGGCAAGTTGCCCCGGCAAGGCTCTTGCCGTGGCTGCGGGGTCGCCTCAGCAAGGATCTTGCCGAGGGAGTCCACTTCGCCCTCTTGCCCTCCTGCGCTTCCGGTCTTGGCGTTGCGTTGGTCGTCTTGTGCTTTGGCTTCTCTCCGGCTTCCCTCCTCTGCCTTGATAAGTGTGGCCACGACACGTGGCTCCGACTGCCGTGCACAAGTAAAGGGGTCAAAAGGAGAGCCCCTACTTGTGCACACCGACAGGAGCCCCTAGGCCTGGGCCATACATAAGCGCGATGTGTTGTTGGGCAAGGCCCAGAACGGTGCGCGGGCAGGTGGGGAGGATTTTACCATAGTAATTTCTCGTCCACTGCACTTCCCCATGACCCGCGTTGAACGCGTGACATGGAGGGTCGTGCGTGACGCGGGGGTCATGCGTGGGGCGGTTCCCGCACGCATGCGTCACATCATGGTAAAGAGGCGGCTCGTGCCTTCCCCGTAAAAAAGGAAACGGCTGCGGACATGCTGCTCATTTACCCTATGTGTCTTCTCCAATCTCAGAGTTGTCGTTCCTTCCTTCTTGCACAAGTCCCTACTCACCACCGCTGCACTTTCGCTGCCCTTTCCCCTCCACCGCTCGCAGCCACCATGGCACCCAAGATTGGCAAGGGCAAGGGAGTGGCCAAGAACGTCGGAGGGGAGGAGCCGCCGGAGAAGGAGTTGGTGGCGTGGCGGAGGGAGCTCGCCTACTTTCCTTCGACGGTCGACGTGGCCCACCTTCGGGACTACTTCAGGCCGCTGTGGGGGGGTCAAGACAGGGGGAGAGACGACGGGGCATCCTGCCACATGCGTCATCCCCGCCAACTGCGGCAAAGCCGCCCCGAATCAATATCCGTTCTTTGTCGATTACTTCTCCTGCGGCCCCCCTTCTCCGATTTCTTCAATGACATCATGCATACCTTCGGCTTCCACCTCCTGGATTTTACCCCAAACGCCGTGGCATGCATGGCTCTCTTCGCCCATCTCCGTGAGGGCTTCGCCGGCGTGTGCCCCAACACGACGCTCTTCCGCCACTACTTCTTCCCTCGGATCCAGCAGAGGGTGCCATCTCCGATTGTGTCACCTGGATCCCAAGATCCAAGGGGACATACCCGGAGGGCGCTTAGAAGGAGAGGTGGGAGGAGTGGCGAGGCCGGTGGTGCTGGATTGAAGAGGAGGATCCACAAGAGTTCTGCCGGGTTCGCAAGGCGCCGCCGGTTCGCGGCAACGATTGGAGCAGCATCGACACCGACGACGCGAAGCTCACGATCGCCACCACCAGGATTCTTCGCCTCACCGAGGCCAGGCTCACCCTCGAGATGATCGGGGCGGATTTCATCCGCCGCCGAATTGCTCTGCTGCTTAACAAGGGGAGGCCGGCCTGGCTCTTCACGAACGCGGCGAACATGATGCGACTCCGCCCCACCCTTGACCACAACTTCACCATGTTGGCGCACGCCCATTTCTGCCAGCGGCTCTTCTGGCTCGACATGGACCGTGACGGCAGGGCCGAGAGGTCCTGCAAGGCTGCGAAGGCCGGCAAGGTCGTCAAGGGGCCTTTGTTTGGGTTGCCGGCGGGGGTTGTCCCGCTGAGCAACAACTCGTGCCAGACCGACATCATCGCCATGATGCCGGACTGCAATGCGCACGCCCCCGTCCGAAACTGGGTCGCGCCGCTAGAGGAGCAGGTGCAGGAGTTTTTTGACAAAGCCACGGCAGGCGCGGAGGAGAAGGAGCTTGCCCAGTGGGCGGAGTCTGTTGGTGAGGCCAGCAGCACCGGCACCGGGGCTCCTCTTATTGGAGAGGACGACGACGAGCCGTCCGAGGAGGAGGCTGAAGTTGGCGAGCCCCCAGCCACAGGGAAAGGGCAAGTCCTGCGACGGGCCACCTCCGGCGAGCCGGTTCGGCCCGGCAGGTCCATGCCACCCCGACAAACCTTGGGGACGTCTGTGCATCAGGCAAGGGCCACGGTGGCGAAGAAGTTGGTGAAGGTCGCGGTGGCGAAGAAGAAGGCATCTGCTTCTTCTTCGTCCAAGCGTTCCCCTCCTCCACCCGCTTCCCCTCCTCCACCCGCTTCCCCTCCTCTCGCAGGCGACGACACGGAGGTCTTCTTTGACCTCAGGTCTCTCAGCCCGAGGAGGAAGAGGAAGGCAACAGAAGAGGAGGAGGAGGACGAGTAAGTGCCGTTTCCTTTCGTCATCTTCGGCTCCACTGATTGTGCTTCTCATCTTGACTTGTTTTCATCTTGGCAGGGATACAGTGACACTGGCCCAGAGGGTGAAGAGGGCCATGTCTTCGGCGGGCGGCCAGCTCCCGGCGGGCACCTCTAAGGCGCCACTGGCGGTGGTGAGCAGTCCGAACAGCAGCCCCCGGCGCAGCCCCCAGCGTAAGTTCGCCACTCATTCCCCGTTGACATGTGCCAAGGGCATGAACCTTGGTGCTGACCTTGCCGTGGTCGCAGGAGGAGGACAATAGCAAGAGGAGCCACAGAGGGCTACCCCCAACACGCCGCCTCCGTCAACCACGCCGCCCCGAGGGGCATCCCTGGCAAGGGCGTCAAGCACCGAGCCCATGCACACGGAGGAGGAGGAAGCAAGCTTGGGCACCGGTGGCCGTACCTCAGCGCCTGCTGCTGGCAGAGAGGGGGCCTCTGCTTCCCAGCCCGGCACGGGTACGCCACTCGCCTTCCATACCTTCTCTTTTTCTCGAATCTTGGCCTTGGATTCACTCCACCCCCCTTCCGATATCCAGATCCTCTCCTGGCGGACCGGGAGGACCCGGACACTGTTATCAAGGATGTCGCCAAGAACGCTGCAGCGGAGGCCGAGTAGATCACCGCCGAGGAGGCCGCCAAGGGCGTTGCCGAGGACGCCGCAAAGGGGCCCGCCGGGGAGCCCGGCAAGGCCACTGCCGAGGAGGCCGAAAAGGGACCTGCTAGGGAGGCCGGCAAGGCCGCCGCGGAGGAGGAGGTGGTGGATGACCAGCCTTCCTCCTCTGCTGCCTCTGGCTCCGGCAGGTACCTGAGGGTGAGCGACGACCTCTTCGTCCACCTCCTAGGGTCGTCGACTCCAGGGCGCCCATCGAGGGAGAGGTGTTCGACGAAGAGGTGCTTGCCGCCGCCGGGCTCGAGGTTGTCGATGAGCCGAGTGCCGGTGGTGATGGTTCTCAGGAGGAGCGGCTTCTCCAGGCCATGGGTACCAACTTCCGGAAGCTCCAGGTGCTCCACCACGCCCGCTTGGACAAGGCCAAGTCCAGGGCGGCAACGGTGGACAAGGCGGAGGCGGACCTCAAGGTACGCATCACCGAGATGCAGACTTGGTTCCGCCAAGTTTGCGAGGAGCTGAAGGTCACCTAGGGTGAGCTGGCCAAGCACGAGGTGGAGCTCACCATGAAGCAGGCCGACATTGAGAAGGCCCAGGAGACGGCGGAGAGCTTGGCCGCCGCAACCGAGGCCACTCGAGCCCAGCACCAGGCCACGCTGAACTCCCAGGAGGAGGACATTGCCGCGCGTGAGGAGAAGCTTGCTGCAATGCTCCGCGGCAAGGATGAGGAGGTGGAGAAGCTCATCGTGGAGCGGACCCAGGGGCTGGAGCAGAGGCATAGGGAGGCACTCAATGCCCAAGCCCAGGTCCATGTCGACAAGATGAAGGAGCTGGAGGTGGAGCGGGACGGGCTGAAAAACCAGGTCCTGGCGCTGTCCAAGGAGAAGGACACGCTCAACAGCGCTCTGACGGAGGCGCAGGGCGCAGTCCTCAGCAGGGATGGGGAGTTCTCCGAGGCCAACAAATCCATCAAAGACCTCATGCTGAAGCTAGAGGGTCTCGAGGGGATGTTGTCGGAGAGCAAGGCCCGGGAGGAGACCCTGACCAAGAACCTGGAGACCGAGAAGCAGCTTAGGAAGGACAATGCCCTCACCCACAAGGAGCATGTGGAGGGCGAGAACCGCTGGCTCAATCGCCTCGCCGCCATTGCCGGGAAGGCCACCACGCAGCTGGCTACCATGGGGATACCGGATGTGAGGTATGCCTCGGAGCCGAACTTGAGCGCCAACTCCAGCCTGACCCTGTTCTTCGAGAGGGTTGTCGGTGCCTTAGAGTGGCTTCGTGCCAACCGGGCGGCCTCGCTGACCAATGAGGCCCGGAGGCTTTGCCAGGGTGCCATGACCAAGGTTCTCACCAAGATGGCGTACTGGAACCCCAACCTCGACTTCGACGCTGCGCTGGACAGCTTGTCGTCGGGTGTGGACCTCGCGGCGCTCAAGGAGCGTATCGAGCCCATCATCAGCCGCATCGGTGAAATCGAGAGGGTGGAGGGCCAACGCCGAGATTAGGCACCCCGTCCCGCACTGTCCCTGCAGGTTCATGACCAAGACAATTTTTATCTGTAGTTAGAACCGCAACAACAATTGATGTAATATAACTCTGCAGCACTTTTGGTACAATGCATGTTATCTTCCTGTTCGATCTTCCCTTTGTATGTTTACCCTATGTTAAACGGGTAGGCTTGCCGGCGCGTAAACCCAGGGCGGCACCTTGAGGACGGGTCCCCAATGTCCTATGGGGTGTGCTTGCTGCCGAGCGAACCACCTTACCATTCTCAACGCGGACGCTCGAACTGTCGAGCTTGACTCGAGTCAGAATCGAGAGTGTTGCCAATTGCCGAAGGCTACCCTGCCACCCTCGGCGCGGCCGCTTGAGATGTTGAGCGGACTCGAAACATGACAAGGGCGTTGCCAATTGTGGAAGGGCCCCTTTGCATGCAGGCTTTCATACATAGGGCAGGACCTCCGAGGACAATAACCTCATATATAGAAAGGAAATTGCTTAAGGTTTCGTATGACTTAGCTTTCCTATAGCCGCACCGGCGTCCTTCGCGCTTGCAGGCGGCATCGTTCCCTTGGCTGTCTTCTTCTCCGGAAGCCATGGCCACGAGGAACTACTAAGCCGGCTGCTAGACCAGATTCTCACAACTGTGCCCCCTACCTGGCGCGCCAAGGATGTCGGTGAGAACGACACCTATGGGATCACTGGGATCCCTTCTATGGTCGGCGGGTGCGGGGTCGTGAGAAGAGCAGGTTTAGGAGCAAGCACACGGATCCTTTACCCAGGTTCGGGCTGCGAGGACGCGTAAAACCCTAGTCCTTCTTTGGTGGATGTATTAGGTGTTCTTGAGCTTTCTGAACTAGCTACGGTGGATGTCCTGTTCCAAAAAGCCGAATCCCTCTCCTGGTCGCATCGGGCCTCCTTTTATAGGAAAAAGGGGCTGCCATAGTGGCACACAGGAGGTGGAAAGGCCTACAGTGCATGAGCTTATCGCACGGCATTACAGGACAAAGTGCATTAAATGCACTATGTAGGTGTCCATTAGCTTTATCGGGGACGGGAACGAGGCCCGTCCCATCCGTTGCCGCTTCGCCTCGCTTCAACACGTGCCCAGGCTCGCGATGCATGCAGCACCATGTAGGCAGGCAGGTAGCTGAGGTGGCATGGTGGTAGGGCCTTTTGGAAGATCTGCATGCCGCCACGCAGGTGCTTGCTGATTTGGCCTCGAAGCTGCATGTTGCCTCGCATGTGCCTGCCCAGCTGGTTGGGCTGGCAGCTGCATGCGAACGGCGGCGGAGTCTTGGCTGGTGCGAGCCTGGCAGTGGCCTTGCTGACACCCTTGGCAAGGGTCTTGCCATGGCGTTGGTGCCATCCCCGGCAAGGGTCTTGCTGGGGGTCTTGTGGATTTCCTCGGCTAGGATCCTGCCGAGGGTCGTCGTCTTCTAGTCCTCATCTGAACTCGCATATTTACGAGTTTGACGAATATTTGCATGCCACCACAGAGGCGCCTCCCGAGCCCTGGTTCCAATGCAGTTGGTTAGGTTGGAGCCGGTGGGCTCAAGGGTGGTTCACTCCGCTGGCATCGGGCAAGTTGCCCCGGCAAGGCTCTTGCCGGGGCTGCGGGGGGCGCCTCGACAAGGATCTTGCCGAGGGAGTCCACCTCGCCCTCTTGCCCTCCTACGCTTCCGGTCTTGGCGTCGCCTTGGTTGTCTTGTGCTTTGGCTTCTCTCCGGCTTCCTTCCTCTGCCCTGCTAAGTGTGTTCGCGGCGCATGGCTCCGACTGCCCGTGCACAAGTAAAGGGGTCAAAAGGAGAGCCCCTACTTTTGTACACCGACATAAACACACTGCAAAAGAATATTACACCAAATAGAACTCCAAGAACATCGAGGAGAACATTGTATTGAAGATCAAAGAGAGAGAATAAGACATCTAGCTACCAGCTGTGGACCCATAGTTCGGTGGTAAACTACTCGCGCTTCATCGGAAGGGCAACAAGGTTGATGTAGATGCCCTCCATGATTGAATCCCCCTCCGACAGAGTGCCGAAAAAAGCCCCAAGATGGGATCTCATGAGAACAGAGGCTTGCAGCGGCGGAAAAGTATTTTGGTGGACGCTTCTGGTGGTTTGGGAATAGTTGGGAATTTATAGTGCAAAGATTAGGGTTGGAAGACCTTCGAGGGCCCCACAAGCCCTCAGGGTGCCCCCCTAGGGCACAACTGGCAGGCTTGTGGCCTCCTCGGGAACCTTCTGGGCCCCTCTCCAAGTCCTACGGGTGTCTTGTAGTCCAAGAAAAATCATCATGAAAGTTTTATTCCGTTTGGTATTCCTTTTCTGTAGAATTCAAAAACAAGGAAAAAAACAGAAACTGGCACTGGGCTCTAGGTTAATAGGTTATTTACAAAATAATATAAAATAGCATAATAATGCATATAAAACATCCAAAACAGATAATATAATAGCATGGAACAATAAAAAATTATAGATACGTTGGAGATGTATCAGAGGCAGACGACGACGAGCTCGAGGTGCTTCAGTCGTGGTGGAATAAAAGCGGGCGCGTCATTAAGGAGGGGGGGTGCACTACTAGGGAAAAGGCTAGCAGCAGCGCGGGTTTTAGGTGTATCAGTAGCGCGGGTACCGGCGCTACTAATAAGGCGCTACAGCTAACACGTAGCAGTAGCGCGTGCTCACAAGCGCTACTGCTACACAAGTGTAGCAGCAGCGCTCCTAGTGGAAGCTCGCTACTGCTAACAGCTATAGCGTGCTTCTCCTGTACGCGTTGCTGCTACTACCGCGCTACTGCTAACTTTTCTCCACTCGCTACTGCTAATTTTAGTAAAAAAAATTCCGGCATATTTGTTTTGTATTTGAACAGGCTTTATAGAAGAATCTTTAGCACATACAAATGTCATCATGATACACATACAAATGCCTGCGAGACCACAAATGTAATCATAGCGTATACATACAAATAGTATCATTATAATCATCATCCAACACAAAGTGGTATCTTGTCATCATCTCGAAAATAGCGATACATGCAAGTCTCAAATACTTGCAACTACAACGTCATCCATCTAAACAAAGGTATACGCGAGAAGACCTATCATTATGAGTGAGAGCGGAACTATGCAGTACATGAGGTGGCGGTTACGAGTCCTCTCTCGCGCTAGCGTGAACCTCAAGTAACTAGCTTCTCCTTATTGTCTGCTTTTGAAGCCTTTATGGCTGGCGCCCAAGAACCCATTCACTTGTGCCTGACACTGATGCCACTCGTTGTACACCCCCAGAACCTTCCCTTTGTACACGACATAGCACTTCCATCTCGCCATCAAGAAACTACGTACCTGTTAGAGATGCATGTTCATGAAGAGGATGTACAATCATATATATGCAACAAAATACACTAGAGCAACACCGAAAAAGAAAGGGTTAGCAACTAGATGCATCATACAGTACGCAAATTAATTAACTAGAGGTACATAGGTCATCGTACGCAAACTAACAAAGTAGCATTACGCATGTTCGGTAGGGACCGTGGACATCACAAAGTCTCATCGCTACAAAAAGTATACAAGTTCAACTGACACATATCATCATCATCGGCATCACAAATCACTAGAAGTTCCATCCTTCCATATCATCGAGGATGGACCCTAGCTTCTTGAACGGCGTGAGGTCTAGACGTTGCATGCCTATGCGAGTTTGGACGTCAGCTCGTGATATAGGGCCGTGGTGGAACATCCCCTTCTCATCGACGACTTCTTTCATGATGATCGTTGCAATGTCGCTTTGGATGCAAAAGAAGTCATCTCTAAGTTTATAATCCGCTTCTCCATGAGATTCTAGCCACTTGTGGATATGATCATCATTTCTGCTTCTCATGCGAAGCTTTTGGTGATCTGTGTTGAACTGAATCATGAGATGGACGATGTAGAATCCATCCTTCTTGCTTGGTTTTGGGACATGGATGCAGGAGAAGTTAGTTTTATGCGCGAAACCCATCTTCTTGTTCCTTTGTTTCCTGATCTGCATGTGGCCACCTCTAATGCTGAAGCCTTGGAGAGCATCATCTAGAATATTCATTATGTGGGTGTAGTCTTTTTTCTCGTAGTCTCTGGAAGGGTCAAAATACACGACGTGGGAGACTTGCGGGTAAAGAACGATAAGGACGGCGCGCCCATTGCTGCGGGGAAAAGACACCTTAAATTATTCCCCATAGAGAGAGAAGGAATGATTGAAATGTATGAAAGGGTTGTCCGGAACTGACTTACTTTGGATTATAAGGCACGAGGACAATTTCCCGGTCCTTATTATGTACCATGAAGTTTTGGAGGTACTCCCTAGCAGTTTCACGCTCAAAGTCGCCGAGACTCAAGAAAGACTCGTGCATGTAGTACGGATCCGCCACACAGATTTGCGAGACTTCTTCACTCTTCATGACGGAGCTCATATGTAGCGCAAAAAGGCGGACGATTGTAAAATTGAGCCGCCTTGTCAGAAACATCTCAAAGATATGGTCAAACCGCGGGAAGAACACCTCCGCGGGCCATGTCTCGACGAAGCACTTCCCGTCTGGCACACGAGCCGCGTATGTCGGATATCCTGGATCCTTTGAGGCTAGTAGGCTTTTCTCAGGACAGCACATGGTCGTGCAGTCTCCTGAGATCCCCTGATAGTGCCTCCAGCGGTTTCGGTGGTAGCATCGGCTCGCCCGTGAGATGGAACATGGCCGCACCTTTCACGGGTACACGCTCTTCAGAATGCATCGTCTGGCTGCAATGTGCTCTGGCTTGTTTGGAGGCAGCTATCTTCCCCGATCTCTTTCTCTCCTTTTTCTTGGGCACACCTTCTAGACCCTTCCTTAACCCCTGCCCAAGTGTTCCCGGGCTAAGTACTGTACGACCCTCGCGCCCGGCTAGTTGAGCCTGTGTTGAGGCGGCATATTCAGGCATGTCCTGTGAGGATTTCATGAAGAGATACTTTTTGCAATCCTTGCTACGACCTTCCTGCCCGGGCATATCATCCATATCCTCATTAGCAAGATGATAACCCGATTCGTCATATGGTTGACTCATCAATTCTATGTCACAGTCATACGTGTTTGTATTGAGGAAATCCATAGGGTCGACCTCCGTCTCATCATCCATTCTCTGTTCTACAGGAAAAATTACATCAGCCAGTACTATTGCACCCGCTTCATCATGTCGTCTGCCGCTCTCACCCGGCACTACAGGAGCTTGTAATTGCGTAGGCAGGGTGGTGGTCTCCGCACATGCTTGTTGATGTGTGGTTATTGGTGTGCTCCCGGCCGGCTCCAGACGAATAAGATTCTTCGGCCATAGCAGCACCCAACCCTTGCAGCTTCCAATCCACGACGGGGTCTCGTCGTCCGCTCCTACATGCTGTACAGGAGGAGGCAAATCCTCGTGCCCCGAGCTAACCCTGAAGTGCCCAGTGGGGATCGGATGGTTGTGGAACGTGGGTTGCAAGGGGTCCATTATCATCCCCTTTCCCACATCCACCTTCTGGCCTTTGATCAAGTAGAGTTTGGTGCACGGGGTTTCTTTCGCCTGCAAACACATATGTCTATGGCGTAAAACTTCCGAAAGGAAACAAAAATGGAATATTATATATATATATATATATGTTGGTGCGACATGTAATTACCGTGATGGCGTCGAGCTCAGCCAAAGACGAAGGCCCACCGAGCACGCCAGAGACTGAGGACGTGCTGCTATGAGCGGGAGCGGCTGCGAGAGGAGGCCCGATTGCGTGGGCAAGTGATGGTGCGATGGTGTTGTTGTTCATGGAGTTGCTCCCGACGAAACTGGGCAACGGGAAATCATGTACCGTCTTGTCTGGATTTTCCTTCGTCCAGTTGATGATAACTGGAACCAAGTTAGTAGCGAAATCATTTCTGCAGGCAGTTACAGCTGCATTGACTGCCTGCTGTAGCAACTCATATTTGTCCTCGGCTGCTTTTTTCGCGTCCTCAGCTGCTTTTTTCTCGACCACAAGCTTCACCTTCGCGTCGATGTCCACCTGACTAAACTTCTTTTTCTGCTTCTTGGCCTCCGGGCCCTCGTTGTAAAACACCTTCCACGTGGCGCCGTCTCCAGCGCCATGCACACGACCATATTGCGGCCACTGGCCCAAAGGGAGTCCCTTAAGTTCGTTCAAGGCCCGGTTGAGAGGGGTGTCCCACTTGGGCCTCATCGGAGAAGTAGGGCTTTCGGCTACAAGCTGGTGTTGCTTCTCCAGTAGTCTAATCAATTTCCTTGTGATCTGGTCCGTGTAAAAAACCCTTTTCTCCTTGTCCCACTTGTAGCGGGCCCTCATGAAGTCACGCTCCAAGGGGTTGGTGAACTTCACGAAGGGGTCTGGGAGACCTGCGCCTTCACGTTCCGCGTCCTCCTTATCCCATATGGGCCTTTTACCGAGGTAGCCACAGCTTCTGAGGTGATGCTTCCCCATGTTCCTTTGTTGAAGGCTCTTGAATTTCACAGCCTTAGCCTTGGCGTCCTCGGTAGCGCAAGTGTCCTTGAACTTTTCGAACGCCTCTTCTGTAAGTGTCGGATTTTCCTCCAGAATCTTGAACAGGGGTTCCTCAGCATCAATAGCTCGTTTCACCCTTCCTTTCCAGGAGGCCAAATCATTTCTGAACATGCCCATGGCGTGATTGTTAATCTTTTTCATCTTCGGATCATCCCACGGTTGTTCTATGTTATCATCCCGGTCGGGGAACTTGAATCTCTTGTGCAACTTCGTTAGGAGCAACTGCGTCAAATGTTCTTTACTCCTTAAGTCATCGTCATTGATACTCGCGCATTCCCGTAGGATGGATCCTACTTGGTTCCCATAGCACTACTTGGTTCCCATAGCACTTGCGAGGTTCTTCCAGCTCTAACGGCTCAAACTTGCCAGGTGCCATCTTTGTAATCACAAGTCGTCCAATCCCTAGTTTGTTAGGTTTTTGTATCCTCTGCTTCTTATGCTTCCTCTTTTCGTTAGCGGCATCGGCGCCGGCGGTACCTTCCCTGCCGGTATCTTCCCCGCTGGTACCTTCCCCACCAGTCTCAGCGCCGCCATCGGTGCCGGCGCCGTCGGTGTCAATGTCGGCGTCAGTACCATCATCGAGGCGGACCTGCAAACCTTGCTTAGCAGTCAAAAAGTCGAGGTAGTCTTGTTCACCCTGATAATCCATCTCGTATGCATCTTGGTCAGAAGGCCAAGTTTCTTCGTTGTTCGACATGTTTCCTATGATTAAGTGTCCTCATTTATTTCTAAAAGTATGAATAAATGATAAATGACATAAAAAAGAAATCTATGTGCCAGCACTCGATATGCCAACTAGGTAGCGCAAATCATGCCTTTATTCACAGGAAATTTCGGCATGACCTTTGCTAAAAAATGGACATATCGAGCGCCTGAAATTCACCAGAACGGAAATGAATCAACATTCCGGCGTAACATAGGCCACTCGGATCATTTACCAAAACATGACATGTCCAAAACATGACATATCCACATATCACATGTCCAGTTCAAATTTGCATATAAATACAGCTAATTTTGAAACCTATCTAAATTCATAACTAAATAGATAACCTAATTAACATAACTAAAACCTAAGTAAATTAACCAAAGAACCCTAGCTAGCAGAGAGAGAGAGAGGGGGTGGTTTACAGAGGGTGCAGGGGCGAGGAGGCAGGCCCGACGATGGCCGAGGTTGGGAGGGGAGGAAGCAGAGGAGGGAGGCGAGGGCCGACGGGTCGGGGGCGAGTGCGCCGGGGTCGGGGGCGAGCGCCTGGGTCGGGGCAAGCGCCTGGGTCGGGGGCGAGCGCCGGGGCCGGGTCGGGCGCGGCGGTGCGACGAGGGGAAGAGAGTGGGGATTTGGGGGAAAAGAGGCGGGATGAAGCAGGGAGAGTGAGAATTTTGGGTTAAGTGGACGTAGCAGTAGCGCGTTTAGACAAAACGCGCTACTACTATTAAAGGCAACTATAGCGGTTTTATACAGAAACCGCTACTGCTACCTTGACTAGTTGTAGCTCTTTTTTAGTAAAGCGCTACTGCTATAACCAGTTTCCCTTTTTCTTTTCCTTTATTTTTCTCACTTTTTTCCGAGAGCAGTGAACAAAGGGAAGGCGATATATATTGCATCATTTGACGGTTAAATATGTATGCAAAATAGGAACATATATATTACATCATTGGACCCATGCATAATTATGGCTAAGTGTGTATACAAAATAGGAACATATATATATATATTACATCATCTGACCGTTCCTCAGCGCTGACATTTTTGTTTTTGAGTCAGCTTCTTTCCCTTCTTGTTCATCGAAGAATAACTGAGCCCCTCATTGTGACTTTGCCTTTTCCATGGAGTACGATTTTTCTTAGGTAATGTAGTATTGATTCTTCTTTTGACATATACTTCATCATCATTGTCATCTTCCCTCATTCGGTTGCCGTACTGATCATAGTCTTCCTCATTGGCGACTCCATCCATTCCAATGATGTTCCCTTTGCCTCTCCTCACGACAACACGACTGGGATTGCATGGCTCGGTTATGAAGAAGCATTGTGTCACGTGCTTAGAGTGTACCCATGGCTCGTTTTTTGCGATAGCGTTCACGGTAGCGCTCTTGGCGTCGGGTATAGTCATGGTAGTGAAAATCCGGTTTTCTCTTTCGACATTCTTAGCCCATCTGACACGGAACATCGTCGTGTTGTGCAGTCCAGAGTAGTCAAGCTCCCAGGTCTCCTCAACCCTTCCATAAAATCGTTTAGTTGCGCCGTTGTCGCTGACGGTCATGCATTCCATCGTCACCCCTGAGTTCTGATCATCACTGTCCATATCTTTGGCATCCGTGTAGAACGTGTATCCGTTGATATCATATGCCTGATAGGTTACGAGGTTGGGCGAGGGGCCATGTGCTAAGGCGTATATGAGCAATCCATCCTTAGAGCCCTCCTCCGGGGGATTAGCAATAATATGCTCTTTGAACCAATGCAGGAAAGTGGAGTTGTGCTCTCTAGTAACTTCGGCGTCTGTCTTGCATACCTCCCGGTCACGATACTTCTTTGCGATAATTTCTTTGTGCAGTGCCACGAAAGGATCTACCTCGTCTAGATGTTGTAGCACTACCAAGTTTGCTCTGTCAAAGTCACTGCGTCGATCTGAGTATGCCACGTGCAATTCCCTGCGACCGTTGCAGTGACCTTCTCCTTCGAGCCTCCCACCGTGCTTGTTAACGGGCATACCAACACTAACACCAGGCGACTGGTCTGCGCCATATAGAAAATTCTCACAGAAAGAGATGCACTCTTGTGTCAAATAGCCCTGGCCAATGCTTCCATCCGGACGGGACATGTTACGAACGAATCCTTTGATGCTCCCATTCATCCTCTCAAACGGCATCATGTTGTGCAGGAATGACGGCCCCAGGTCTATTATGTCATCCACAATATGGACACACAGATGCACCATGATGTCAAAGAACGCGGGCGGGAAGTACAACTCAAGCTCATTCAGTATCACAACGATCTCTTCCTGTAGCCTTCGGAGCTGCTTCACACTGATCGACTTTCGAGAGATGACATCGAAAAAGTTGCAAATACCAATAAGCGTGTCACGGACGTGCTTGTCCATTATCCCTCTAAGGGCAACAGGTAGTATCTGCGTCATCATCACATGATAGTCGTCGGACTTCATCCTGCTAAACCTTTTCGAAATCCAGTTTAAGCAAAATGATGGGCCTCTTAGACTGATTACACTGGTGAATATACTCAGAAGTCCAAGCAAGACAATCCTGGATTGTTCCTGATTTTATGAAACCATATTGATTTTTATGCACACATTTGGTGATCTCCTGTTGGAATCTGTTAGCAGCCAGTTTTGTAAGAAACTTCAAACCCACAGAGGTAAGAGAAATTGGCCTAAAGTCCCCTACACACTCAGGTGACAGCTTCTTAGGAATCAGGGTAATGTATGCATCATTCAAGTTCTCTAACTGAACTGTTCCAGCATGAAACTCCTTAACCAAATGGATGAAATCAGCAGAAATTATGTGCCAACATTTTTTCAAAAAAAGCCCATTAAAGCCATCAGGCGCAGGGGCCTTGTCAATGGGCATTTCCTTGATAACCTGCTCAATTTCTTTTAGATCAAACGGTTTTGTGAGCACCGCCAAACCCTGGACCCTAGGAATAAGGGACAAGATGTTTTCATCCAAACAAATTGACCTCACTGTCCCCATTCTGCTTCTGAAGGATGACAAGAATTCCTTGGCCATTTCGTCATGGTTTGACGTTGTTGATCCATCAGACAGCAAAAGGCTAGCAATAGAGTTTTTTCTGTATCTCTCAGTTACCATGGCCTGAAAGAATTTTGAGTTTTCCTCTCCCACTTTGATATACCTGATTGTACATCTCTTCCTCCAGTACAGATATTGCATGTGCAGCAGACGCTCATGATGTAATTTTGTGATTTTTCTGAAATTAAACTCAGGCCTGGACAGAGATCTTCTGTCCTCAAGATTGTCCAACCAAAGAATTACCCAGTTACACTTCTCAAGCAACCTTTTGATATGTGATAACCCTTTCTGCCACTTTTTTAATGCAAACCTCAATGCCTTTAGTTTGTCCACAATTATTGCTGAAATATGAGTCTTACGAGAGGGTCGATTCCAGACCTCCTGAACACACTTCATAAAACCAGCCTGATGGATCCAAAAGTTTTCAAACCTAAAGATATGTGCTTTTGGAATTGCTGTACTAATGGTCACCAGACAAGGCACATGATCAGACACAATCTTGGCCAAGGGGGTCAGTTGTGTCATGGGGTAAGTGTGTATCCAACTCGCCGATGTGAAAACCCAATCCAACTGCTCCAAAAGAGGTCTGTCCTGCATATTAGACCAAGTAAATTTTTGTCCTTTCAAGGGAAGTTCCAGTAGTCCCAAATGGCCAATTATCTCATTGAAAATAAACATGTTGTTTATATCACCCCCTGGCAAGTTCCTATTATCAATGGAACAGATGAAGTTGAAGTCTCCCATCAACATCCACATCTGATCTGGATCAGTATCTAAGTTGTAAATCCAAGAAACAAACTCATCACGTAACTCACCCTGACAAGGGCCATACACATTAACCAGGAACCATTTCTCATTATTGTGAACCGAGGTAAACTGCATAACTATAGCGTAAGGTTTAACTTCAAGCAAGGTGCCACGGAACACATCTGAACGCCACACTGTTAATAGACCCCCAGACGCTCCACTAGAGGGAGACTCCACGAATTGATCAAAGCCATGGGGACAAATGCTTTTAATGATTGAACGCGAGCAAGTGGAAAGCTTAGTTTCCTGCAAACAAAGCACTGAACACTGACTCTCTATCACTTTTTCCCTGACAGAACGCTATCTAGCCTCCGAATTCAGACCGCGAACATTCCAACATAACACTTTCCAGCTACGCGTTGTAACACGATTCATAAAAAACCATAGCGTATAGTAGCAAAAGAAATATGGCACTTAATGCCATACCATCTAGAATGAAAGAAAGTTCATAACCCCAAGGTGTCTCATCGCAGACCGAACTCAGTTCAACAGAAAAGAAAACAGCCATAACAGGCGCCCTCGATATAGAAGATAACATAAGAAACTACGCTGAGGATGCAGACGAGTCCTCCTGTGGATTAGCCATAAGCTTATCCACCAATAGAAGCGCAGGGTCAATCTACAGCTCCTCGCCCACAGCTTGCAGAACCTGAATCAGGGTGTGAGGTGGTGCAGCAGGTACAGCATCTTCAGAATCATCCACCGAAGTGGGCTGGGCCTTGTCCTCCATGGGCTTTGCACGGGGACGCTTCTTAGATGGCTGCAGTGACAGCTGCTCAAAAACCACGTTCTTGTAGCCATCCAACTTTGTCGCGCTCCTTGTGCAGCGCCTTAGAGATGTATCAACCACCGGAGCCTTCTTCTTCTCTTGCCGTTTACACGCAGTTGACTGCTCAACAGAAAAAACCAAACTTGATTGAACTAAGACAGGAACAGCAGAACTATCTGACACAACTTCTTCAGAAATAGAGGCTTGGGCATTGGCAACAGGCAGCTCCTCAAATAAAGCTCTGGCCACCGGGCGCTTCACCATGACAGACTGTCTGGTAGCAGGTAGAGAGGCAGCTAAGCAAGAAATCATCCTTGATTCATCAAAGGCAATGGACCAAGACCTCTTCGAGTAAATGACTATGCCCAGCGGCTTGAAGAAGATGGACCTGGGCACTTCCTTAACCGAGAAATCGACCATAAGATTCTCAAAAGATCTTTTCCAAACCATCTCCGGAGGAAGGGGAGGACCAGCCACAATGCGTGCCATGCCAATAAAAACTTCATGCTGCTGAATCACCGGAGGCTGGTAGGACACAATGGCAAGCTGATTTTCTTCAAAAACAGGATACTGAGCTTCGGGGAGTGGCAAATCATGCTGCTGTTGGATATCGTCCTCTTTTTCAAGCTGCTCCACAGAGGCAGACCCTTCCGGCTGATCAATGACTATTGAAACTTGATCCTGTTCGGGAGCAGCAGGGTGTGGGGCCTGCTCGATCCCTGCTTCATCTCCCCACATGGCATTTCCCCAACCAGGGGCATTTCCCCAACCAGGGGCGTCGTCGTTCACAGGTGGAGGGGATGGAGCGAGGGGAGCATCATTCCAACCCAGCATTGGGTAGGGAGGCAAAGCAAACATCAAGTTATCCTGAACCAGATTACCAGGTAAAGGATGAGGATTTCCATCCAAGGGCATGGGGTCTTCGTCATTTGGCATCTGATCTGCAAAGTCTGCACCTAGAACATAGCAAGCGGCAGTCCAGGATACTTGGGTACCACCATACTCCGCATAATCACCAAAGACAACTTCTCTTGGAACCAACGACGTATCTGGAAAATAAGCTTCCACTAGGGTCCGAACCAGATAAGGATCCTCACTATCCCAAGAGATAAACTTTCCAAAAGTGCCTACCGCCTGCGAGATATATTCAGTGGTGCGGTAATCCAGAGGAATCCCAATGAACATTAACCAGCCCTTACGAAAACCATGTGTCCCTTTGAAATTTTCTCCCTCATCATGCTTCATAAATTTGATAAAGCGATCATGACCCAAAGGAAATGGTGCATGCTGAATCAAGGTGTATCTCACTGACGGATCCCTGACTTGAAACAGCCCAACCCCATGAAACCATGGCTGAGCAGATCGAACAAAAATACCTCTGTTTTGCAGAAACTGGACCACTTCCCGCACTGGGCCGAACGGCCCCTCCGGCTCCGGCATCACCTCGGCAACCATGAAGTCCTCATGCTGACGAGCCGGACGCGCAGCGGGCGTGAAAAAGGTGCGAGGTAGCCGACGATCGCCACCATCAATGATGTGATGTCCCGGGGGCACAAAGCGCTGAGGATCGAGCTCATAGTTTGCCATGGAATTGCCAGAAGCTTGTCGGGGGTTTTCTTTGGCTTGAGGAGAGGGAAGATGCAATGGGGGCGGCGGCGATGGGACTGGACAGTCTATCCCAATAACTCCGGCTCTGTTCCCATGAGAAGCGGCAGATTCCGATAAACTCGTTTTTTGTTGCACCAAAATTGGCCTCCAAACGAGACCATTGGAGGGCGCAAAATCATTACAGTCCCGGCTAGAGTGACCAGGACGAGAGCAACCCGTGCAGACCGCTCGCATTCCACAAGTCGCTGACAAGTGGCCCCTTTGAGAGAAAATTGTGCAGGTAATCACATGGTCCACCATGTCATCGACCATGGCTTCAAACTGCCTCGCAGCCTCTTGAGATGAAGGGATATTTGGACAGTGGCCCAAAGGAGTTGGGATCGGAGGCGTGGATGGCCCAGAGGCAGGTGGGCTGGGCATCGAAAGTGGGCTAGTGATCGGGCGGGCCTCCAGAGCTACTGGCTCGGAAGCCAGACAATCCCGCCCCTGCGAAACGTACGGGCGAAATCCCAGCATGCACAAGGGATTGTTCCTCCGAAACCGGATCAGACACCGGTGAAGATGAGTCCGGCCGGCTCAACGCCGGCAATGGAGTGACTGTACCAAAAACAATAGGTGGACGCGCCACCATCCAAAGCAAGTCCGCATGTGGCGATTGACGAAAAACCACATGTTCATGAGCAGGGAGATCATACCCCGCATCACACATGGTATCAATGCACTCTTGCGTAGCCGGATATCTATATCCCTTGCAAGCCGAGTGTCGCTCAGACGTGGCAAAAGAAAGCTTTTTCTGTGCAGAAGTAACAGATTTTATAGCTGATCTAGCCGGAGGCTTGTTCATGGCTAAAAGGCCTAAAGTTGATCGACGCTTGGTAGGACTAACTAGAATCCATGCAGCATCACATTCCTTCCTCCAGATACGGAGTTCTCTAGTCCAATTAGGTCCCCCGTTACCCCACAAATGAAAATAGCACTTGAACAGATCGCATGCATATGAACGAAGATCCATAATAAGAAAACCAACTTGTTGGCAAGAGACATGGAAGGAATAAACCTTATCCTTGATATGCTCAACATGAAGATCAATTGCCGAACCTCCAATTGCTGCTTCTAAAGCCGCAGCCACAGAATCCTCCATGAGACGAAAGACATGGCGGCTAAATGAAACCACTAATATAAATGACCTCTTGTCCCCTGAAGGATGGATCGTATGGCCAGTAGATCTGAAAACCTCATCTGCAAAAACCCTACCCTTGGAGAAATCCAAGCCAAGAGTAGATCCACCAGAAGAACCCATAGGAGATGGGTATTTCCTTGATCCTGAGAGGACGCCAGAGCTGATGAGTGGTGGGAATCCACAGATTAGTGGAGAAAGAGGGAGATCGCCAGAGAGGGTGGGAGCGCCTTGGTGGGGGGTGGGAGCGCCATCTTATTTCATCCAGATTCTAAAAGACAATGGGTTGGGGGTAAAACATTGTGTCCCCTGCCTCCTATTACCATCCACCTTAGACGCACAGTTCGGGACCCCCTACCCGAGATCCGCCGGTTTTGACACCGACAATCGTCGTGTGTGAGGCCTTCCTTCGCATTACCCCACACTTCGGCCTGTGGCTCAAGACTTTCAATGTAAAGCTGAAGATGATCGAGGGGCGCCACGCAGAGTGCGGAGGTGCTGCAGTAAGGAAAAGTACTGATGTTCCGTGGCCAGAGGGTTCCTTCCCATGGGTGTCTGGTTTATGGCAACGGGAGTGGTTTTATATCATAGCTCCCCGAAGTGCCAAGTGGGTAGCCGCCCCTGCCTTTCGCTCGGGCCCTCCACCACAACTGACGTCATGGATCAACAAGGGGCTGAACTGGGGGCCAGTAAATGATGTGCCGATATTGTAGAGTCGCATCCGTGATCTCCTTGAGAGAGATGTCAGCATGGTCATGGTAATGCAAGTCATGCTAGTTTGTCGAGTCCAGCCTTGCAAACGTCGACCCCTCCGTATGTGGGAATTAAACCCGGAAGGACCGCGAACTATTCAGCACTTCCTCGGCATGACGCTCGAAGAGATGTACAAATTGTTCTTCGGACCCCAAATAGAGTGTCCGGACACCACCGAGGATGCGGGTCTGAGCTGTAATCGCCCCGATACCCAAGTAAGTAATCCCATGGCCGAACACGCTGTCTTTTTATTTATCATAACATCATGATGAAAAGTTGCTCTTTGACCAGGACTGGATAAGAAAGGCGAAGATGATTAGGTGTTCGGCCCCCCTTCCCAAAGGCTCGGCCAATCCAGTACTAGACAGAATCCTCGAGCCGGCGCCTTATCAGGCGCCCTCAAAGGAAGATAAATGGGGGAATAAAGAGGCTGAAAGCGGGCCTCACTCACTATTCATCCAAACCGGGGGAATTAGGGCCTCCGCTAAGGAGGATAGCTAGAGAGAAGAATCTGAAGTTCCCTCTCCCCAAGGAAGGAAGAGGACCACCTCAGAAGACCCAGAAACAAAGGTTTCCAAAGGGGGAATAAATCTTCGCCAGAGGGTCCTGCCTCGGAGGGTACTCTTGCCGCACAGTGTCCGCAAGGGGATCAGCCCTCTACCGAGCTGTAAGTAAACAAAAAGTACTTAATAGTAAAAATATCTTACATTATTCTAAAGATAATAACCGAAGCATATATCTTGTAGTTCGGATCGTAGCCCTTTTCGACATAGTTCGTCTTCGGGGGGTCTTCTTTCGGAGATGATGGAGAGCGAAACACCTCCCCCTGCCACCCCACCGCATGAGGCGGGTGACCCTGAAGTGTCGTCGCGGAGGGTTTCTCCTAATTTGCCAAGGCCAGAGGATAATCCTTTGGCCACCTGAAGTCCTTAGTATTCGGCTCCTAAAGAGAGCAACAGAAAGAGTCTAGAACCATACAGTGTGCGGTCGGACGCACTGAAGGATCTTCTGGAGCAAGCGGCCATCTCAAAAGCACATCGTATGCTAATGGGTATGGTGATTGAAAGGATTTCATCCGCCGAAAGCGGGTTGCATGAAGCTTTTATGAGTCTGCTGAAAGGCTTTGAGGTACGTGAAATAGTGTATGTTTTTGACAGTACCGCACACGTGAGGTGTGCCCTATGTAGATAGTAGCCCCTGAGACTCTGGTTGCTGCCGAGAACGGCGGCAAACAGAGGATCATAGTCCCAGGTAATAATCATACCGCCTTCATGTGTAGGTGGCTGAAGGTCCGGTGGCTAGCCGGACTGATGAGTTTGCCGAGCTAAAGTGGCAACTTGATGCGGCAGATGCCGACATCGTGCTTTCCAACAAGGGGCTTGACAAGGCACAGGGTATGTGATTTCTCCGGTGATCAACACATAGTAAGAGGAGCATGATGCCATTATCTTTAATATGTTGTGACTGTAGATGGAGCTGCCACCATGGAGACCCTTCGGGCGGAACTTGCCCGAGCCAAGGAACAAGCCGGAAATAGCGATGCGACCGCTTTAAAGGCGGTCGAAGAGCTGAGGGCCGAACAAGCCACACATTGCCAAAGCAAGGAAAGAATGGCCAAGATGGCCGTTGAGTTGAAAGATGCCGCTGATTGTTACCAGCTTCTTGAATAAGAAAGCCGAGCGAAGGCGACGGACCTGGAGAAGGCCATGGTAGCAGCCAAAGAAGCCCGCTCCAAAATCAGAGCGACGAAGGAGGAGCTGCGTCAAGCTGGAGATATCACGGCTGGGAAGCCCTTTTTGTTTTGGGCTAAGTTCGGAGATCTGAAGTATGCCCCTCTTGATCAACTATGGAGTTCTACAGATGCATACGTGGATTTGGCAGCAAGTGCTGTTGATGCGCCCGAGTACTTCAAGGATAAAAAAGATCGTGAAGTGGAAAAGCTGTTCTGGTCACAGTTCCATGCTCCAGTGTGTCCGCTGCTGTTGAATGAGCGAATGGCCAAGTGGGCCGAGCTCCATAGGTTGTCCGGACTTGCCATGAGGTCTGTTGTGGATCATCTGTGGCCTGAAGGGCTAAGACCGAATAGTTACTTTAATTTAGTTCAACAATTCCTTGGTGTCGTGCCGCACATCGATGCTATGAAGAGGTCGGCATGCATAGAGGGTGCGCGGATGGCACTTGCCCGTGTCAAGACATACTGGGCAGAGATGGAGGCCACCACTATTGCAACACAGGGTTCGGCCATGGGCTGAGTAGCAGCCGAGCACTACTTTGAAGAAGTCCTTGAAGGCGCTCGTTTGATAGAGGCTCAGTGCTCGAAGAATATTATGTTCTAGTGACATGTATTCCCATTGTAAAAACGATGTTTTAATGAATTATAAAGGCTGTGCTTATACTTTTGCCTGAAAGTATTATGATGCCTCCTATGCGGCCGTTTATGTATATATGTATATAACCTGAAAGATTGCAGTCGTCGGCTTCAGCCCCCACGCATATAATGCGGGGGTGTTCGCAAAAAATGTGTATTCACACTTGATCCAACGTCTTGCTCCATGAAGGAGGTGGTAGCACAGCGAACGAGGCAATCTGACTATATTGCTTTAACACTTTCACTTAGCCAGAGGAGTTTGACGGTGGGACTACTATATAGCCCCTGGTACTTCCGCGCTCGTCCGAATGCAGGGCGCGTACGTACATGACCGAGAAACGGCCCTTCGTTAATGCGGAGGAATCCCGAAGATTCCCCTAAGTCATCGAGTGGTTGACCAGTCTCGCGCTTTATCATGACAGTCAGTTTTTGGCTTTCTCTACTGAGGTGCTCATCCGGATGAACCATGGCACAATTGCAGTAGTTCTCCTGGTGACGCCTTAGCTGATAGAGCGGAACATAAGGTAGAAAAACACGGGAGCCGGTAAACCCAACATTTCACAAAAGACATGATTCGGAGCTGATGCATATAAGGCCAAACTCGCGACACCGAACACTCCCTAAGGTATTCGGTCTTTATAGCATATGCCGGGCTGAACAATGCCCTTAATAATAAACCCCTCGTGTCCAGGTACATGCAATATCCTGACGTGGCCACATGCCAATAACGTCAGCATCCTTCTCGGTTGTATTGAGTATCCGGAGGATGTGAATCAACAAGAGACAGTAAAAAAGGTTTACGCAGGGTCTTAATCTGAAAAGAAACCTTTGAGCGGGTGCCTGCTGCACGTCTGCGCCTGTATCTCCATTGTGCCGTGTCCTGGACGGGTGTAGCACGATTGTCATCTGTAAAAGAGAAGAACTTAGGTGAAAGTTGCCATGCCAGAAAATTGGTTATTATCAATAAGCCATTTAAAATTCAAGATAAGTCAAGTTGAGCCGAACTAGCCCTGATTACACGCGGGAAGCCCCTGGTACCGTCTATGAGGGTTTAACCATCGAACCAATCTTATGTATATGTAGTGATGCGCCGGACTCGTCTAACCATATCCATGGTCTTGACGACCTGTCATTTATTTTGGTAGGTGAGGCCGTCTAGTGCTTGGCTGTTAAAGCCGCCACACGTTCTTCTGTGCGTAGAGAATGCTCAATATTTCCACTAACTGTGATGGTGCCACGTGGACCGAGCATCCTAAGCTTGAGAGAAGCGTAATGCGGTACTTCATTAAAATGAGCGAAAGCCGCTCTTCCGAGTAGTGCTTGATAGCCACTTCGGAATGGAGTGATGTGGAAAGTTAACTTTCGCTTCGGAAGTTGTCGGAAGAACCAAATACAACCTCTAGTAATAGAGAGCCCGTGTAGCGGGCCTCTGGGCCTGGTATTACTCCCTTTAAGGTAGTATTACCGCGGCTGATTTTTGTCGGGTCTATCCCCATTTTGCAGTCTGTGTCCAGATATATCAGATTTAGATCACTACCGCCGTCCATAAGGACTCGTGTGAGATGGTATCCGTTTATTATTGGGTCTAACACCAAGGCAGCCAATCCTTCGTGTCGGATGCTTGTCGGGTGATCCTTGCGATCAAAAGTGATCGGGCAGGCCGACCAGGGGGTGAACTTAGGGGTGACGGTCTCTACGACGCGTATGTCTCGGAGTGCAGGTTTGCTTCTCCTCTTCGTCACATGGATCATGTTTACTGTTTTAACCTCTGGTGGGAATTTTTTCTGTCCTCCAGTGCTTTGCTGGCGTGGTTCGTCCTCGTCTTCGCTTGGTGTCTACCCCCTTGTGTTCGGTGTTAAGCTTACCGGCCTGCTTGAAGACCCAGCATTCTCTGTTGGTGTGATTTGTAGGTTTATTGGGGGTGCCATGAATCTGACATAGTTTGTCTAGAATCTTGTTTAGGCTGGACGGTCCATCTCTGCTGCCTTTGAAAGGTTTTTTCTGCTGACCTGGTCGAGAGCCCCTGAATCCGGTGTTTACTGCTGTAGGATCGAAAGTATGTCTAGAGGGGGGTGATTAGACTACTTGACCAAATAAAAACTTAACCTTTTCCCAATTTTAGTTCTTGGCAGATTTTAGCTATACTAGGACAAGTCAAGCAATCATCACACAATTCAAGCAAGCATGCAAAGAGTATATTGGCAGCGGAAAGTAAAGCATGCAACTTGCAAGAATGTAAAGGGAAGGGTTTGGAGAATTCAAACGCAATTGGAGACACGGATGTTTTTCCCGTGGTTCGGATAGGTGGTGCTATCCTACATCCACGTTGATGGAGACTTCAACCCACGAAGGGTAATGGTTGCGCGAGTCCACGGAGGGCTCCACCCACGAAGGGTCCACGAAGAAGCAACCTTGTCTATCCCACCATGGCCATCGCCCATGAAGGACTTGCCTCACTAGCGGTAGATCTTCACGAAGTAGGCGATCTCCTTGCCCTTACAAACTCCTTGGTTCAACTCCACAATCTTGTCGGAGGCTCCCAAGTGACACCTAGCCAATCTAGGAGACACCACTCTCCAAGAAGTAACAAATGGTGTGTTGATGATGAACTCCTTGCTCTTGTGCTTAAAATGATAGTCACCCCAACACTCAACTCTCTCTCATAGGATTTGGATCTGGTGGAAACAAGATTTGAGTGGAAAGCAACTTCGGGAAGGCTAGAGATTAAGATTCATATGGTAGGAATGGAATATCTTGGTATCAACACATGAGTAGGTGGTTCTCTCTCAGAACATATGAGTTGGAAGTGTAGATGTGTTCTGATGGCTCTCTCCACGAATGAAGAGGAGGTGGAGGGGTATATATAGCCTCCACACAAAATCCAACCATTACACACAGTTTTCCAATCTCGGTGGGACCAAATCAAAAAACTCGGTCGGACCGAAAAGGTAAACCTAGTGACCGTTAGAGATTTTCGGTGGGACTGACATGCAACTCGGTAGGACCGATTTTGTTAGGGTTAGGGCATAATGTCTTCTCGGTGAGACCGATTACACAAACTCGGTGAGACCGATTTTGGTAATTAGCTAACCAGAGAGTTGGTCAGGTAAACTCGGTGGGACCGATTTGCTCTTTCGGTGAGACCGAAAAGTTACCAAAAGGAAACACTGAATATACATTGCAATCTTGGTGGGACCGATCCGCTCTTTTCGGTGAGACCGGAAAGTTACGAAAGGGAAACAAAGAGTTTGCAATCCCATCTCGGTGAGACCGAGATCCCTATTGGTAGAACTGAATTGCTAGGGTTTGGCAGTGGCTTATGACAAGTGAAACTCGGTGGCGCCGGATAGAAAGAATTGGTAGGACCGAATTTGGCTTAGGGTTTAGGTCATATGTGGATATGTGAAAGTAGTTGAGGGTTTTTGGAGCATATCACTAAGCACTTGAGCAAGAGGCTCATTAAGCAACACCTCATCCCTCCTTGATAGTATCGGCTTTTCCTATGGACTCAATGTGATCTTGGATCACTGAAATATAAAATGAAGAGTCTTGAGCTTTTGAGCTTGAGCCAATCCTTTGTCCTTAGCATTTTGAGGGTTCCACTTTCACCATCCATGCCATGCCAATCATTGAGCTTTCCTGAAATAATCATCTTGGAATAGCATTAGCTCAATGAGCTATATGTTGTTATGAATTACCAAAGCTTCGACAAATGATAATAAGAATGAATTACATCGTCTCTTTGAGAAGTATGTGATAAGTAAGAGCTCCCCCTAAATTTGTGCATATTTAGGATTTGCTTTGGAATGCAAATGCACAAAGAGTTAGAGTCATGGGTTACTCTTCCATGTCACTTACATCTTGGTGGAGCGCTCAAAATGATTAATAATGAAATACATGCACTCATCACCAAGAAAAGTGAATGATCACACAAGATAGATAAGATAATAGCATTCATAAGTGTAGCTTATGATCAAACACATGATCATCAGTTTCTCACAAGCATATCAAAGTATCTCGACCAAAAGCAAACAATGTTCGAAAAACCACCAAATAAAGTAAGAGAGAAAAACAACACTCTCTCTCTCGAAGCCTATGATCTATATATTTTCTCCCCCTTTGGCAACAAGTTACCAAAAAGTTCCTAGAAAATGCATAGTGCTAAATCGACACTCTGGCTTGATCTTCAGGTGGTGGAGTCCGGATCACTCCAAGGACGAAGGCTTCCGTAGACGTGGTTGGAGTTGGAGCTAAAGTAGATGCTGGAGTAGGTTGGGCTGGTGCTGCGGCTGGAGCTGAGGCGGTTGCTCTTGTGTAAGGAACTGGCACTGCAGACGACCTCGGACCTCGTGGCACTCTGGCAAAGGCATCAGTGGTTGTCTTCCCTTTCCTCTCCTGCATGTCATCTTGGAGCTGCTCCACTGCAGTCTGAATCTCTGTCACCTTGATATCCAAGGCATAGAACTTTTGTTCTATGATTCTCTCTAGGCTTGCCTGGTTCTGAGTTAGGGTGGCTAGTCCTTTCTCAATCCGCAGGGTGGATGCAATCAAGTAACTGAGCTGCTCTTGCTTGGTCTTCAAGAAGTACTCAGATGCCTCCTCTTGAGTTGGCATCTTGGCAGCTTTCTCCTTTATTGCCTTCTCCTTCTTGTCTTGTGCATGGACTGAAGATGGTTCATCTTTGGTCATCACAACTTGGTTGTCCTCGAACTCTGGATAGATAGGCAAATGTTCCTTGTCCAACAAGTATGTGTCTGTGCCCATTCTTGAGTTAATCAACATCTGGATCTGAGGGGCATATCCACAGCTCCTCTTCTGATCTGCTGCAGTCCTCTTGATAGTCTCTACCATGAGGCTCATGACCTTGAATTTCTGAGGCACATCAAAGATATGTAGCAAGTTAATGGCATGACCTCTGATCATCCTGTGATCTCCAGACTTGGGCAAAAGTGTGTGCCTAAGAATCCAGTTGATGGTTGGCAGCCCTGACAGTAGATAATGCACTGAGCCAAACTTGAATGTATCAAGTGCTTCATTTGGAATCTCCTTGTACATGTTTGACATTGAGTTATGATCCATCTTCTTCTTGGAATAGACATCCAAGTCATCCTCATGCTCCTCTGGGGCATTGATAAGCTATGCCCACTCAGCAACTGTTGATTGGTACCTCGTACCTTCACACATCCAAATAATCCTCCCATCTGGATAAAAATGTGTTGTGGAGTAGAACTGCATGATAAGCTCCTCATTCCACTTTGTGAGCTTCTGCCCAACAAAGTCTGCTACTCCACATGCATTGAAGCTGTCTTGCACTCCAGGATAGTGCTCTTCATTTTCCTTGATATATTCCCAGTTGACCCATCTCATATCACAAACTATGGGCTTCTTGTCAAGAAAAACTGTCTCATAGAAATCTTGCTGTTCCTTGGTGTGAAACCTCTAATCAACAGCAGTCCTCCTCCTGATAGCATAGGGATCTGCTTCTCTCCACTTCCTCAGCCCTGAGTCTCTTCTGAGCTTGATGTCCTCAGCCACAGGATGAGCATCATTGTGGTTTGGGATCTTGGGCTTGAGCTTTCTCAAAACATGCTCTTCATCATCTTCTTCAACAACAGTCTCAG
The DNA here is from genome assembly GCA_034509565.1 of Triticum monococcum. Lineage (NCBI taxonomy): Eukaryota > Viridiplantae > Streptophyta > Magnoliopsida > Poales > Poaceae > Triticum > Triticum monococcum. The sequence goes on along the minus strand of CM067843.1, from coordinate 96,020,677 downwards.
GCACTAGGGCCTTGTTCTTCTCAGCAGCTGGGATGCTTCTTGTATTCCTCTTTGGTTTTGGCTTTGGAGCTGGCTTGGCCTTGGAAGCAGTTGCCCCTGATCTTATGGCATCACACATCAGCTTGGGTGCCTTAGGTGCTGGTGCAGCAACCTCTTCTTCCTCTTCCTCTTCTTCCATGATGGAAGCCTTACCAAGCACTTTGGCTACAGTCTTCTTGACCCTCTCCTTCCTTTTCTTTCCTTCTGCAGCAGCTAGCTCTATGGGAGTGGGCTTCTGAGGAATCTTGGTTGCAGCTCTGGCCTTTGGCATAGGCTGCCTGCCAGCTGGCCTTTTGACCTTCATCCCTGGCTTTATGCTTTGTGCTGGGCCATATTCCTTTTTGAGCACAGTTCCCTTTGATGTGGCTTCCACTTCCTCTGCCACATAATCTTCATCCTCAGAATCTGAAGTTCTCTTCTTCCTCTGTCTGGTGGCAGCTTTTGGCAGGTTGCTAGGGGTGCTCCTGCTGCCATCATCTGAAGAACTGGAGGGACTAGTGCCCTCACTCATTTGCACTTGCTGCTCTAACAAATTCTGGCTATCACTTTGGTCTGACATGATGAACAAGCTGACTGCTGACCCTGTAAACAGTTTATAGATGAGGTAGAGTGGATGAGCATCACAAAATGCAGAGATTTTTGCAAAAGAATGATTCAAAAACTTAGTTTTAGTTTCCCACAGAAAGCATTTTGGATCTACCGATTTTTAAACTCGGTGATACCGAAGTAGTTTTTGGAACCTAAACTAGTGAACTCGGTCAGACCGAGTCACAGTTTGGTGGCACCGAGACTGCTAGGGTTTCACAAAGTTCCAAAATCGATCACACTGATTAGTAATACTCGGTCAGACCAAGTCTCACTTGTGCAATGGCATAAGCCAAATCGGTGGGACCGAGTTTTTCAACTTGGTGGGTCCGAGATGGTTTCGGCGGAAACCTAACCCTAAAATTTTCGAATCAAACCTAATCTACGAGTTCATTGACTGGATAGAAGTTTATCAAATGTGGCAAGAATCATTATGATTACAATGTGCTAGGAATCGGATTGGGGAATAGCACAAAGATCGAGTCCGTACCCTAGTTCGGCGGAGACTCGCTACGGCGGCAACGGCGGGGTTGATTCCCGTTGACGGCGACGGAGACCAGCGACTGGAGGCGGCAGGCAGCGAGGAGATGATCCAGAGACCATGTTGGCAGAGCGAGCTATCGCGCGGGCGAAGGGGTTCGAAGAAATTTCCAAATTTTTGCCCGTGACTATATATAGCCCGACCCTGTCGGTGTGACCGAGTGGAACAACTCGGTGGCACCGAGATGCAAAACTGTATACAGTTATTGCAACTCGGTGTGACTGAATGGTTCAAATCGGTTGCACCGAGATCAAAAACATAGATCAACTTAATAATCTCGGTAAGACCGAAAGTGATCGGTCAGACCGAGAATCACAAATTGGTTTTGGAAGTTTAAGTCTATGACGAATCGGGGACTCCAAGTGCTCCTCACACAGAGTGGTTCGAATCTGACTTGATCAAATTTTGTGATGTAGCATGAATAGAGTTTGAGACGAGAAAAGCATAGATAGCTAGAGGAGGTTTTTAGGCATTCTTGTCCATCCACTTGGCAAAAGGAAATAAAACCAAGCAACCAAAACAACAAGTGGATGTCCTCGAATGAGTAAAATATGCAACCAACATGCTCACACAATAAGATGGCAATTGAAATATGTGACAAAGCATGCACAACCAATTCTAGCATCTATCAAGCAATTTGCGATGACTAGGTCATCTATATATGAGTATATTGACTTAGGAGTCAAGTGAGAACACTTGATCATAGGTCATACTCATCGTTTAAGCTCAAGTGGGGCTACCACTTTTACATAAAGCATTGTTGTGTTCACATCTTTAGAGTTGCTTTAGCTCAAGTCTTAGAGTAAAGCTCCCCCTAGATGTGATATCCCCCCTAAGAGGGATGAACTAACCTTGGGTTTTGTCGATGATGACTTCATGTAGATGTTGAAGATGTGGATGCTCAATGTTGATGTAGATCACTTGGAGCTATCCATTTGAGTGAATTGCACTTTCAATACCTACATGGGTTAGTCCCACTAGGAACAAACAAGGATATCCACAGACATAGAGTGATGCACACACAAGATGATGTCCATGAAAACTTTAGGTTACCTTGTCCCTTGTCTTACCAACAAGAGGGTTTGTGACTCCTTGAACTAGTGCAAGATGTGGAAGTTGATTGCACTTGTTCTTGCCAAAATGATAAGAGTGAAGTATGTTGGCGAAGTCACCCTCAAGAACTCTCTAGTTCTTCTTCTTTTGGATCCACACCATCTTGATGGGAATCCTTGGAGTTGTAGTCGTACTTGATGAAGTGGAACTTGAAGTAGTCTTGGGAATCCACTTGACTAAGGTCTTAGGAGCTTCTTCAAATGCATCAATTTCCTCTTGAAGCTTGTCCTTGCCTTTTTGCTTGTAGTCTTGTGGTGGAAGATCATCTTGAGCTTGTGTCCCCTTGAAGGAAGTATCATACTTCTCTTGTTGAGGAACAAACTTTGTCTTGGGGTATTGATCTTCTTCCCACTCAACTCCATTGGCATTGAACTTTCGTTCAAAACCAACACCTTGGTTCTTCCGGTGCATTCCTTGCTTGCGCACAATTTCCTCGAATTGCTTACTCCCGGCAAGGCTTTTGTACACTCCTTTCTCTATAATTACCTTCAATAAGCTATTTTCTTGCTCAAGTGTAACTTGGCTAAGAGAATCATTAGTGGAATCCAGAGAGCTACTAGAAGCAACAATATTGGATTTAGCATTATCATTGTTACTACTAGAGGAAGAATCTTTCTTGTTCTTGTTACTAGACTTGACTTGAGGCATGTAAGTGGATAAGAGTAAATGCTTGGCAATGTAAGAAGAACTTTTCTTGCGGAGATCATCATTGATTGCCTTTAAAAACTCATGCTCTTGCTCAAGATTGAGCTTTTCAAAGCGTAACTTCTCATGAGCTCTTAAAAGTTCTCGATGATCTTAGAAGATAGTTTCATGAGCTAACTTAAGAGTGTTTAGTTCTTTAGTTAGAGCCTCAATCTTCTCCTTATCATTGTCATTCGTTTTATCTTGATTAGCATGATTAATTGACGTTTCATCATAGTATTCATCACTAGAGTTGTCAACAAGTAAATCATCATCACCTAACAAGTCATCTTCATCACTATTAAAATCAACATACTCGGGGTGTGTTACCTTAGGACCTTTGGCCATGAAGCATCTTCAAATTCCTTCATTTGGTGAGTCAAATATGTCGTAGGAGTTGGTTGACACAAGTGCTAGACCGGCAACACCTTCATCTTGAGTATATTCGGAGTCGGAGTGATAACTTCTCTCGGAGTGGCTGTCGGAGTCGGAGCCGGATACCCGTTCACCAACATGAGCTTGATGTCTTCGTTTTGTGTAGCAACTTGATTATTTTTCCTTCCTTTCTGAATCCTTGCTTCTCCGTGAGTATCTTCGTTCATAACGATCATCTCTACTCCTTCTCTCTCTTGGTGGTGATTCTTCTCTTTTGCTTCTTCTTTTTGGAGAGTCTTCTCTTCTCTTGTAGGGAGCCGTACACTCATTGGAATAGTGTCCGGGTCTTCCACAATTGTAGCAGTTTCGCTCTCGACTAGAAGATCTTTTGTCATTGTAGGACCTTGACTTGAAGCTTCTATCCTTGCTTCTACTCTTGTAGAACTTGTTGAAGTTCTTCACCATTAAGCTCAATTCTTCATTGAAGTTTTGTTTCTCACTTGATGATGTAGGGGCTTCACATGAGGCTTTGTAGGAACCACTAGATTTGTTGTGAAGTTCCTCTTTATCCTTAAGTGACATCTCATGAGCAACAATTCTTCCAATTACCTCTGTTGGCTTGAGATCTTTGTAATTGGGCATCATTTGGATCAATGTGCACACGGTATCATATTTTCCATCCAAGGCTCTTAGAATCTTCTTGATGATGAATCTATCGGTCATCTCTTCACTTCCTAAGCCAGCAATCTCATTTGTGATGAGAGCAAGCCTAGAGTACATTTCAGCGACACCTTCACCATCCTTCATCTTGAACTTGTCAAGTTGACTTTGAAGCACATCCAATTTGGATTCCTTGACGGAGTCGGTACCTTCGTGCATATCAATCAAAGTGTCCCAAATTTCCTTTGCATTCTCAAGACGGCTGATTTTGTTGAATTCTTCGGGGCACAATCCGTTGAAGAGAATATCACAAGCTTGAGCATTGTATTGCAACATCTTAAACTCATCCGCGGTAGCTTCACGGTTTGGTTCTCTCCCATCAAAGAAGTCACCTTGCAAACCAACACACACAATAGCCCAAACGGCGGGGTTATGTCCAAGAATATGCATTTTCATTTTATGCTTCCAACTAGCAAAATTAGTACCATCAAAGTAAGGACCTCTACGGTGATAATTTCCCTCACTAGACGCCATACTCTCCTAGGTTGTGAAACCAAGGCTATGACCACCAAAGCTATGGAAATCAAAGCAAATGGAGACCAAAGCTCTGATACCACTTGTAGGATCGAAAGTATGTCTAGAGGGGGGTGATTAGACTACTTGACCAAATACAAACTTAACCTTTTCCCAATTTTAGTTCTTGGCAGATTTTAGCTATACTAGGACAAGTCAAACAATCATCACACAATTCAAGCAAGCATGCAAGGAGTATATTGGCAGCGGAAAGTAAAGCATGCAACTTGCAAGAATGTAAAGGGAAGGGTTTGGAGAATTCAAACGCAATTGGAGACACGGATGTTTTTCCCATGGTTCGGATAGGTGGTGCTATCCTACATCCACATTGATGGAGACTTCAACCCACGAAGGGTAACGATTGCGCGAGTCCACGGAGGGCTCCACCCACGAAGGGTCCACGAAGAAGCAACCTTGTCTATCCCACCATGGCCATCGCCCACGAAGGACTTGCCTCACTAGCGGTAGATCTTCACGAAGTAGGCGATCTCCTTGCCCTTACAAACTCCTTGGTTCAACTCCACAATCTTGTCGGAGGCTCCCAAGTGACACCTAGCCAATCTAGGAGACACCACTCTCCAAGAAGTAACAAATGGTGTGTTGATGATGAAGTCCTTGCTCTTGTGCTTCAAATGATAGTCGCCCCAACACTCAACTCTCTCTCATAGGATTTGGATCTGGTGGAAACAAGATTTGAGTGGAAAGCAACTTGGGGAAGGCTAGAGATCAAGATTCATATGGTAGGAATGGAATATCTTGGTCTCAACACATGAGTAGGTGGTTCTCTCTCAGAACATATGAGTTGGAAGTGTAGATGTGTTATGATGGCTCTCTCCACGAATGAAGAGGAGGTGGAGGGGTATATATAGCCTCCACACAAAATCCAACCGTTACACACAGTTTTCCAATCTCGGTGGGACCGAATCAAAAAACTCGGTCGGACCGAAAAGGTAAACCTAGTGACCGTTAGAGATTTTCGGTGGGACTGACATGCAACTCAGTAGGACCGATTTTGTTAGGGTTAGGGCATAACGTAATCTCGGTGAGACCGATTACACAAACTCGGTGAGACCGATTTTCGTAATTAGCTAACCAGAGAGTTGGTCAGGCAAACTCGGTGGGACTGATTTGCTCTTTCGGTGAGACCGAAAAGTTACAAAAAGGAAACACTGAATTTACATTGCAATCTCGGTGGGACCGATCCGCTCTTTTCGGTGAGACCGAAAAGTTACGAAAGGGAAACAGAGAGTTTGCAATCCCATCTCGGTGAGACCGAGATCCCTATCGGTAGAAACGAATTGCTAGGGTTTGGTAGTGGCTTATGACAAGTGAAACTCGGTGGCGCCGGATAGAAAGAATCGGTAGGACCGAGTTTGGCTTAGGGTTTAGGTCATATGTGGATATGGGAAAGTAGTTGAGGGTTTTGGAGCATATCACTAAGCACTTGAGCAAGAGGCTCATTAAGCAACACCTCATCCCTCCTTGATAGTATTGGCTTTTCCTATGGACTCAATGTGATCTTGGATCACTGAAATATAAAATGAAGTGTCTTGAGCTTTTGAGCTTGAGCCAATCCTTTGTCCTTAGCATTTTGAGGGTTCCACTTTCACCATCCATGCCATGCCAATCATTGAGCTTTCCTAAAATAATCATCTTGGAATAGCATTAGCTCAATGAGCTATATGTTGTTATGAATTACCAAAACTACCTAGGGATAGTTGCACTTTCAATCTCCCCCTTTTTGGTAATTGATGACAACATATAGATCAAAGGTTTGACAAATGATAATAAGAATGAATTACATCATCGCTTTGAGAAGTATGTGATAAGTAAGAGCTCCCCCTAAATTTGTGCATATTTAGGATTTGCTTTGGACTGCAAATGCACAAAGAGTTAGAGTCATGGGTTACTCTTCCATGTCACATACATCTTGGGGGAGCGCTCAAAATGATTAATAATGAAATACATGCACTCATCACCAAGAAAAGTGAATGATCACACAAGATAGATAAGATAATAGCATTCATAAGTGTAGCTTATGATCAAACACATGATCATCAATGTCTCACAAGCATATCAAAGTATCTCAACCAAAAGCAAACAATGTTCGAAAAACCACGAAATAAAGTAAGAGAGAAAAATAACACACTCTCTCTCTCGAAGCCTATGATCTATAAATTTTCTCCCCCTTTGGCAACAAGTTACCAAAAAGTTCCTAGAAAATGCATAGTGCTAAATCGACACTCAGGCTTGATCTTCAGGTGGTGGAGGAGTCTGGATCACTCCAAGGACGAAGGCTTCCGTAGACGTGGTTGGAGTTGGAGCTGAAGTAGATGCTGGAGCAGGTTGGGCTGGTGTTGCGGCTGGAGCTGAGGCGGTTGCTCTTGTGTCAGGAACTGGCACTGCAGATGACCTCGGACCTCGTGGCACTCTGGCAAAGGCATCAGTGGTTGTCTTCCCTTTCCTCTCCTGCATGTCATCTTGGAGCTGCTCCACTGCAGTCTGAATCTCTGTCACCTTGATATCCAAGTCATAGAACTTTTGTTCTACGATTCTCTCTAGTCGACGATTTGGTTCTTCTTGGTGAGAAACATGTTCCAAAGCTTTCAGGCTGACTCTCCGGGCTGTTGAATTATATGGCTTAAATCGTCTGCATCCGGAGGTCGGACATAGGTCCCATGGAAATTAGCCCGGAAAGCTTCCTCGAGCTCCTCCCAACTTCCAATTGAGTTTTTGGGGAGGCTTTTCAGCCAGTGCCGAGCTGGTCCTTTAAGCTTGGGGGGCAAGTACTTGATGGCATGGAGGTCGTCTCCGTGAGGCATATGGATATGGAGGATAAATTCATCAATCCAGACCCGAGGGTCTGTGGTCCCGTCGTACGCCTCTATGTTCACTGGTTTGAATCCTTCTTGGAATTCATGGTCCAGCACCTCATCAGTGAAACATAGGGGGTGTGCGGCACCCCTATATTTGGGTGTATCATGGTGTTCAGACGGTTGTAGTATTCGATTTTGATTTTGTGCCGGAGCGCGCTTCCTAGATCCATAGATGGATCTGGTCATACCGGATTTTTGGCGCAAGTCCTCACGTAGATCGTGTGTTGACTTATGTGCGGCCTTGTTAGCCGCTCTATCACGGTCACAAGGTTGTTGATCCGGCCGGTTGGCCATTGCATATTTTGGCTGTGTGGGCTCTAAGGCCTCATCGTCAAATTCAGGTAATAGCTTGCGCTTTGGATAGTTCTTTATGTGGTAACTTCCACCATACTTTTCTTCGTTGTCGAGCACTTTGTTCCACCTGCTGTTGAGCGTATTTCATGTGGCCTTAAGCCTTTGCTTCTGCTTCTTCAGACTCCTCGCTGTGGCAATAAGCCTTCTGTGGAGGTTCTCTTGCTCCAAGTGCGTTTCCGGGATGATGTTTGCATCTTCATCCGGATTGTTTTCCTTCCCAGAGGGGGTTTGATGAGGTTTATCCTCGGCGTCGCCATGTTCAGACATCGGATCCGTACTATGTTTGCCGTTTGCAGTTTCGTCGTGCTTTGCCGCTGGGTCGATGTGGTCGTCGTTTCCTCTGGAGTCGGCTGGAGTGTTATTTTCTCTTACGCTGTTATTGTTGTTTTTGCCGAGGCGGGATTTTGAGCGACGTCTACGCCGACGCTTTGATTGCTTCTCGAGGGAGCTATTCATCGCTGCATCCTGCCGTTCTTCGTCATTGTTTTCTTTGGGTATATCCACCATGTATATATCATGTGGTGAAGTGGTTGTCCAGCGCCCTGTGGGTACTGGTTCCTGTTCCTCTCCTACATCGTCGTCCATGCTATCGATGTCTTCAGAGTCGAAATCGAGCATGTCGGTTAAATTGTCGACAGAGGCTACTAAGTGGGTGGTGGGTGGGCAGCGAATTTCTTCGTTGTCCGCATCCCATTCTAGTCAGACATAGTTCGGCCAAGGTTCTCCTGACAAGGAGAGAGACCTTATTGAATTTAGCACATCACCGAAAGGCGAGTGCTGAAAGATATCCACGGAGGTGAACTCCATGATCGGTGCCCAATCGGATTCGATATGCACGGATGCAGGCAGCTCGGAGTCCGTGGCCAGAGACGAATCTAGTGGTTCGGCAACACGGCTCTCGTAAGGGGTGAGGTCAGTATCCGGCTCCATCGCCACTGAGAGTGTGGCCTCCATGACGGGGTCTATCCCTCCGTCCTCGGATGGCGCAATTTGCTCCGGATTGAAGGCCGGAGTAGTTGCAGATGCAATCTCCCGAACACTGTCCGACGGCAGAGTTACGTCATGCTCGTCGTGATTGTGCGGCATACCTGACATGGGCTCGAATCCGTCGAAGATCAAGTCTCCGCGGATGTCGGCAGTGTAGTTTAAGTTTACGAACCTGACCTGATGGCCAGGGGCGTAGCTCTCGATCTGCTCCAGATGGCCAAGCGAATTGGCCCGCAGTGCGAAGCCATCGAATATGAAGATCTGTCCGGGGAGGAAAACCTCACCCTGGACCGCATCATTACCAATGATGGAAGGGGCCATCGAGCCTTATGGTGACGGCACAGTGGAACTCTCAATGAAAGCACCAATGTCGGTGTCAAAATCGGCGGATCTCGGGTAGGGGGTCCCGAACTGTGCATCTAAGGCGGATGGTAATAGGAGGCAGGGGACACGATGTTTACCCAGGTTCAGGCCCTCTTGATGGAGGTAATACCCTACGTCCTGCTTGATTGAACTTGATGATATGAGTATTACAAGAGTTGATCTACCACAAGATCATAGAGGCTAAACCCTAGAAGCTAGCCTATGGTATGATTGTATGTTGTCCTACGGACTAAAACCCTCCGGTTTATATAGACACTGGAGGGGGCTAGGGTTACACAAGGTCGGTTACAAGGAAGGAGATCTACACATCCGTATCACCAAGCTTGCCTTCCACGCCAAGGAGAGTCCCATCCGGACACGAGACGAAGTCTTCAATCTTGTATCTTCATAGTCCAACAGTCCGGCCAAAGGATGTAGCCCGGTTGTCCGGAGACCCCCTAATCCAGGACTCCCTCAAAACATTTTTCTTCATTTTTTACATTGCCTGCTTGTGCATTGGGACGAACAAAACTAGCCTGGGACAACCTGGACAACTCAAACTAGGTGCACACTTTGGAGCCACCCGAGGCGGCCACCCATACCAACCCCTATGGTGGCGTCGCCCCCCTTTTGCGTGTATGATAGGGGTAGTGAAAAATATTCTAGTGGTGCTTTTGATTTACCCACAGAATGGTTGAATTGCTTGTTTCTATTAACTGACTTCGCCAATAATGTGAAGGATGCCAGTCTTTTCATCCTATTGTAGATTGCTTAGATCTTGATATGCCAAAAGTAATCGCATGAAATATACAGTAAAAGCCAGTGTGATGTGTGTGGCTACAACTAGTCTGACTACACGTCCTCATATAACATATCAAGGACACACCATCTTACTAGATTAACCATTCGACTTACCAATGCAGTGTGGGAAGAAAGAAGTATTGGGACTGCGTATCCAAGCAATTGATGCCATGGACTCCTTTGTACAACCTTATAAGTGAAAAAGAAGTTGCAGTGTGCCTGTACAAAGAACTAGCGTAAGTTCAATTACCTGCTTCTCGGAATTTTAGTTAGCCACTTATTGCAAAATTGTTCAATTATGTTGCTTGGCTTAATTTAGTTTGCTACTGATTACATAATGCCACAGCCTATTAATCCTATTATAGACTGCACCTACCTATGTGTTTGATACTTACTTTTAAGAATTACCTGTTTGCCTGGACTTAAATAGCTACTTGTTTGTTTAACTGCTTTGCTGCTGCAACAATGGGTTACAATGATGTTAATGACTACTTTTCAACATCAAATTGAAACTCTTTAATTCCTTGTTTGTTTAACTGGTTTGCTGTTATAACTCCCAGTTGAGATGTTTTGCTAACTTCAACTTTTCGGAATCCAATTGGAACTTTAATGGCAAAATAGGTTAGCCCAAGATCAAAGAGCGAGGTCCCCATGGACGTTGTATCATCCCACAACAGTGGCACCGGCCCAATCGTGCATTATGAATTGCCAATTGCTGATGCTCTAGAGGCTAAACTAGTGGTAGAAAGAGATTCTGCTTCTGCACTTAGAGCTGAAGTTGACATGTTGAGGAAGCAAACAGCACAATCAGTAGCAGTACTTAAGACAACCATTAAATATTTGGTGGATTTCAATACAAAACAAGCTGAGACTGGCCACATTGTTAAGGTCCTAAAGGAAAAAAGGAAATTAAATTCCCACTTGGTAAATCATAGGTGAAATGTTCTTTCCATCGTTGAATAACCTTTGTATTGTTTGTTCATGTAATCAATCAAACCATTTGTTTTAGAGATCATGTAATAATTGTTTTTTGTTTTTTGGTTTGTAATTTTATTTGAGCACAAGTCTGTATTAATTGATAAGACTCGGAGACATTTCATTTTGATTGTTGTGCCAGACCTACAAATATGCCAATCGGGCTGAATGTGCATTCAGCAATAATAGTAGTATAGATGGACCATAAGTGGCACGCATCAGAAAGGGCCAATATGTTGTAGTAGCTTGGCTAAAAAAGGATGTTGTTGTAGCAAAGAAAAGTACAACGGCCTGGCTTATGTATGTTAGTTGATATTATTGATCCATTTACTCTATAAGTGTTTATATGTCTGTTAGTTCTGTACATTCTTGGTTGATTCACTCGGTATTTGAATCTTGATACATCGCTTGTGTACATATCTAAATGGGAGTACACATTATGCTGTGTGTGACATTTGAGTTGGACATGAAGTGTTCCAAATATTCGAATTCACCTTAAACTGGATTCTAACTTCTGAATTTGAGTATCGGCATTTGTAAACCATATTCATATATGACAGTGGAATACATCTTTGTCGTCCTTTTGAAGATATATAAAAACACATAGAATGATTTATAAAGATTCTTATAGGAATACAAAATGGATTCGAATTTAGTTGCCAGGGTAAACGTGGATGCTTATTGTCCCAAAATTCGAAAGAAGAGGCAAAATGTCCACTCCCATGTCGGCTGCCCAAAGCCAAGTGTTTGGGAGATGGAAATTACTGTCTACCCATTACACGGACAATCCATCGGCCCAATTTCCACTACTCTAAATAGGGGTAGGATAGTAACTTCAATAAGACGTGACACGACCACCTCTGAGCCCATTCCGACACGGTGGGCGCCAAACATGGGCGGCAAAACACATTTGATTCAAGCTCGTCCGAAAGACCTCTGTTTCTCCCTCCATTTCCCCATTCATACATGGTGGGCGGCAAAACAAACTCGACTCGACCGAAATCGATGTAGGTAAATATTTTCAATAGGGGCAGCTTTGTAACTTCACTCAGACGTGACACAACCGCCCTACCTATCAGCCCCGTTCATACACCGTGGGCGCCAACCATGGGCGCCAACCACCCTCTCCTCGCCTGAAATCACTTTGGGCAAATATTGGCGAGATGCGAGATTACCGTCGTATCCCCAACCGATGAGACGTCCAAATTTTAAATGGGGGCTAAGTTTGTAATTTTCCCATATTTCAGATAGGTGTGTCCCAAAAATCATGGTTCCCTATACCTCTCCCTCCATTTTCCCATTCATACACCGTCCACGCTAGAACACCATCCCCACACCAGCCTCCGTCTGCCAACCCATCCATCGTCGTCGTCCTCCACCACATCCATCGCCGCCGCCCTCCACCACATCCATCGCCACCGCCCTCCACCATGCCGGAGCACCTACCAAGTCCGTGTCGTCCACTGCTAGAGATGGACGTTTCTCATCCACAGTGATGGACCAAGAGCCTTGCATCACGTCCTCTCGCTTCATCGGCGCCGTCTTCCTCTTTGCTGGGGCCGCTCCCACGACCTTCTCTTCCACCACAATGGGACTTATCCCCCGATGCACCCGTCTACCATCGCAGATCTGCTTCAATGCCACCGACAGCCTTCGCACCCCCGATGCCTACACGGCGCCGCAAGAGAGGTGGTACTTCATATCTCCTCAACTTTTTGATCTCAACCAGAAAATAGATCTTAACTTGGTTACTCTACTTTCTTTTCAGCTCTTAGAATTTAATTCTTAGTTCGAAGCAAACAATGGCTGCTAAATATCATTTCTCTGGTTTCCCCCTTTTATGATCACTATACGATCAGAATACGCGCTTCGTGTCATAATAGCACTGCTCGACCCATCAAGCTAAACAAGCTTAGTTGTTCAAATACGAATCTGATATTATTAAAACAGATTTGTTTAATTGGTCAGCTAAATGTTCCTAAATTAGTTTCGAAAATGCATGTTCGCCGCTCGGGTGTGTATCTCTACAGGGTGCCCATGGTGGGCTGGCCCACCCTGGGATTTTGGGTCGTCCCAGGCCCCGATTCCCCTCTGTTATGCTGTGCACTTCCGATCTCTACTCGCCCCCAGCCACCTTCCTCGCCGGTGACTTGCCATCCCCGGACGGCATGACTCTAGGAGGAGACGCCGGACTAACAGGAGGTCATGAGTCGCTCGCCCAACAGCGTCACCGCTGCCCGGGCGCGCCGTTGTGCCTACCTTCCCAGTCCGTTCACGGCTCAGGCGTGCAGCACCCACTAAGCCAATCCGATTTATCCTGAGATAAGTCCTCAACACTCAGCAGCCACTCTTCATCACCCATTTTCTAACTGATTCATTACTCATTACGCAGGACTGTCATTAGGGTTTTTTGTGTGCTCAGTGCTACCTACACTTAATGGTTCAGATGTATTTCGGTAATCTTTAGTACCTGGAAAGTTCATAGGGTTTTCAAAATTCCGGCCCTAACAACAAACACTAGTCATTTTGGATTGTTGGTCGTAGTGACATTGACCCAGCTTACTACTGCAAGCCAGATTTGTTGAAGATTTTACTTGTCTTTCTTACTCATTCGATATAATATCCAATTATTCACGTCGATTAGTTGCAAACAATAAGTGCTAGACAAACTTCTTGATTCAGATTTTGGACGGTCTCTTACTGCAGTTACAATTCTGCATACTTGTCCTAGTGAGCTCACAAGTAAATGATTGATTCACTACATCTATGCTTGCCTTGCCATATTTGTTGTCAATATTCTTTTAGGGTCGACCACCCTGTTTCTAAATACTGCAACCGTAGACATGAGTGAATAGTATTTCTCTATGTGATATCTTCCATCATGTGTGGGCAACGAACACTGCATTGTATAGAAAGAAAGTGTCATTTCCAGCTTTTACATAGGCTTCAATCTTTTACATGGAATACAATTTGCCTACTTGCTTTGTATCGCACTACCAACACTCCACCCTTGAAGCTAAACATTATGCCACCCATAATTCCTTAGTTTATTTGTTCAAATATGAATTTAATATAATTCTAATATTCCTACTTCAGTTTTGAAATGTGTGTCTGCCTATTATAGAGACATAAGGGTTTGTATTTCTGTGTGTGGTCTGGTCAGCACGGTTGGGGGTGAACTTTGCATATGCAGGGGTTTATAGGGAGACACTCTTTGAGTTGAATCCGCAATGCATTCCAATGCATTCCATAGATAATCTAACTACTTTTTATGTTTTCATGAATCTCAGATTCTGAACAGCATCATAATGATTATGAGCTTGCGTGCATGAAAAGAATAATTGTTAAAGCCCATCTTATCAAGCTATTGCAGTTTCAGAATGAGTATTGGCAGAAACGTTGCACCATCAGATACATCAAATTTGGTGAGGAAAAATATACTAAACTCTTCCAATCCCTAGCAACTGAGAGATTCCAGAGGAATTCAATTGCCTTGCTCAAACTTCCAGATGGATCAATTGCCACTGATCACAATGCAAAAGAAGTGATTTTGTTCACTGCATTCAGAGAACGGCTGGGTACTGGCTCCACTCCAGTGATGAAATTTGACCTCCAGAGGATCATCAAGAAAATCGATGGGTTGGAAAGTCTGGCCGCACCATTCACCCATAAGGAGATCGATGAGGTTATCAGATCCATGCCCGCTAACCGCGCCCCCAGCCCGGATGGTTTTAACGGAACATTTCTTAAATCTTGCTGGCACATCATCAAAGAAGACTTTTATAAGTTATGTGAAGATTTCTATGATGGCAACTTGGATCTCACTAGTGTCAACTCAGGCTTTATCACGCTGATATCGAAAGTTCCTTCGCCTGAAACATCCAGTGACTTCCGTCCCATCACACTGCTGAATTGCTGCATGAAAATTATCACAAAAGTACTAGCCAATCGTCTACAGAAACTCGTCCTCAAGATTATTCATAAAAATCAATACGGATTCATCAGGACCCGAATGATCCAAGATTGTTTGGCGTGGGCGTTTGAATACATATATCAATGCCAGCCTTCCAAGAAACCCATCATCCTCCTGAAGCTAGACTTTGCGAAGGCGTTTGATACAATTGAACACTCATCCATGATTGAGATAATGAGGCATATGGGTTTTTGTGATCAATGGTTGAATTGGATTAAAATGATCTTCAGCTTGGGGACATCATCGGTCCTCCTTAACGGGGTTCCCGGCCAACAATTTTTATGCAAGTGTGGTGTTCGCCAGGGGGATCCTCTATCCCCGCTCATATTCGTCCTCGCGGCGGACCTCTTGCAAGCAGCAATTAATGATGCGCATAGAAACGACTTGATTCAACTTCCTATTCCAAGCAGACGATTGACAGATTTCCCGGTGATACAATACACGGACGACACCATTCTGATCATGTCGGCTTGTCCCACACAAGTCGCTCACATGAAAGAGATCCTACTGGACTACGCTGACTCCATCGGGCTAAAGATAAACTTCCACAAGTCAATGATGATTCCGCTCAATGTACAAGATGATCTCATAAATCAATTGGCGCAGATGCTGCAATGCTCCATTGGGTCGACACCGTTCACTTATCTCGGGCTGCCGATGAGGACTACTAGGCCATCGGTATCGGACCTTATGCCAGTGGTGGAAAATGCCAAGCGCAAGCTATCCTCCTCCCTGTGTATGTTGAACCAGGGGAGCAAACTGATCCTGCTAAACTCGTTGATTACCTCGCTAATGATATACCCCATGTGCACCCTCAAAATATCCCCCAAGATAGTGGAGTACCTAGACAAAATAAGAAAGAGGTGTCTATGGCGCAAGAAAACAGAGAACGGTGAGTCCTGCAACTCGCTAGCTGCATGGGATCTAGTGTGCAGACCAAAACCACGTGGAGGCCTCGGAATCCTCGACATAAAAATCCAAAACCAAGGATTGCTGATGAAATTCCTACACAGCTTCTACAACAAAAAAGATACGCCCTGGTGTGAACTCATCTGGTCCACGTACTATGATGGTAAAATCCCACATGCGACCGAGACCTGCGGGTCATTTTGGTGGCGGGATGTGATGAACCTCAGCAATACATACCGTGGGATCGCACAGGTGACTGTTGGAGACGGTTCCACCGTCCTCTTCTGGAAGGATCTATGGCTCGAACAACTGCTGGAAACTTCTCATCCCAGGGCTTTTTTGTTTGTCAGAGAGGAGGACTCTTCGGTGGCTCACTTTCTTGCGATGACCAACCTGCCAGATGAGTTCTTCCTCCCCCTCTCCCTCGAAGCAAGAGATGAACTACGAGAGATACAGGAACTAACAGCGTGCACGCACCCCACCGATGGGGAAAACGGCGTGTGGTCTTGTGTATGGGGAGCCAAATACTCATCCCGACAGTTCTATGCCTACTACTTCAGAAATGTGACTGCGGATGATGCCTTTCGATGGATTTGGAAATCTAAATGTACAATGAAATCAAAGTTTTCACGTGGTTGGTCACAGCTGATCGCGCTAACACCAAAAACATGCCGAGAAGGCGACACTGGAACGTTGCAGATGGAACCAACTGTGCCCTGTGTGGCAATGGGGAAGAGGAAACAGTGGAGCATCTATTTTTTGACTATCTGTTTAGTGCTGATTGCTGGGGATAAATCGGGGTGCAATTTGGTGACCCAGATGACCGTCTGATCAAAATCCATCAAGGAAAGGAAAGCTGGACCCAGCCCATGTTTATGGAGATCTTTATGACAGCGGCGTGGGCAATCTGGAAGGAACGTAATGATAAAATATTCAGGAGTATCCCCAACTCGCTCCCCTCTTGGAAGAAAAGGTTTAAGACGGAATTTGCTCTTCTAACTCATAGAGTCAAACCCTCTTTAGTGGGGTTCGTGAAAAGTTTTGTAAACTCCATTGTATAAGAGTAACTTTGTTTTAGTTGTAACGTTCTGCTTCTCCTCATCACCCCCTCACCATGTGATTGGAGGATGAGGATGTAGGGTCAGAGGATACCCCTTTGGGTGCGCCTGTGTGCCCCTACAAAATGTATTTGGTGTGATAATGAATGAAAAATGTCAGTAGGAGCCTCTCCTACTGTCTTTGATTGATCAAAAAAAGAATAAAGTAGAACAATGCCATGGTTGTCAAACTTGGCATTAAGGGACTGAAATCAAGTCTGGATGCAATGCAATGCAAACGCTCTCCACCTATAGATTTGTGCTTAGAATATGATCCTAATAGTGATTCTGAGCTAGAGGGAGACCTAAGTCAATATAGCTCCCTAGAGGAGTCAGAGGAAGATGCCCTATCTTATTCACCCATCAAGGTGCTTGCTCTAACTTTCCAAGGTTATATTTGTCGCACATATCTTGCAACTGATGCTTTGCATTGCTTCTACTTTGTTGAACTGCCATTAGCTTAGTTTACACATCGTGTATGTGAATACGGTCTGCCTATCCATTTTGAGTACATATTCCATCTGTCATCATACCATATTTATCCATTCAAATGTTGTTCTTGTGTATCAGACATTCAAAAGGAAGAGGGCGATTGCTGATCGTGGAGGAGCACAAGCAAAGTATTTGGAAAAGGTAGTGGCACCTGATAAATCAAATAGCCCATTAGGTGTAGTTGCAATATCACCTGACCCACAAAACACCCCAACTCTAGCAGACTGTAGCCCTACTACACTGGTCATTTCTGATGCCCCAACTCAGCAGACCCCAACTGCGGCAAACATTATGATTATGCTAGTTGACATAGCACCAGCTCTACGAAGCAAAACCCCCATTCCAGCAAACAGTACACCAAATCCAGTTGCCAAATCCCTTTTCGAACCAAAGAGAGCCCCAATTGCAGCAAATAGGACCCCTGTTCCATTTCTTCCCAGTTTAGAAGACAAAGCTTATATTGTTGTCAGGAACTTTGTGCGCATCTTTACTTCATGGAAAGATTATACCGCAGACATAGAACAATTTCTAGTCTTCCTCCGCAACTTACGCATAAGTAATGTACTAATGTTATTCATGGTCATTACTGCATATGTTTCTGCTGACAGAAGACACATGATTTCATTATTTTAAATAGGCGAGGACCAAACTGGATTGTGAAGACGAGCAAGGGTTGGTTGCGCTTTTCGAGCACTCATTGATGAAGTATCGTTCCTACCTCAGGCAAGTGCACTTTGATGGCAAGCCTCTAAACGAAATTTCTGTAAAGTCTTCGGTGCTACATTTATCCGACGGTGACTAGAATAATCTTGTTACACATTAGTCTTGGTTGCAGCATAAGGTACTATCTATGATATCACATCACAATTTTAACTACATTTCTGAATTTGCCTTAACGTCTCACTTGTACGAAAACTGTTAGCAGAAGAACATTCATTCTCAAGGGACCACAGAATCTCGCAACTATACTGCACACTACATTGCTCTTGTGAGTACCTCTTGCCCTGTATGACCATACTTACTTTCATAGATGTTTGATTATGTAGCATCACTGCACATGTTAGCCTCGTTATCGTCCATTTGGTGGACATTATAAGATCTGTATGGACTCTTACATAAATTTAGAATCAACCCAATGCTTTTGAAGAGGTTTAGCTCTGCAGTCCTCTTGTAAGGACTGAACGTCGTCTATCACTATACTTACATTAATAGCTACTCCCTCCGTCCCATAATATAAGAACGTTTTGTATAGTACACCAGTGTTCAAAACACTCTTGTATTATGGGAAGATGGATTGGTTCATTGTGTAGCATTCTGCATCTTATCTCCCTCGCCCACCATTTACTAAAAAAGATCAGATCTATATTTAATCTTACTAAAAAGTAGAACACACAAACAATGCCAGTGCAGAAGTGTAGCCCATTGCTCTTGTCAGTACATTTTGTCCTGTAATGCTTGTACTTCCAGGGATTGGTAGTTGATTATGTAGCATCAATCTGCATCTTATCTTCATTATCCTCTATCCCTTCCAGTATTATCATATCTATAATTACTCTCTACAAAATGTAGAGTACATGCAATGCTTATGAAGAAGATTCTATGCTGAAATTCTTGAGTTATCCTTCCCTTGACATGGAGAAGGGCATTATAAAGCCGGTGTTAACTGTTAATGTAAGTCAGTCCTTCTAAAGCCTTTATCCTCAACTGCTGTTTAATTTGCTCATACTCCCTATCGTTTACTGCTGTTTAGCTTGCTGTTTCTACCAAAATGCATGTTCGCAAGAACCGTAAGTTCTAAGTTTTACTTGTAAAACCAAATTCCTTATTCATACCATGCACATTACTCAATACTCCCTATATGTATGCTTGTTTTTGTGGAACTATAATCCAGTGTGTAGTGAAGTAGCCCATGTTTGCACCTTGTAATCTCCTCTTTTATCTTACTGATGTGGCTGATGATATGAACAACATGCCATGCACATTAACCAAAATAGATACATTGATTTTCTTTGCCCTTCATCTATGCTTGTTATGTTGACATGGTAATCCAGTAGTGTGGTGAAGCTCCCCGCATTATGAACAATGCCAAATTATGCTTTTGATATTTTGAACTTACTCTTTATTTTCTAATTTGAAATTGGCTGGAATTGACAGCACAATTATCATCTTTGTTTATACACGTGCAAAACCTGTCATCTCTCTGCTTTGTTTTAGGGTGATATGCCTGATGGCATGCACAATTCTGCTGAAGGCTGTGCGACAAACCCAACATATATTGCAGCAAAGAAGGCAAAACATCCTGAAGATAGCGAGACAACCCCAAAGTCTTGTCTTGATGCAGTGTTCAAGTTACTTGAGACTAGCAGCCAGACAAGCTCACAGAATTCGTTGTCTGAATCAGTTCGACTTCTTCTGCCCCAAGTTCTAGCAGAAAGGCATTCTACAAATCAACTTTGACTTGAAGTCCTATCTCTAAGAAAGATTGCAGAGAACACCAATGAGAACCTCCTCGCTAAAAAGCTACACCTGGAAGCTATGACCGACATGCTAGGCCGGTCTCACAGCCTTGCTCAGCAGCTTGCGCAGCAGTTCCCACGCAAGGCTAACCTTTCTTGAACTATCTTGGAAGTGGTCTCGGTTCAGTATTATTTTGTTACGCTGCAATGGTGCCTAGTTTTTGTAATTTGCTTCTTCGTTGCGCTTTATGATCACTGGTGGCGAACTTCGATGCCCAGTGGATGTAATATACCATAAATCCATTATTGTATAGTGTAGGTTTATTCTTAGTTACTATGCCGTAATTTCTTTATTGTATAGAGTAGGTTTTTTCTTAATTCCTACTAGTTACTACCATCATTCGCTATTTGAAAAAAATCAGATGTAGTTGACCGGGCCGAAACATTCGCCTATAACGGGCCTGGTGTTTAGCGGGCCACAATTGGGCCGGCCCACATCTTTCTTGGGCCCGAATGATTGGGGCTTCACATTTTGTGCGAGGCCCACAACTTACACCGGCCTATATGGTAGTTAAGCCTTTTGTGGACCCAGCGCTTAGTTTGGCCTAGGTAGCGTTGGTCCACTAATAGGATGAATATTTTACTAGCTTGTTACGGCCTAGATGAAACCATGGGCCTTTAGCAGGACGAAATGCATATTGGGCCTCAATTTTCACTAGTCGTCGACGGGCCTTCAGCAGGCTGAAATGTAGTCCGGGCCTTTTTGGGCCCAGTTATATCACGGGCAGTTACCAGGCAGAAACCTATCTCGGGCCTCGCACAAAAGGCCGAAAGCTCAGTACATACATCAACGAGCCGAATTATGCGACAGGCCTTTAACAGGCCCAAAGTCACGTTGGGCTTAACTGTTGCCACCTTTATCACGGGCCGTTAGTGGCCCCGAAGTCCTGTTGGACCATATATGGCCCATGGGCAGCACGGGCCATTCCTAGGCCAAAAGTCACACTAGGCTGAAATGGGCCCATGTCTACATCGGGCCTCTAACAAGCCGAAAGTCACTGGGCTGTAATTGGGCCCAAATATTCGACGAACAATTAACGGGCCAGATCTGGCTTCAGGCCGTAAATGGGCCCAAATATTCAGCGAACAATTAATGGGCCAAATTTGGCTTCGGGCCGTAAATGGGCCTTTATTAAGCAGGCCGTTATTGGGCTGGCTCACTAGTACCTGAGTAAGTCCTATGGGCCTTTGACTGGGCCAGCCGTATTAACCTATATGAGCCTTTGTTGGGCCGTGCCACATGTTGACGTATCATAGGCGCTTTGGGTCCAATGAGTGGATGACATCTGTCCCAACGGTGAGCCGACACGTGTTTCCTCCAGCCAATGATGATTTTACACGTGGAAATCCCCATTGGTCGGGGTTGTTAACGGGTTATCGGATCCAAAACCGGACCTGATAGCTTAACGGCGTTCCGTTATGGTGGATGCCAGGTGTCGGTCACTGTTGATGACAGCACTTTTGTGACGCGCAATATATCGTCATGGAAGTGGACACTTCCGTGATGATAATTTTTCTAATGTCATGGAACACTTCTACGACAGCACAGGTATGACTATCTTGATTCTGTCATAAATTTGTCATGGATGTACATGCATCACAAAAAACGTGACCTACTGTGACAAACACATATCATCACGGAAGTGTATTTTTTTGTAGTGCACAGTGGCACACAGGAGGTGGAAAGGTCTACAGTGCGCGAGCTTATCGCACGGCATTACGGGACAAAGTGCGTTAAATGCACTACGTAGGTGTCCATTAGCTTTATCGGGGACATGAACGAGGCCCGTCCGTCCGTCGCCGCTTCGCCTCGCTTTGACACGCACCTAGGCTAGCGATGCATGTAGTGCCATGTAGGCAGGAAAGCAGCTGAGGTGGCGTGGTGGTAGGGCCTTTAGGAAGATCTGCATGCCGACACGCATGTGCTTGCTGATTTGGCCTGGAAGCTGCATGTTGCCACGCAGGTGCCTGCCCAGCTGGTTGGGCTGGCAGCTGCATGTGAACGTGGCGGAGTCTTGGCTGGTGCGAGCCTGGCAGTGGCCCTGCTGACGCCCTCGGCAAGGGTCTTGCCGTGGCGTTGCTGCCATCCCCGGCAAGGGTCTTGTCGGTGGTCTTGTGGATTTCCTCGGCTAGGATCCTGCCGAGGGTCGCCGTCTTCTAGTCCCTATCTGAACTCGCATATTTACGAGTTTGACGAAGATTTGCATGCCACCACAGAGGCGCCTCCCAAGCCCTGGTTCCAACACAGTTGGTTAGGTTGGAGCCGGTGGGCTCAAGGGTGGTTCACTCCGCTGACATCAGGCAAGTTGCCCCGGCAAGGCTCTTGCCGTGGCTGCGGGGGTCGCCTCAGCAAGGATCTTGCCGAGGGAGTCCACTTCGCCCTCTTGCCCTCCTGCGCTTCCGGTCTTGGCGTTGCGTTGGTCGTCTTGTGCTTTGGCTTCTCTCCGGCTTCCCTCCTCTGCCCTGATAAGTGTGGCCACGACACGTGGCTCCGACTGCCGTGCACAAGTAAAGGGGTCAAAAGGAGAGCCCCTACTTGTGCACACCGACAGGAGCCCCTAGGCCTGGGCCATACATAAGCGCGATGTGTTGTTGGGCAAGGCCCAGAACGGTGCGCGGGCAGGTGGGGAGGATTTTACCATAGTAATTTCTCGTCCACTGCACTTCCCCATGACCCGCGTTGAACGCGTGACATGGAGGGTCGTGCGTGACGCGGGGGTCATGCGTGGGGCGGTTCCCGCACGCATGCGTCACATCATGGTAAAGAGGCGGCTCGTGCCTTCCCCGTAAAAAAGGAAACGGCTGCGGACATGCTGCTCATTTACCCTATGTGTCTTCTCCAATCTCAGAGTTGTCGTTCCTTCCTTCTTGCACAAGTCCCTACTCACCACCGCTGCACTTTCGCTGCCCTTTCCCCTCCACCGCTCGCAGCCACCATGGCACCCAAGATTGGCAAGGGCAAGGGAGTGGCCAAGAACGTCGGAGGGGAGGAGCCGCCGGAGAAGGAGTTGGTGGCGTGGCGGAGGGAGCTCGCCTACTTTCCTTCGACGGTCGACGTGGCCCACCTTCGGGACTACTTCAGGCCGCTGTGGGGGGGGTCAAGACAGGGGGAGAGACGACGGGGCATCCTGCCACATGCGTCATCCCCGCCAACTGCGGCAAAGCCGCCCCGAATCAATATCCGTTCTTTGTCGATTACTTCTCCTGCGGCCCCCCTTCTCCGATTTCTTCAATGACATCATGCATACCTTCGGCTTCCACCTCCTGGATTTTACCCCAAACGCCGTGGCATGCATGGCTCTCTTCGCCCATCTCCGTGAGGGCTTCGCCGGCGTGTGCCCCAACACGACGCTCTTCCGCCACTACTTCTTCCCTCGGATCCAGCAGAGGGTGCCATCTCCGATTGTGTCACCTGGATCCCAAGATCCAAGGGGACATACCCGGAGGGTGCTCAGAAGGAGAGGTGGGAGGAGTGGCGAGGCCGGTGGTGCTGGATTGAAGAGGAGGATCCACAAGAGTTCTGCCGGGTTCGCAAGGCGCCGCCGGTTCGCGGCAACGATTGGAGCAGCATCGACACCGACGACGCGAAGCTCACGATCGCCACCACCAGGATTCTTCGCCTCACCGAGGCCAGGCTCACCCTCGAGATGATCGGGGCGGATTTCATCCGCCGCCGAATTGCTCTGCTGCTTAACAAGGGGAGGCCGGCCTGGCTCTTCACGAACGCGGCGAACATGATGCGACTCCACCCCACCCTTGACCACAACTTCACCATGTTGGCGCACGCCCATTTCTGCCAGCGGCTCTTCTGGCTCGACATGGACCGTGACGGCAGGGCCGAGAGGTCCTGCAAGGCTGCGAAGGCCGGCAAGGTCGTCAAGGGGCCTTTGTTTGGGTTGCCGGCGGGGGTTGTCCCGCTGAGCAACAACTCGTGCCAGACCGACATCATCGCCATGATGCCGGACTGCAATGCGCACGCCCCCGTCCGAAACTGGGTCGCGCCGCTAGAGGAGCAGGTGCAGGAGTTTTTTGACAAAGCCACGGCAGGCGCGGAGGAGAAGGAGCTTGCCCAGTGGGCGGAGTCTGTTGGTGAGGCCAGCAGCACCGGCACCGGGGCTCCTCTTATTGGAGAGGACGACGACGAGCCGTCCGAGGAGGAGGCTGAAGTTGGCGAGCCCCCAGCCACAGGGAAAGGGCAAGTCCTGCGACGGGCCACCTCCGGCGAGCCGGTTCGGCCCGGCAGGTCCATGCCACCCCGACAAACCTTGGGGACGTCTGTGCATCAGGCAAGGGCCACGGTGGCGAAGAAGTTGGTGAAGGTCGCGGTGGCGAAGAAGAAGGCATCTGCTTCTTCTTCGTCCAAGCGTTCCCCTCCTCCACCCGCTTCCCCTCCTCCACCCGCTTCCCCTCCTCTCGCAGGCGACGACACGGAGGTCTTCTTTGACCTCAGGTCTCTCAGCCCGAGGAGGAAGAGGAAGGCAACAGAAGAGGAGGAGGAGGACGAGTAAGTGCCGTTTCCTTTCGTCATCTTCGGCTCCACTGATTGTGCTTCTCATCTTGACTTGTTTTCATCTTGGCAGGGATACAGTGACACTGGCCCAGAGGGTGAAGAGGGCCATGTCTTCGGCGGGCGGCCAGCTCCCGGCGGGCACCTCTAAGGCGCCACTGGCGGTGGTGAGCAGTCCGAACAGCAGCCCCCGGCGCAGCCCCCAGCGTAAGTTCGCCACTCATTCCCCGTTGACATGTGCCAAGGGCATGAACCTTGGTGCTGACCTTGCCGTGGTCGCAGGAGGAGGACAATAGCAAGAGGAGCCACAGAGGGCTACCCCCAACACGCCGCCTCCGTCAACCACGCCGCCCCGAGGGGCATCCCTGGCAAGGGCGTCAAGCACCGAGCCCATGCACACGGAGGAGGAGGAAGCAAGCTTGGGCACCGGTGGCCGTACCTCAGCGCCTGCTGCTGGCAGAGAGGGGGCCTCTGCTTCCCAGCCCGGCACGGGTACGCCACTCGCCTTCCATACCTTCTCTTTTTCTCGAATCTTGGCCTTGGATTCACTCCACCCCCCTTCCGATATCCAGATCCTCTCCTGGCGGACCGGGAGGACCCGGACACTGTTATCAAGGATGTCGCCAAGAACGCTGCGGCGGAGGCCGAGTAGATCACCGCCGAGGAGGCCGCCAAGGGCGTTGCCGAGGACGCCGCAAAGGGGCCCGCCGGGGAGCCCGGCAAGGCCACTGCCGAGGAGGCCGAAAAGGGACCTGCTAGGGAGGCCGGCAAGGCCGCCGCGGAGGAGGAGGTGGTGGATGACCAGCCTTCCTCCTCTGCTGCCTCTGGCTCCGGCAGGTACCTGAGGGTGAGCGACGACCTCTTCGTCCACCTCCTAGGGTCGTCGACTCCAGGGCGCCCATCGAGGGAGAGGTGTTCGACGAAGAGGTGCTTGCCGCCGCCGGGCTCGAGGTTGTCGATGAGCCGAGTGCCGGTGGTGATGGTTCTCAGGAGGAGCGGCTTCTCCAGGCCATGGGTGCCAACTTCCGGAAGCTCCAGGTGCTCCACCACGCCCGCTTGGACAAGGCCAAGTCCAGGGCGGCAACGGTGGACAAGGCGGAGGCGGACCTCAAGGTACACGTCGCCGAGATGCAGACTTGGTTCCGCCAAGTTTGCGAGGAGCTGAAGGTCACCTAGGGTGAGCTGGCCAAGCACAAGGTGGAGCTCACCATGAAGCAGGCCGACATTGAGAAGGCCCAGGAGACGGCGGAGAGCTTGGCCGCCGCAACCGAGGCCACTCGAGCCCAGCACCAGGCCACGCTGAACTCCCAGGAGGAGGACATTGCCGCGCGTGAGGAGAAGCTTGCTGCAATGCTCCGCGGCAAGGATGAGGAGGTGGAGAAGGTCATCGTGGAGCGGACCCAGGGGCTGGAGCAGAGGCATAGGGAGGCACTCAATGCCCAAGCCCAGGTCCATGTCGACAAGATGAAGGAGCTGGAGGTGGAGCGGGACGGGCTGAAAAACCAGGTCCTGGCGCTGTCCAAGGAGAAGGACACGCTCAACAGCGCTCTGACGGAGGCGCAGGGCGCAGTCCTCAGCAGGGATGGGGAGTTCTCCGAGGCCAACAAATCCATCAAAGACCTCATGCTGAAGCTAGAGGGTCTCAAGGGGATGTTGTCGGAGAGCAAGGCCCGGGAGGAGACCCTGACCAAGAACCTGGAGACCGAGAAGCAGCTTAGGAAGGACAATGCCCTCACCCACAAGGAGCATGTGGAGGGCGAGAACCGCTGGCTCAATCGCCTCGCCGCCATTGCCGGGAAGGCCACCACGCAGCTGGCTACCATGGGGATACCGGATGTGAGGTATGCCTCGGAGCCGAACTTGAGCGCCAACTCCAGCCTGACCCTG
The DNA here is from genome assembly GCA_034509565.1 of Triticum monococcum. Taxonomy (NCBI): domain Eukaryota; kingdom Viridiplantae; phylum Streptophyta; class Magnoliopsida; order Poales; family Poaceae; genus Triticum; species Triticum monococcum. The sequence continues at coordinate 95,994,370 of CM067843.1, read as the reverse complement.
TTCTTCGAGAGGGTTGTCGGTGCCTTGGAGTGGCTTCGTGCCAACCGGGCGGCCTCGCTGACCAATGAGGCCCGGAGGCTTTGCCAGGGTGCCATGACCAAGGTTCTCACCAAGATGGCGTACTGGAACCCCAACCTCGACTTCGACGCTGCGCTGGACAGCTTGTCGTCGGGTGTGGACCTCGCGGCGCTCAAGGAGCGTATCGAGCCCATCATCAGCCGCATCGGTGAAATCGAGAGGGTGGAGGGCCAATGCCGAGATTAGGCACCCCGTCCCGCACTGTCCCTGCAGGTTCATGACCAAGACAATTTTTATCTGTAGTTAGAACCGCAGCAACAATTGATGTAATATAACTCTGCAGCACTTTTGGTACAATGCATGTTATCTTCCTGTTCGATCTTCCCTTTGTATGTTTACCCTATGTTAAACGGGTAGGCTTGCCGGCGCGTAAACCCAGGGCGGCACCTTGAGGACGGGTCCCCAATGTCCTACGGGGTGTGCTTGCTCCCGAGCGAACCACCTTACCATTCTCAACGCGGACGCTCGAACTGTCGAGCTTGACTCGAGTCAGAATCGAGAGTGTTGCCAATTGCCGAAGGCTACCCTGCCACCCTCGGCGCGGCCGCTTGAGATGTTGAGCGGACTCGAAACATGACAAGGGCGTTGCCAATTGTGGAAGGGCCCCTTTGCATGCAGGCTTTCATACATAGGGCAGGACCTCCGAGGACAATAACCTCATATATAGAAAGGAAATTGCTTAAGGTTTCGTATGACTTAGCTTTCCTATAGCCGCACCGGCGTCCTTCGCGCTTGCAGGCGGCATCGTTCCCTTGGCTGTCTTCTTCTCCGGAAGCCATGGCCACGAGGAACTACTAAGCCGGCTGCTAGACCAGATTCTCACAACTGTGCCCCCTACCTGGCGCGCCAAGGATGTCGGTGAGAACGACACCTATGGGATCACTGGGATCCCTTCTATGGTCGGCGGGTGCGGGGTCGTGAGAAGAGCAGGTTTAGGAGCAAGCACACGGATCCTTTACCCAGGTTCGGGCTGCGAGGACGCGTAAAACCCTAGTCCTTCTTTGGTGGATGTATTAGGTGTTCTTGAGCTTTCTGAACTAGCTACGGTGGATGTCCTGTTCCAAAAAGCCGAATCCCTCTCCTGGTCGCATCGGGCCTCCTTTTATAGGAAAAAGGGGCTGCCATAGTGGCACACAGGAGGTGGAAAGGCCTACAGTGCATGAGCTTATCGCACGGCATTACAGGACAAAGTGCATTAAATGCACTATGTAGGTGTCCATTAGCTTTATCGGGGACGGGAACGAGGCCCGTCCCATCCGTTGCCGCTTCGCCTCGCTTCAACACGTGCCCAGGCTCGCGATGCATGCAGCACCATGTAGGCAGGCAGGTAGCTGAGGTGGCATGGTGGTAGGGCCTTTTGGAAGATCTGCATGCCGCCACGCAGGTGCTTGCTGATTTGGCCTCGAAGCTGCATGTTGCCTCGCATGTGCCTGCCCAGCTGGTTGGGCTGGCAGCTGCTTGCGAACGGCGGCGGAGTCTTGGCTGGTGCGAGCCTGGCAGTGGCCTTGCTGACACCCTTGGCAAGGGTCTTGCCATGGCGTTGGTGCCATCCCCGGCAAGGGTCTTGCTGGGGGTCTTGTGGATTTCCTCGGCTAGGATCCTGCCGAGGGTCGTCGTCTTCTAGTCCTCATCTGAACTCGCACATTTACGAGTTTGACGAATATTTGCATGCCACAACAGAGGCGCCTCCCGAGCCCTGGTTCCAATGCAGTTGGTTAGGTTGGAGCCGGTGGGCTCAAGGGTGGTTCACTCCGCTGGCATCGGGCAAGTTGCCCCGGCAAGGCTCTTGCTGGGGCTGCGGGGGGCGCCTCGACAAGGATCTTGCCGAGGGAGTCCACCTCGCCCTCTTGCCCTCCTACGCTTCCGGTCTTGGCATCGCCTTGGTTGTCTTGTGCTTTGGCTTCTCTCCGGCTTCCTTCCTCTGCCCTGCTAAGTGTGTTCGCGGCGCGTGGCTCCGACTGCCCGTGCACAAGTAAAGGGGTCAAAAGGAGAGCCCCTACTTTTGTACACCGACATAAACACACTGCAAAAGAATATTACACCGAATAGAACTCCAAGAACATCGAGGAGAACATTGTATTGAAGATCAAAGAGAGAGAATAAGACATCTAGCTACCAGCTGTGGACCCATAGTTCGGTGGTAAACTACTCGCGCTTCATCGGAAGGGCAACAAGGTTGATGTAGATGCCCTCCATGATCGAATCCCCCTCCGACAGAGTGCCGAAAAAAGCCCCAAGATGGGATCTCATGAGAACAGAGGCTTGCAGCGGCGGAAAAGTATTTTGGTGGACGCTTCTGGTGGTTTGGGAATAGTTGGGAATTTATAGTGCAAAGATTAGGGTTGGAAGACCTCCGAGGGCCCCACAAGCCCTCAGGGTGCCCCCCTAGGGCACAACTGGCAGGCTTGTGGCCTCCTCGGGAACCTTCTGGGCCCCTCTCCAAGTCCTACGGGTGTCTTGTAGTCCAAGAAAAATCATCATGAAAGTTTTATTCCGTTTGGTATTCCTTTTCTGTAGAATTCAAAAACAAGGAAAAAACAGAAACTGGCACTGGGCTCTAGGTTAATAGGTTATTTACAAAATAATATAAAATGGCATAATAATGCATATAAAACATCCAAAACAGATAATATAATAGCATGGAACAATAAAAAATTATAGATACGTTGGAGATGTATCAGAGGCAGACGACGACGAGCTCGAGGTGCTTCAGTCGTGGTGGAATAAAAGCGGGCGCGTCATTAAGGAGGGGGGGTGCACTACTAGGGAAAAGGCTAGCAGCAGCGCGGGTTTTAGGTGTATCAGTAGCGCGGGTACCGGCGCTACTAATAAGGCGCTACAGCTAACACGTAGCAGTAGCGCGTGCTCACAAGCGCTACTGCTACACAAGTGTAGCAGCAGCGCTCCTAGTGGAAGCTCGCTACTGCTAACAGCTATAGCGTGCTTCTCCTGTACGCGTTGCTGCTACTACCGCGCTGCTGCTAACTTTTCTCCACTCGCTACTGCTAATTTTAGTAAAAAAAAATCCGGCATATTTGTTTTGTATTTGAACAGGCTTTATAGAAGAATCTTTAGCACATACAAATGTCATCATGATACACATACAAATGCCTGCGAGACCACAAATGTAATCATAGCGTATACATACAAATAGTATCATTATAATCATCATCCAACACAAAGTGGTATCTTGTCATCATCTCGAAAATAGTGATACATGCAAGTCTCAAATACTTGCAACTACAACGTCATCCATCTAAACAAAGGTATACGCGAGAAGACCTATCATTATGAGTGAGAGCGGAACTATGCAGTACATGAGGTGGCGGTTACGAGTCCTCTCTCGCGCTAGCGTGAACCTCAAGTAACTAGCTTCTCCTTCTTGTCTGCTTTTGAAGCCTTTATGGCTGGCGCCCAAGAACCCATTCACTTGTGCCTGACACTGATGCCACTCGTTGTACACCCCCAGAACCTTCCCTTTGTACACGACATAGCACTTCCATCTCGCCATCAAGAAACTACGTACCTGTTAGAGATGCATGTTCATGAAGAGGATGTACAATCATATATATGCAACAAAATACACTAGAGCAACACCGAAAAAGAAAGGGTTAGCAACTAGATGCATCATACAGTACGCAAATTAATTAACTAGAGGTACATAGGTCATCGTACGCAAACTAACAAAGTAGCGTTACGCATGTTCGGTAGGGACCGTGGACATCACAAAGTCTCATCGCTACAAAAAGTATACAAGTTCAACTGACACATATCATCATCATCGGCATCACAAATCACTAGAAGTTCCATCCTTCCATATCATCGAGGATGGACCCTAGCTTCTTGAACGGCGTGAGGTCTAGACGTTGCATGCCTATGCGAGTTTGGACGTCAGCTCGTGATATAGGGCCGTGGTGGAACATCCCCTTCTCATCGACGACTTCTTTCATGATGATCGTTGCAATGTCGCTTTGGATGCAAAAGAAGTCATCTCTAAGTTTATAATCCGCTTCTCCATGAGATTCTAGCCACTTGTGGATATGATCATCATTTCTGCTTCTCATGCGAAGCTTTTGGTGATCTGTGTTGAACTGAATCATGAGATGGACGATGTAGAATCCATCCTTCTTGCTTGGTTTTGGGACATGGATGCAGGAGAAGTTAGTTTTATGCGCGAAACCCATCTTCTTGTTCCTTTGTTTCCTGATCTGCATGTGGCCACCTCTAATGCTGAAGCCTTGGAGAGAATCATCTAGAATATTCATTATGTGGGTGTAGTATTTTTTCTCGTAGTCTCTGGAAGGGTCAAAATACACGACGTGGGAGACTTGCGGGTAAAGAACGATAAGGACGGCGCGCCCATTGCTGCGGGGAAAAGACACCTTAAATTATTCCCCATAGAGAGAGAAGGAATGATTGAAATGTATGAAAGGGTTGTCCGGAACTGACTTACTTTGGATTATAAGGCACGAGGACAATTTCCCGGTCCTTATTATGTACCATGAAGTTTTGGAGGTACTCCCTAGCAGTTTCACGCTCAAAGTCGCCGAGACTCAAGAAAGACTCGTGCATGTAGTACGGATCCGCCACACAGATTTGCGACACTTCTTCACTCTTCATGACGGAGCTCATATGTAGCGCAAAAAGGCGGACGATTGTAAAATTGAGCCGCCTTGTCAGAAACATCTCAAAGATATGGTCAAACCGCAGGAAGAACACCTCCGCGGGCCATGTCTCGACGAAGCACTTCCCGTCTGGCACACGAGCCGCGTATGTCAGATATCCTGGATCCTTTGAGGCTAGTAGGCTTTTCTCAGTCGACAGCACATGGTCGTGCAGTCTCCTGAGATCCCCTGATAGTGCCTCCAGCGGTTTCGGTGGTAGCATCGGCTCGCCCGTGAGATGGAACATGGCCGCACCTTTCACGGGTACACGCTCTTCAGAATGCATCGTCTGGCTGCAATGTGCTCTGGCTTGTTTGGAGGCAGCTATCTTCCCCGATCTCTTTCTCTCCTTTTTCTTGGGCACACCTTCTAGACCCTTCCTTAACCCCTGCCCAAGTGTTCCCGGGCTAAGTACTGTACGACCCTCGCGCCCGGCTAGTTGAGCCTGTGTTGAGGCGGCATATTCAGGCATGTCCTGTGAGGATTTCATGAAGAGATACTTTTTGCAATCCTTGCTACGACCTTCCTGCCCGGGCATATCATCCATATCCTCATTAGCAAGATGATAACCCGATTCGTCATATGGTTGACTCATCAATTCTATGTCACAGTCATACGTGTTTGTATTGAGGAAATCCATAGGGTCGACCTCCGTCTCATCATCCATTCTCTGTTCTACAGGAAAAATTACATCAGCCAGTACTATTGCACCCCCTTCATCATGTCGTCCGCCGCTCTCACCCGGCACTACAGGAGCTGGTAATTGCGTAGGCAGGGTGGTGGTCTCCGCACATGCTTGTTGATGTGTGGTTATTGGTGTGCTCCCGGCCGGCTCCAGACGAATAAGATTCTTCGGCCATAGCAGCACCCAACCCTTGCAGCTTCCAATCCACGACGGGGTCTCGTCGTGCGCTCCTACATGCTGTACAGGAGGAGGCAAATCCTCGTGCCCCGAGCTAACCCTGAAGTGCCCAGTGGGGATCAGATGGTTGTGGAACGTGGGTTGCAAGGGGTCCATTATCATCCCCTTTCCCACATCCACCTTCTGGCCTTTGATCAAGTAGAGTTTGGTGCACGGGGTTTCTTTCGCCTGCAAACACATATGTCTATGGCGTAAAACTTCCGAAAGGAAACAAAAATGGAATATTATATATATATATATATGTTGGTGCGACATGTAATTACCGTGATGGCGTCGAGCTCAGCCAAAGACGAAGGCCCACCGAGCACGCCAGAGACTGAGGACGTGCTGCTATGAGCGGGAGCGGCTGCGAGAGGAGGCCCGATTGCGTGGGCAAGTGATGGTGCGATGGTGTTGTTGTTCATGGAGTTGCTCCCGACGAAACTGGGCAACGGGAAATCATGTACCGTCTTGTCTGGATTTTCCTTCGTCTAGTTGATGATAACTGGAACCAAGTTAGTAGCGAAATCATTTATGCAGGCAGTTACAGCTGCATTGACTGCCTGCTGTAGCAACTCATATTTGTCCTCGGCTGCTTTTTTCGCGTCCTCAGCTGCTTTTTTCTCGACCACAAGCTTCACCTTCGCGTCGATGTCCACCTGACTAAACTTCTTTTTCTGCTTCTTGGCCTCCGGGCCCTCGTTGTAAAACACCTTCCACGTGGCGCCGTCTCCAGCGCCATGCACACGACCATATTGCGGCCACTGGCCCAAAGGGAGTCCCTTAAGTTCGTTCAAGGCCCGGTTGAGAGGGGTGTCCCACTTGGGCCTCATCGGAGAAGTAGGGCTTTCGGCTACAAGCTGGTGTTGCTTCTCCAGTAGTCTAATCAATTTCCTTGTGATCTGGTCCGTGTAAAAAACCCTTTTCTCCTTGTCCCACTTGTAGAGGGCCCTCATGAAGTCACGCTCCAAGGGGTTGGTGAACTTCACGAAGGGGTCTGGGAGACCCGCGCCTTCACGTTCCGCGTCCTCCTTATCCCATATGGGCCTTTTACCGAGGTAGCCACAGCTTCTGAGGCGATGCTTCCCCGTGTTCCTTTGTTGAAGGCTCTTGAATTTCACAGCCTTAGCCTTGGCGTCCTCGGTAGCGCAAGTGTCCTTGAACTTTTCGAACGCCTCTTCTGTAAGTGTCGGATTTTCCTCCAGAATCTTGAACAGGGGTTCCTCAGCATCAATAGCTCGTTTCACCCTTCCTTTCCAGGAGGCCAAATCATTTCTGAACATGCCCATGGCGTGATTGTTAATCTTTTTCATCTTCGGATCATCCCACGGTTGTTCTATGTTATCATCCCGGTCGGGGAACTTGAATCTCTTGTGCAACTTCGTTAGGAGCAACTGCGTCAAATGTTCTTTACTCCTTAAGTCATCGTCATTGATGCTCGCGCATTCCCGTAGGATGGATCCTACTTGGTTCCCATAGCACTACTTGGTTCCCATAGCACTTGCGAGGTTCTTCCAGCTCTAACGGCTCAAACTTGCCAGGTGCCATCTTTGTAATCACAAGTCGTCCAATCCCTAGTTTGTTAGGTTTTCGTATCCTCTGCTTCTTATGCTTCCTCTTTTCGTTAGCGGCATCGGCGCCGGCGGTACCTTCCCTACCGGTATCTTCCCCGCTGGTACCTTCCCCACCAGTCTCAGCGCCGCCATCGGTGCCGGCGCCGTCGGTGTCAATGTCGGCGTCAGTACCATCATCGAGGCGGACCTGCAAACCTTGCTTAGCAGTCAAAAAGTCGAGGTAGTCTTGTTCACCCTGATAATCCATCTCGTATGCATCTTGGTCAGAAGGCCAAGTTTCTTCGTTGTTCGACATGTTTCCTATGATTAAGTGTCCTCATTTATTTCTAAAAGTATGAATAAATGATAAATGACATAAAAAAGAAATCTATGTGCCAGCACTCGATATGCCAACTAGGTAGCGCAAATCATGCCTTTATTCACAGGAAATTTCGGCATGACCTTTGCTAAAAAATGGACATATCGAGCGCCTGAAATTCACCAGAACGGAAATGAATCAACATTCCGGCGTAACATAGGCCACTCGGATCATTTACCAAAACATGACATGTCCAAAACATGACATATCCACATATCACATGTCCAGTTCAAATTTGCATATAAATACAGCTAATTTTGAAACCTATCTAAATTCATAACTAAATAGATAACCTAATTAACATAACTAAAACCTAAGTAAATTAACCAAAGAACCCTAGCTAGCAGAGAGAGAGAGAGGGGGTGGTTTACAGAGGGTGCAGGGGCGAGGAGGCAGGCCCGACGATGGCCGAGGTTGGGAGGGGAGGAAGCAGAGGAGGGAGGCGAGGGCCGACGGGTCGGGGGCGAGTGCGCCGGGGTCGGGGGCGAGCGCCTGGGTCGGGGCGAGCGCCTGGGTCGGGGGCGAGCGTCGGGGCCGGGTCGGGCGCGGCGGTGCGACGAGGGGAAGAGAGTGGGGATTTGGGGGAAAAGAGGCGGGATGAAGCAGGGAGAGTGAGAATTTTGGGTTAAGTGGACGTAGCAGTAGCGCGTTTAGACAAAACGTGCTACTACTATTAAAGGCAACTATAGCGGTTTTATACAGAAACCGCTACTGCTACCTTGACTAGCTGTAGCTCTTTTTTAGTAAAGCGCTACTGCTATAACCAGTTTCCCTTTTTCTTTTCCTTTATTTTTCTCACTTTTTTCCGAGAGCAGTGAACAAAGGGAAGGCGATATATATTGCATCATTTGACGGTTAAATATGTATGCAAAATAGGAACATATATATTACATCATTGGACCCATGCATAATTATGGCTAAGTGTGTATACAAAATAGGAACATATATATATATATTACATCATCTGACCGTTCCTCAGCGCTGACATTTTTGTTTTTGAGTCAGCTTCTTTCCCTTCTTGTTCATCGAAGAATAACTGAGCCCCTCATTGTGACTTTGCCTTTTCCATGGAGTACGATTTTTCTTAGGTAATGTAGTATTGATTCTTCTTTTGACATATACTTCATCATCATTGTCATCTTCCCTCATTCGGTTGCCGTACTGATCATAGTCTTCCTCATTGGCGACTCCATCCATTCCAATGATGTTCCCTTTGCCTCTCCTCACGACAACACGACTGGGATTGCATGGGTCGGTTATGAAGAAGCATTGTGTCACGTGCTTAGCGTGTACCCATGGCTCGTTTTTTGCGATAGCGTTCACGGTAGCGCTCTTGGCGTCGGGTATAGTCATGGTAGTGAAAATCCGGTTTTCTCTTTCGACATTCTTAGCCCATCTGACACGGAACATCGTCGTGTTGTGCAGTCCAGAGTAGTCAAGCTCCCAGGTCTCCTCAACCCTTCCATAAAATCGTTTAGTTGCGTCGTTGTCGCTGACGGTCATGCATTCCATCGTCACCCCTGAGTTCTGATCATCACTGTCCATATCTTTGGCATCCGTGTAGAACGTGTATCCGTTGATATCATATGCCTGATAGGTTACGAGGTTGGGCGAGGGGCCATGTGCTAAGGCGTATATGAGCAATCCATCCTTAGAGCCCTCCTCCGGGGGATTAGCAATAATATGCTCTTTGAACCAATGCAGGAAAGTGGAGTTGTGCTCTCTAGTAACTTCGGCGTCTGTCTTGCATACCTCCCGGTCACGATACTTCTTTGCGATAATTTCTTTGTGCAGTGCCACGAAAGGATCTACCTCGTCTAGATGTTGTAGCACTACCAAGTTTGCTCTGTCAAAGTCACTGCGTCGATCTGAGTATGCCACGTGCAATTCCCTGCGACCGTTGCAGTGACCTTCTCCTTCGAGCCTCCCACCGTGCTTGTTAACGGGCATACCAACACTAACACCAGGCGACTGGTCTGCGCCATATAGAAAATTCTCACAGAAAGAGATGCACTCTTGTGTCAAATAGCCCTGGACAATGCTTCCATCCGGACGGGACATGTTACGAACGAATCCTTTGATGCTCCCATTCATCCTCTCAAACGGCATCATGTTGTGCAGGAATGACGGCCCTAGGTCTATTATGTCATCCACAATATGGACACACAGATGCACCATGATGTCAAAGAACGCGGGCGGGAAGTACAACTCAAGCTCATTCAGTATCACAACGATCTCTTCCTGTAGCCTTCGGAGCTGCTTCACACTGATCGACTTTCGAGAGATGACATCGAAAAAGTTGCAAATACCAATAAGCGTGTCACGGACGTGCTTGTCCATTATCCCTCTAAGGGCAACAGGTAGTATCTGCGTCATCATCACATGACAGTCGTCGGACTTCATCCTGCTAAACCTTTTCTTGTTCGTGTCTAGATATCTGCTTATCTTGCCACAGTAACCGGAACTAACTTCGACTCCGGTAAGGCACTTAAAGAATTAATGGATCTCATCCTGACTTAAGGTGAAGCAAGAAGGGGGCAATAATCCTCTTTCTTTATTTTCTTGCCCTTCTTCTCCCGTGCCTTTGTCTCCGTCTCTGTCTCGTCTGACATTTTATGGGGCGGCCTGTGCAGATCTTCCCTGATTTTCAAATCTTGCAAGTCTTTTCTTGCCTTCGGCCCATCCTTGGTCTTATCCGGCATGTTCATCAGTGTTGCGAGCAAGCTCTCAAGGACATTCTTACAGATATGCATTTGATCAAGGCAATGAGGTGTATCGAGTTTGTGCCAGTACTCCAAGTCCCAGAACACAGACCTCGTCTTCCATACCTTCAGCAGCGGCTCCGGTGCCTTTCTCATCGTCTTTCTCGACGCGGGGCACTCCTTCCAGTTTTTCAACAGCTCATCGATTTCGGCACCGCTCCGCTTACGTGGAGGTCCTCGATGCTCAGCATGACCATTGAATAGATCTCCACGGTTTCTCCACGGGTCGTCCTGTTCGAGCCATCTTCGATTCCCCATGTACATGATTTTCCCAGACCCGCCATCTTTCCTTGATGTTAGCTGCTGAGATGTCGTATCATCCATGCACCGCGTGCATCCGCAATATCCATGGCACACCTGGCCTGCCACATATCCGTAACCGAGATAGTCCTGCACTGTCGTGATCAGCGCGGCTCTCATGTTGAAATACTCGCCTTTGCTGGCATACCATGTCTTGGCCGGTGTTTTCCATAACGTGTCTAACTCCTCTTGAAGTAGCCCCAAATACAAATTAATATTATTTCCTGGTTGTTTCGGCCCTTGAATAAGCATGCTCATGTGAATGTACTTCGATTTCATGCACAACTAGGGGGAGGTTGTACATCCATATAAACACGGGCCATGTGCTATGGTTGGTGTTCTGATTGCCAAATGGATTCATGCCATGGGTACACGCGCCGAGCACGATGTTCCTTGCATCACATCCAAAATACCGGTAGAAGCTGTTCAACGCTCTCCACTGGCTTCCATCCTTGACATGTCTCAGCTTCGGATCATCTCCATCGTCTGGCTTCTTCCTCTCCGCGTGCCAGCGCATTAGCTTTGCTTCCTTGGGATCTACAAAATACCTCGGGAGACGGGGAGTGATCGGTAAGTACCATACCACTTTCTGGGGACATTTCTTCCCAGCCTTCTTGTATCGAGAAGCATTGCACACCAGACAGCTTGTTTTTTCCGCGTGCTCCTTCCGATAAATTATGCAATCGTTGATGCATGCATGGTATCTAATGTGTGGCAGATCAAGAAGGCACACGATCTTCTTGGCCTCATCAACACTACTAGGACATAGATTACCCGCGGGAAGAACATCCTTTAGGTACTTGAGATGCTCATCAAGGCTAGTGTCGGTCCATTTGTTTTTAGCCTTCGTCTTCAGGAGTTGGAGCGTGAAACTCAAGCGGGTCACCTCAGGATTGCAACCATCATACAATGGAGTGTTCGAGTCTACCACCAGTTGCTCCAGCTTAGCCTCCTCTCTAGAAGCAGCTCTCTCAGTACTCCTCTCCTTGCGAAGCAATGCTTGAACATGAGGGTCCCGCACGATTGAACTTAGTACCGACGAACTCTGCTGCATGGAGTCCATGTCATTCTCTCCGCCGCCATGTCCGGCCCCTTCTCCGCCGCCATGTCCGACCTCTTCCCCGCCGCCATTATCGATCATCTCTTCGTCTTGCCCCGTGTCATCATTGCCTGCCCCGTCGGCATCCTCAACATCGTCATCCTCATCTTCAATTATCCACCGAGTAAGCCATCCATGAAACCAGTCATAAGCAGGTGCGCTTCGACACGACGATCATCATGGGGGTCGAGCCAAACTATTCCTTTGCATTTTCGACATGGACATAAAACCTCTGTCAGGTTATTTTCCTTCATGTCCTGCACCACCGATCGCAACCACCTGTCCACCATCGTTCCACTGACCATCGTCAACTCTGCACGGTAATAATAAACAAATTGATTATAAAAATGTGTGCATTCATCAAAGTCATACAAAAATTCGGCATGACCTTCCTTAAAAATAGGACATATATAGATCTAGAGTTTGCCCGGAATTCGCCGAAACGGAAATAAATCGACATTTCGGCAAAACGTAGGCAACTCAAAAGCACAATTTGGCGTAAACTCATGCCACACACAAAATTTCCATAAATATATCACACACACATAAACATATTTCCATTTTGCAAAAGCATGAAATTTTAATCACCTCTATCTCGAGATCGAGCACATGGTGGAGATGATGTTGTAGGGAGATCAAAAGTGCACAAATCTCTTCGTGACAAAGATAGATCTAGTTAGGGGCAAATAGGTCACTTAACTAAATGCTACATCTACCTAGCTACCTAATTTGGGGGGAGACAACTTCAACTAGTGGAGGGGGAAGGAAAAAGAGAAAGGAGATGCATTAATGGAGGTGGTGTAGTTATAGCTAGGAGTAATGAAGAGAGAGAAAGGTAGGTAGAAGAGGGAGAGTAATGGGGGGAGAAGTATTGAGGAAGAAGAAGAGTGAGAGAGGGAGGATGTGGGAGGTAGGGGAAATGGAGGAGAGGAGATGGGGAGGGGGAGGTGGAAAAAGGTGGTGGGTGCTACGTCTTAGCAGTAGCGCGGGAGCAAAAGGGCGCTGCTGCTAAGAGCGTAGCAGCAGCGCGCTTTCCTATCACGCGCTACTGCTAAACGGGCCAACCGTGTGGACAATTTCAAAATTAGCAGCAGCGACGTGACTAAAAAGAGCACTACTACTATGGCATTAGCAGCAGCACGCTTCCTGACGTCGCACTACTAGTAAACTTAGGTCGTTGTGTACTGTTGGTGGATTTTTGTAGCAACGCGGTTTAAACATCACGCGGTACTGCTAAATTTGCACGAGTAATGCACTTTCCATAACCGCGCTACTACTAATTAGCAGCAGCGCCTCTTTTTATGCCGCGCTGCTGCTAAGATTCTGTGTATAAGGTTTTCCCTAGTAGTGGTGGCAGTTCGTGAACTTGGCGACGCACATCATGGGAGCGAGGCGGAGCGCGGATGTTGGGAGCGAGCGCATATGCCCATCATCAAAAGTGAGCTCCTTGAGCTGATCTAGGGCGGGGGATCGGAACCACTCGTCAACCTTAGCTCCGTCCTTGCCGTTGGAACAGAACTTGCCCATTCTAAGACCTCTGGTTGGGCCATGTTGACTGCCGAGGATCTGGGAGAACACATCCAAGCTTTTGGGATAGCCATGGAAGAGCTCATGGGTATCGATGAGGTCGAGAGGGGTGGAGTGCTATAGGGGGCGCCACCGCCGGGAAAGGATGGTTGTCCGCGCCCCATATTTGATTGGGAGGAGCGAGATGATGACTATCAACATATCATCGGGGAGGCTGCTGATGAAGTCTAGGCCTGCTGGAGTCACTTGCGGTTCTTTCTCGACTTGCCTCCGTTTGTTGGCATCCCCGTTCTCCACCTTCGGAGACCCTCATCAGCGGTGATTTCTGATAGAAGTGGGAGTACAGGGAATATTTAGTTAAAATAAGGCAATAGAGAAGTGCATTGGTAACTAGAAGTTAGTAGGTAGGAATAGAGTAAGAAAATGGAATGACAATTGGTTTCTTAAATACTACACAATTCCTTTGATATTCTTGGGTAAGTCAACATGCAGATACTTGAAAAGAACACTTACTTCGAACAAAGTCTGGACGGATGGTATTGTCGAGGAAGTTAGCATATATCTCATGACCAGGCTCTTTTATGTGCAGTGTAATTTTGCTGCCACCTTTCAGTACATAAAACTTAGAAATTTCTGTCCAAAGGCCCGTGCAAAAATAGGAGTGACCACCTTCATCAAGTCTTACAGAAGCAACGATTGTAAATCTATGGTTTATGTTCAGTATGACATCCCTGCAGTCTTGATTTATGTAAAAGGCAAGATTGTGTACTACAGATGTTGTTGCATAGAAAGGGACGTGCTACAGAAAATGGTAGGATTGTTAAAGAATATGGTAACATGCAAATATGGGCAAAATTGAAAGAACTGTACAACAGTTGAAATCAAAGGACAAAAATCTATAATTAAACAGATAGTGTAGCCATGATGTCATGGAAATATGAGAGTAATCAAAAGAACAATACATCATTAATTTGCCTAATATAGAAAGAAGAGGAAAAAATCCCCTTTGACGTATATGCTGCATGTGCCACCTTTTATCCAAATGGAGTGATATATAATATATGTTCAGGAAAGTAGGCCATGCCAACCAATTTAGGGTGAGATTGAACCTACCGTGCGCATCCTCAAGTCATCTGGTACGGTGAGATGGAACTCCATGGATGTCTGGCTGAGGCTGCAAAGTCCTGATGTGTCAGCGTACTGTACACTCTATGAATGAAAGAAAAACCTCAAATCAACTCGAATAAAAATGAATTCATGGTGATTTCAGCTGGGTGATTAAAGGAGGTGGATGAACTGGGATAAGAGATGAGATAATATCTCATTAAATTAGTTACCTTGTTGTCCATGAGAAAAAACCCTCAATACGGAAGATTCCCCAACGTCGAGAAAGTCGATGGCGATAGGCGGCAGCAAGCGGAAGTGGCGAAATGCGGTGGGGTTTGCCGACAGCCTGGCGGTGGCGACATGCATCGAGCTAAGTGGTTGTCGCGGTGATAGGCAGTGCCATGCAAAGTCACGAAAGAGCTTGTGCAGTTCTGAATGGGGACCAGAGGGGGTGGCGGGCGGGGTGAGGGTTTTTCTGACGTGGGGATGGTGAGGGTTTCCTTTTTCTTTTTTGAATTGGGTGGTGAGGGTTTTCTGTCCCACAAAGAGTTTCAGATGCAATGGTTTGCTAGATCCAACCGTGTGTGATTGACGTAACTAGGAAAATGAAAGCCATTGCACACTGTTCCAATTTGGGAATCGTGTGTGATTGACGTACTACCTCCATCCTGGTTTATTGGTCCCCTTTGTAATTTGTGCCAAATTTTGACCAAAGATTTAACTAGCAAATGTTTATGCATGTCACCAAAAATTATATCATTGAACACTATGTTCAAATATGCATCCAATGATATAATTTTTGTCGACTTGCACTAACATTTTGTCAGATAAATATTTGGTCAAAATTTAACATAAATTACAAAAGGGACCAATAAACCAGGATGGTGGTAGATTCCATCAACCAAACTGATTGCATCCATATCCCACATTTAGACATAAGTAAATATAGATCAAGCATACTCAGGCATAGATAATGAGCGTACGCAAGCATAGTTCAACCATAGATATATAGTTCAATTGTCATTAAGTATACTCAAGCACATTTATAATTAAGACACCACATAGCCATACATAGTTCTGTCCCACATCTCGTCTCGTCTGCCGGCACGATCCTGAAGCTTCTCCAGGTACTCTGCGTGCGCCACCATGCGAGAATACTTCTACTTGAAGGAGCCAATGGCTCATCCTCTTGCATGCGCCAGAACACTTTGATACGCGTCATGAAGCTTTTGGTTGCAAAATGGGCATCAATAGCCCCAATTCCAGGTCCTAATATGCATGTTAAGCATTCCTGCATAAATCTCCTTGAGGATTTGCCTATTGTACCTCCTTTGGCCATCTTCATCCTCGATGTCGACATCGTCAGATAGCACCTATACATATAGTAAGAAAAATGTGGCGTCAAATTTGGAATACAAACTAATCTCTAGCGAACATTTGGCAGTTGCCAAAATTTGGCATCAAATCAATGTTTACATGCCGTAAAGTAGGATTAGGAATTTATGGCTATTTTTTAGACATATCCAGAGAATATGGTTTGATTTTAAGCACAATCGTCTATGTACAGACCAATCTTGAAGAAAATAATGGCACAAACATATATGTAGGTCATTCAAAATCAATTGTCAAGACCTGGCTAGGAATTATTAGCACAAACACTAACCCTGGTCAGATTATTAGTAGAAATCATTTGCATAGATGAAACAACTAATCACTTATCATTTGTACCATTCAAACAATCAATACACTACATGGATCTAACAAAACTTATACATATTTCATGGATTGAGAGAACATAACCATATGATTTCTTCCAAAAAGGCGAGGTAAGAATAAATTGCAAAACTTGATCAAGGTTGCTTAAGAAATAATCAAAAGAAGTTCCGTAAACCGAAAAATCATCCATGAAAACCTCAACAATCTTTTCACAAAAATCAGAGAAAATAACAGTCATACATCTTTGAAAGGTAGCAGGTGCATTGCATAAACCAAAAGGCATACGTCTATAAGCATAAGTTCCAAAATGGCAAGTAAAGGTGGTTTTCTCTTGGTTAGGTTGTGAAACAGGTATTTGAGAAAAAACTAAAATATCCATCAAGGAAGCAAAAGTGTGTGTGCTTAGATAGTATTTCTAGTATTTGATCAATACAAGGAAAAGGATAATGATCCTTTCTAGTTGCTTTACTTAATTTTATAAAATTAATTACCATTCTATAGCCAGTGATAATTCTTTGTGGAATGTGTTCATTTTTATCATTAGGAACAACAGTAATACCCCCCTTCTTAGGGACACAATGAATGGGACTTACCCATCTACTATCTGTTGGGGAACGTAGTAATTTCAAAAAAAATCCTACGCACACGCAAGATCATGGTGATGCATAGCAACGAGAGGGGAGAGTGTGTCCACGTACCCTCGTAGACCGAAAGCGGAAGCGTTAGCACAACGCGGTTGATGTAGTCGTATGTCTTCACAATCCGATCGATCAAGTACCGAACACACGGCACCTCTGAGTTCTGCACACGTTCAACTCGATGACATCCCTCGAACTCCGATCCAGCCAAGCTTTGAGGGAGAGTTCCGTCAGCATGTAACATCCCAAATTTTCAATTTGGAATGTTATACATAGATCATTCATGCATATCATATTTTCTTGCACTTCGTTCCGCGAATCCTCAAAATCCTAAGCAACTCAAGGACACTCGGATAGAGTTGGGGATTTCCTTGTTTTCATATTTGAGTTTTATCGAATATTGAAATGAGGATTTTGGTTTTAATTATTTTCTCTCCGAAAATATTTCATATTAAAATATATGAGAGGAGATAATATGACTTCTCCAAAATAAATGAAATATTGGAGGAAAAATATTAAAACCCAATATTTGATTTTATTTGGAGTTTATTGCTATTTTATTTGAATTAGAAAAATTGCACGTTTTTCAAAATTGCATTTTAGGGCCAAGAAAATGTTCATTTTGTTCCAAATATTTTATTTAGATGGTGAAAATTTGTTTTGGCATTTTTAGATTTTTATTTTATTTTCTAGGATTTATTTAGTTCTGGTGAAATTATTAAAAAACGCAGCGCCCGACTGGGCTTAGGCCCAGCTGAGCCAGGCCGCCGACACACCTCCCCGCGCCACTGTCTCCCACCTGGAGACCGCACCGCCGCAAGACGTGGCCGAGTCAGCCACGCGCCCCGCCCCCTTCACCAAGCCACGCCCCTTCCCCCTTATAAGCCTGACCTGGGGGCCCCCTTGGAGCCCCGAAGCCGACCGCCCCGCTGCTCGCCACCTGCGTCGCCGCCGCCGCTCGCCGCCTGTGCCGCACGCCGCCGCCGCCGCTGCTTGCCCTTGCAGCCGCACGCCGCCACCGCTGCTGCCACACGCCGCCGCCGCCGCACGCTGCCGCTGCCGCCACACCTCGCCGCCCCGCCACGGAAGCCACCGGAGCCGGAGGTATACGCCCCTGCCGCCGGTTTTCTTTAGAAAACCGATCCGGTTTTTTTAGAAACCCTAGTTTGTTTTTTTAAAATCGGTTCGCCGGTTTTTCTTAATTTAGTTACTTTGCGGATGTTCATCCGTACATTCATTCTAATGAACGGTGTTCACTCGTTAGCCGCAGACAACGAACGTTCATTCGTTAGCCTACTCGTCAGTTTTCTTTTCTCGGATTTTTCACGATTATTTTCAATTGCGATTTCTGATCCGATTTTCGTTTTAGTTTATCTTTTCGCTTGCTTATCGGAATCAGGCAATTCAAGCGCTTGGATCTTCATCTCGAAACCATCTTTCCATTTAATCAACTTGAACAAGTTTTTGGTACTGTAAAATTTGACCTTAGTCCAGATTAGTAAACGGATCTTGTTCTTTCGCAGTTTGAGTTTCGTTGCTCCGTTTGATTTGATTCTTTTCGCAAAGCGGAGTTCTTAAGTTGAACTTTCTGTTTAGATCTTCTTATTTGAGATTTACCTGTGTTTCTTTGCTTGATTGCTTATGTATGCTATTGTTTGTTTGCGATAGAACACCCGGAGTGCGAAGCGTGCTACTACGAGTCCCTAGGTTTTGCGGATCATCAGCAAGGCAAGTAACACTTTGATCATACCCCTTTATCCCCTTTTATTATGCATTAGTTCCAATCCTCAAACATTGCATGGTTAGGATGTGATTAACATGTGGGTTGGGAAGTAGTTGATGAGGTAGAACCTATTACCCTGTTATTATTCAAACCCTTGGGAGTTACTTCTACGTGTTGCTTATATTGCTATGCTATGCTCGTAGACGTGGTTTGGGTGAGTGAAATCCATGACATATGTGAGATTGTTAATTAATGGTTCAACTTAAGGTGGAAACTTGAATACACATCTGGGTGGATTGTTTGTTCGGCACCTGGGGAATCCAATGTTGTCCTAGGATATCCCGGAGTACCCATGTGATAATCCTATGGTCCGCCACCCAGGCTCAAATGGAACTGAGATATTTTCATGCTAGAAACTTCTGTGTGCAGCCACAAGCTATTATGGGCTCTAGCATAGTTGAGTAAGTTGCGTGAAGCTCCCGAAGAGGTGGATCAGCAGGTGGAGGGATGTAGGTTGGTATGGTCTGCCCGGAGTAAGGGGTTAATGCTTCTGAAAGACCGTGTCTCGGTCATCCGTTTCTCAAACATCATGAAGTGTGAGAAATCCAACGGAGGAGATCGAGTCTTGTGGGGAAAAGTGCGCAAACCTTTGTAGAGTGTACAAACTAATCATGGTTAGCCGTGTCCCCGATTATGGACATCTTCAGTATCTAGTACTTGGAGAATCATAAGTATCTCATCACTATTAAATAATATTGTTGGGTTGTTAATTACTTTAATTGGGATTGAGTTGGAGGAACCTTCTCAATGATGTTTCAACTACCATGATAGTTAAATAAAATCTATTCCTTTGTTGTAGGGAAAAATTGGATTTTCACAAAAACCATAAACATAGAGCTTTCCACCAGCCAAATATGCATGTAGTGATAGCATTATTCTGTTCTTGCTCTATTGTGTTATTTTTCCAGCATATTCCATGTGCTGACCCATTTTCGGGCTACAGCGTATTATGTTGCAGACTTTTCAGACGAGGAGTAAGGTTCGTTAGGTCGTTGCCGTGCAGCTCAGCTATGTCGTTGGAGTTGATGGACTCACTTTATCTTCCAAGCCTTCCGCTGTTATCATGTTAGATGGCCTTAAGCCATATTTATTGTAATAAGTTCTCTTTTGAGACATTCGATGTATTAAGTGTGTGATTGCTACTCTGTTATAAATCCTTCGAGTACTCCGTGTGTCAGCATTACCGATCCAGGGATGACACTAAAGCACAGAGACTTGACCGTTTGAGGTCGGGTCACTACACAGCACGATGGCATGGTGATGATGATGATGTTCTACCGACGCAGGGCTTCGCCTAAGCACCGCTACGATATAACCGAGGTGAAATATGGTGGAGGGGGGCACCGCACATGGCTAAGAGATCCAAGGGATCAATTGTTGTGTCTCTAGGGGGTGCCTCCCTCCCCGTATATCACTACAAAAAAATACACTTCCTTGATGATACGTGTTTGTCATAGTATGTCGCTTTTTTTGTCATGCATGTACATCCATGCCAAATTTATGATAGAATCAAGATAGTCATACATGTGCTGTCGTAGAAGTGTTCCATGACACTACCAAAATTATCATCACGGAAGTGTCCACTTCCATGACGATAAATCGCGCGTCACAGAAGTGCTTTTGTCAAGGGTGACCGACACGTGGCATCCACCGTAACGGAACGCCGTTAAGCTATCGGGTCGGGTTTTGGATCCGATAACCCGTTAACAGCCCCGACCAATGGGGATTTTCCACGTGTAAAATCATCATTGGCTAGAGGAAACACGTGTCGGCTCATCGTCGGGACAGATGTCATCCACTCACTGGACAGAAGGCGCCTATGATACGTCGACACGTGGCACGACCCAACAAGTTTAAATGGGCCGGCCCAACTAAAGGCCCACAAGATTTTGTGGAGCATAATGGGCCGACCCAGCTAAAGGCCCACGAGATTTTGCGGACCATAATGGGCTGGCCCAGCTAAAGGCCCACAAGATTTTGTGGGCCATAATGGGTCGGCCCAGGTACAGGCCCACAAGATTTTTTGTGTGCCATAATAGGCCGGCCCAGGTAAAGACCCACAAAATTCTTGCGGATCATAATGGGCCGGCCTAGCTAAAGGCCCACGAGATTTTGCGGACATTAATGGGCCGGCCCAGCTGTAGGCCCACAAGATTTTGAGGACCCTAGTAGGCCCATATTTTGGGCCAAATGTCGGCCCATATTTGATACGGTCTATTAATGGCCTGCCACACTCTGGGCCTAATAGTGGCCCATATGAGATCCGGCTCGTTAAAAGCCTACCACATTCTGGGCCAAATTACGGTCCAGATCAGGTCCGGCCCTTTAAGAGGTTTTGGGCCTAATTATGGCCCATATCAGATTCGGCCCGTCAACTGGACACTATACTTTTGGGCCCACTTGCTAAAGGCCCACTCAGTAATTCGGCCTGATATTAGTTTTGGCATGTTAAGGGCCCGTTTAACATTTCGGCCCTATATTAATTTCAGCCTGTTAAAAGCCCGTCATATAGTTGGGCCTAACTACGGCCCGGTTTGCATCCGGCCTGCTCGCAGCCGATATCTGATTGGGCCAAACAAGGACCGAGACAATTTTTTGGCCTGTTAAAAGCCCGTGATTTGATTCGCACAATCATGGGCCGGGGTTCATTTCGGGCTGCTACCGGCCCGTGAGCTGATCGGCACGTTTCAGGTCCAACCTACATCGTGATTGCATGACGGCCCGATTATGTATCGTAATTTTACGGTTTGGCCGGTTTACTGCGAAGACAGGATATATATACAGTAAAATAACTGCAGCATCATGAATAAGAAAAAACCTATACTATACAATAAAGAAATTATGGCATATTACATCCACTGGGCATCAAAGTTCGCCACTATGATAATAAAGCACAAGCAGACAGCAGATTACATAAGCTGGGCATCAAAGATTGCCACCAGTGCAAATAAATACACCGACAAAATAATATACAAAACCGACAGCACTTCAATAGAGTTCAAGAAAGGTTAGCCCTGCTGGGGAGCTGCAGCGCAAGCAGCTGAGCAACATGATGAGACTGCGCTTGTTCAACACTTATATCTTCCTCACTCTGAAAGATAAACAAGCAGACAGATGACAGGTTTTGCACATAAAAGTATCAGTGCTGACAATTCATCACATTTCTTACTGGCGAATAAAGTGACACAGTTTAAATTTGCATTAACACAATATGGTATTGTTCAGGTCAAGACATGGCAGGAAATGACATTGTGAAGGAGTTGGCAACTTCACGACACCACTGGATTACAGATCAAGAACTCATAAGTATCAATGGTTAGTGTGCTGTCAATTTATACCATTTTAGATTGGCAAATAAAGAGACGGTTTAAATAATAGTAGAATGATATGACATTTTTCATAGTTAAGACATTGCAGAATATGACATTGTGCTGTAGTGGGTAGGTTCACCACACCACTGGATTACAGATGAAGAACAGAAGCATACATGCAGTGCAAAAGAAGATCACTTGCTCTGTATAGTTTAATTTACATGGTATGAAGAAGGAACTTGGTTGTACAACTGAAAACTTAAATTGAGAAAGGATGAACTTTTGTTTATGAACTACATATAATAAACTTTAAACAAGTAATTTGATGCAAACACCAAAAATAAACAGTTGTTGCAGTCATGCCTAACCAAATATATACAACAAAGTTTGAAGGCTTGAGATGGACAAACTTACATTATTGGTGAAGACAGGCTCTATAAAGGCCTTGTCCATGCTGATGGAGGGCAATTCAAGAAGTTTGCCACAGAATCTTCTTCAAAAGCATTGCCTTTATTCTACATTTTGTTAAGAGTAAATATAGATGTGATAATATACGAAAAAATGGAGAATATTTAAGATAAGATGAAGAGTGATGCTACATAACCAAGTAGCTATAAATGTAAGTGCAGCGATACAGGCAAAAGGTACAGCCAAGAGCAATGCATAGCTAAACTTCTTCGGTACCAACCTTATGGTAAGAGTAAATATGGATCTGATGTGTAGAAAATGGAGGGCAAAGAGAAATAAGCTGTAGAGTGATGGTACATGAACAACTACCTGTCATTATAAGTACACTGATAAAGGACAACATGTACTTACAAGAACAGTGCAGAGCTAAAAAAACATTGGCATTGGATATATTCTACACTAATGTAACCATTCATACAGATCAGATAATTTGGAGCAAACAATTGATAAGCAAGCTATCATGCATACTGTTGTCACATAATGAACCAGGTATGTATGCAAGTACAGTGATACAGGACAACAGGTACTAACAAGAGCAAAGCAGTGGGCAGCATATTTGAGATATCCTATCATTCTTGTCAAACCGGAATTCTTCTTCGAGCAGATTTCCTGTAAAAAAGATCCGTAAGGCACATGCGGAAAAGTAGAAGTTCAAATTGTCATGTGATTTCATAGACAGTACCTCATCCTGGGAACAAGACCAGTGCATAACAAGGTTTTTCCATTGAATGTCATCTAAATTTAGCACAGGATACTTCACCAGGAATTCGTTTATAGACTTGCCATCAAAGTGTGATTTCCTCAGGTAACATTGATACTCCTGCAATGCTTCCTTGAAAAGCACAAGAAAGCTTTGCTCGTCATGACTATCCAGATTGACCCTCGCCTAGTTACAATAATGTAATGTAAATCATTGATGTGTTCAATCAGCAGAAAACAGGAAAATAATAGCCATGAATAATAGCACTTACACGTAAGTTGGACAGGAAGATGTGAAAATGGTGTTTGTCTTCACAATAATCTTCCCATGATGGGAATATATGCACGTAGTCCCTAACAACATTGAAAGCATTGTCTTTTAAACTGGGAATAAATGGAATGGGGTTCCAATCTACAGGAATTGGCCGTCTCTGCAGTTGGGATAGGTCTTCGGCCGGTGGACTTGCTGTACTTTTTGCTAGAGTGGGATTTTTCTGTGGTACAGCTGGTGCTATGGCAAATGAAATCGGTATACCTTTTGCTGGAGTGCAGGTCCTGTGTGGTGGGGCTAGTGGTGTGGCCAGTGAAGTATGGGTACAGTCTGCTGGAGTCGGTCCTACGTTTTGTGTCACTGGTTGTACAACCAATATAAGTGGGGTGCTGTCTGATTTCTCCGGCACCACCATGTTTTTCAAGGACTTTTCTGGTGCTCCTTCAGGTTCGGCAATCACCCTCTTCCTTTTTGATGTCTGATGCACAAGAACAGCATTTGAGTGGAAAAACATGGTATGATGACAGATGGAATATGTATTGATAATGGATGGGCATGGCATCTCGACATATATGATGAGTAAACTAAGAAGATGGCGGTGCAACAAAGTAGAAGAAATGCAAGAAAACATATGCAAGATACCCACAATCAATAAAACATTGCCAAATTAGAACAGGCACCTTGATGGGTGAACAGGACATGCCATGTGCCTTTGATTCCTTGAGGTTAGAATAGTCATTAGGATGATATTCTGAAAAAGAATCAACAGGTGGGGAGCATATGAGTTTCATTGCATCCAGAATGGCACTCAATGCCTTGGTGCCAATTTTGTAAGTCATTGCAGTGTTTAGGTTCAAGAGTGGACTACTGCTAGTGCGACACAAAGCAGCTACACAGATCATAGTGTAGATATAACGGGAAAACCTTAAGCATCAGAGTAAAATCAGCAAACTGGAACTTGCTGGAATATATGTGCTAGTATTGCCGGTACGGCTAGAAAGGCTTCGAATACCAGCTCTCTTCAAGTGAAGGTGTGGTACTGTTAATATCAATGTAACTCTCAAAGGCGACACAGCTCCCCGCATTTCCTTGCTATTCTTATAGGATTCAAGTGGGCAGGCCACTACAAATCCTATTCCTATGTTTACAAGATCCTACGAATCAAAGAGGCTCAAAGTGTCCATCACAACCGACCGTATGGACCTCTACATTGCAAATGTCCCTGCTCATCTTCAGTACAAGGAACATACTGTACTACTATCATACTCCCTCTGTTCCAAAATATAAGTCTTGGTAGAGATTTCCACTATGGATCACATACAGATGTATCCAGGTACATTTTAGAGTGTAGATTCACTCATTTTGCTCCATATGTAGTCCATGGTGGAATCTATACAAAGACTTGTATTTAGGTATGAAGAGAGTACATATTAAAGAAGAACGGAAGAGGAACATGGTAAAGAAGAGCAAGCAGATTTTGAATAATAAAATGTTGGTTGCGCAGTGCCCACACATGATGAACCAGAGCGCATTAAGAATGCAACTCCTAGCTGTCTCTCGACCATTTCAGGTGGTTGGATGAAGATCCTACATCTCCTAACCCTTCTTCTTCCTCGTCTCTGATTCTTCCCATACAGAACACCGCACGGGCCGCCGGCCGGACCATCGGCCCCCACCGCCGGTGTTCCTCCGCCACCCCCACCCCCACCCCAACCCCCACCCGCGTCAAGTTTTCTTTGTTCGGTGAGGCCCCACAACCACCCGAGCCCCTTCGATCGCACCGGCAAACTCCGGCGAGCTCTGAAAAATTGACTGGCCCAATTTTAAAATTTAGTCTACTGTGATTTAACTAGTGTGAAATATAAAAGGGGAAAACCATAAGCATTGTGAGTATGGTGTTGAGCGTGCCATGGCGGATCTGAAGGTGCAAACCGGACAAAGGCAACTTCGCAACCAAGACAAGAAATCAGAGTAAAGCAATGGCGATCTATTTTCTTGTTGCAATAAATAAGTTGAGCAGATGCGAAAGAGTACCGCCTCTGGTGCAGCGCCGTGTAGGCATCTGCTGAGAATTTGACGGTGCTGCGGTAGCGATGGCTATCGGCGGCATGGAAGCAGATCTAGGAGGGTAGACGGTGGTGGCAGGGCGCGGTGGACGAGGCGGTCGTAGGAGCGGCGCGGCAAGGTGGACGACGGCAGCGTTGAAGCGAGAGGACGGGATGCAAGGATCCCGGTCCAAAGCCGTGGATGAGAGAGGTCGATCTCTTGTAATGGATGGCGGCGTCGGGGTATCAGCTCCGGCATGGTGGAGGAGGCCATCGGTGGATGGGGTGGCGGACGGCGACAGACGGAGGAGGGTGGGGTGGAGAGGGTGTTTTGGCGCCCACGGAGTACGAATGGGGAAAAGGGAGGTAGAGAGGAAGGGGGAACCATGTATTCAGGGTGCGCTTGTCTCAAATGCGAGGAAATTTACAAACTTAGCCACCGTTTCAAATTTCTACTACATCACAGCAACACTAGTCGGTCGGGGATAGGACGGTAATCTCGCATACACCGAATATTTGCCGACGAGATTTTGTTTTTGGCGCCCATCGTGTATGAATATGAATTGGGGAGGGAGTCGATTTCGGCCGAGGACACACTGTGTTTTGGCGCCCACCGTGTATGAATCTGGGTGAGAGGCGGTTACGTCACGTTTGGGTGAAATTACAAACCTACCCCTATCAAAACCTATAGAAATCCAGCATATAGGCTTTGCGTGGCAGGGATAGGCAGTAGTGATTTCCATCTCGCAGATTTTGGTTTCGGGCGGTTACTGCGACTTTCCCCGCTTCGTTCAAATTTTGCAGAGTGCACGTTCGTATTCTATTTCTTTTTGGGCAGGATCCATTTTCAATTGGAATTACATTCTATATACATGATTTTTTTATATATACTTTCAAAAGCACAACAAAGAATTCTGCTCCTTTATATGTATAATATGATCTACAAATACAACGATCTCGAAATCGAATTTTGGTTCTACTAAAATGTATGGATCAGTAATATCTACATATTAAATAACATAGCTGTGCATGAATTCATATGAGTATGCATGTTTGGTAGATCAATTTTGGTTCGAGTATGGATTACATGTATCATCATCTCGAATTCAAATATTTGAATCCCTTTTTTGTTCACTCCTTTCACGCCCATCTCTCTCGCATGCATGCTCCTTCAGGTAGCTATCACTCTCTTTTCTCCAGCTCACCTGCACGCTCACTTCATGTTGCTCCTATCCTCGCAAACATGGTCTCTCGACGTCTCCCTTGAGAAGTGTCACACTCTCCCTATCATTGTAAATTACACGGTTTTCATTATCTCTCACTTCTCTACTGTTCTCTGGTATCACTCGGTACCAAAACTTTCTTTTTCACCGCCAAACACACAGTCTCCACTCATCTTTCACTTTGTCTTTCTCTCTATGGGATTCTCTCACACACCCTATATGTCTCTACATATGACTCATACCACTAAAATTACTCTCTCTATCTCTCCTGTAGACATAACATTTGTTGCGGTCTCCTTTTCGTCTCCATCCCAGACTGACATTATTCATTTGTTTACCGATCAGACAACCCCGACTACCGTCTCCTCTCTCACACACACACAGACACACACACACACAACTCCTACCACTAAAATGTGAATGGAAAATGAGATTTTGTTATACCCAAACAAAAAAGGACTGGAGGGAGTGATTGCTCTGACACGGACGTGACCTCTCATAGCGCAGGCATTGAACCGGCGCGCCGGCCAAGAGGGTCGCACTCGCTGCAGGCCCGGCTGAGCACGCCTCCTCGCCACGTGCAACCAGCTTAAGACTGCCCCGCCTGCCTTCATTGAATCCGCGCGTGTGCCAGCAACATGTCCTTCCGCGAGCCGGTAGGCATTTTAGAACACAAAAAATGACAACAATATAATTAATTTACGCATGGTCTTGACTCGTTGTGCTCGCACTGGTAGCAGGAACTAGTAGAGGATTTTCTTTATTTATAACTCCCCTCACATTTTTTGGCTTTTGAAAGTGCGTTATATCGACTAGAGGGGGGGTGAATAGGCGATTTTTATGAAAGTCTTCAAAACGCGGAAGTTATGAAGACAAACAAAGTGAACAAGCCTATCACTATGCAGCGGAAGGTAGATTACACAACGCAAGCCATAGTCAAATATACAATACAGTGAAAGCATAGAGTCAAATAGCTTCAGTGTAATGAGGATCGGGTTGGAAGAAGTTATGAAGCCAAACAGATCATACAGTCAGGTTGTGAAGACAGAAGATTAAGCAGGCATGCAATAGCTTCACAATGTGTACTGGTAAGTAAAGGGAGGTGAAGATGAAACCAGTGACACGTTGAAGACAATGATGTGTTGGACCAGTTCCAGTTGCTGTGACAACTGTACGTCTGGTTGGAGCGGCTAGGTATTTAAACCAAAGGACACACAGTCCCGGACACCCAGTCCTGAACATGCAGCTCAGGACACCCAGTCCTCACCGTTTTCTCCTTGAGCTAAGGTCACACAGACCCCGCCCAATCACTCTGGTAAGTCTTCAAGGTAGACTCCCAAACCTTCACAGACTTCGTTCACCGGCAATCCACAATTCCTCTTGGATGCTCAGAACGCGACGCCTAACCGTCTGGAGGATGCACAGTCCTCAAGTGTAATAAGTCTTCAGATCACTCAGACAAGAAGACTTAAGTGATGCCCAATTACTCTGGCTCTGGGTGGTTAGGGCTTTTTCTCCTCACTAAGGATTTTCTCTCAAAGGCTTCGAGGTGGGTTGCTCTCAAACGACAAAAGCCGTGCACTGAAATCTGAGCAGCCAACCGTTTATGGTTGTGGGGGTGGACTATTTATAGCCACTTGGCAACCCTGACCTGATTTGTCCGAAATGACCCTGGGTCACTAAGGAACTGACACGTGTACTAACAGTCGGATTTTGAACTCTCAAGGCAACTTTACTTGGGCTGCAAGTAAAGCTGACTTGTCTGACTCTGGACAAGATTTTCTCTCATTGTCTTCACTTGAAGACATAGGATTTGAATTAGGCATCACTTCAGTCATCCTGACTGGTTCTCTTGGACCCCACTTAACAGTACGGTGGTTCCTATGACACAACATGAATAAGTAAAACTACGAAGGATCTAAGTCTTCGAGTTCCAAAGGCTTCATGGGGAGTCTTCATATGTCATTGTCTTCGACATGAATGTCTTCATGAACCACCATTGTCTTCAATGTCTTCGTACATTTTTGGGGGTCATCTCTGGTAGCTAAACCGAATCAATGAGGGACTTCTACCTGTGTTATCCTGCAATTCTCACAAACACATTAGTCCTTCAACTAGGTTTGTCGTCAATACTCCAAAACCAACTAGGGGTGGCACTAGATGCACTTACAATCTCCCCCTTTTTGGTGATTGATGACAAACTAGTTGAAGTTTTCAACGGGGAATATAATTTGTGAAATTGTAAAGGAATTGTCTTCATAAGCTGCAAGGGCTCCCCCTGAAGATCTGCATATTAAGTGATTTGCTTCTGGAATGCAAATGCACATAGCAGGTTGTATTTGTGGGAATCCGCTTCAACTTATGATGACAGTCCATCATGCACGTAAAGATATATGAAGATAATGATATGCATAATGAAAAATGGACGTCTGCGAAATGATAAGAGTGCGGAAATTATCGTCGTACATGCGGAATTTATCTTCGCAAGAACACAGTGGCAAACATAGTAGCAGACGACCATCAAGTTTAGGTGTTACAACTCAAAGAACCAAATGTAGCAAAACGAGAGTTGTAAGCACGAAGCAAAATGCAAAATATAAAGCACCCGCCCATATTATTGACCCGCTTGAAGACTATAAACATCATATGCTTCTCCCCCTTTTGTCAGTGATGACCAAAAAGGTTTGAAGACATAGAGTTTTCTATGTGTTCCCAGGCGCAGCAGGGTCGGTGGAGACGTTTGGTGGTGCAGGCGAGCTTGGGGCAGTGACGACGCGCGCTGAAGACGTTGGTGGTGATGTGGCGTCGTCTTCTTCCTCAATGATTTTTCCCGTCACGGTGGCAGCAGAGGAAGAGAACTCGGATTCTTCAAGTGAAGGAGTCCCACGCAACACAGCTCTTCTGGGGGGTGTGGAGTCAAACTTGAAATGCTCCTTGAAGCCATCCTCTTGCAATTCAGCTTCAGTGCACATCATAGTGAGGCCTTTCCAAGTGCGGCGACAGGTTTCGTGTGCGACGAAGGCGTTCTTGGTGGCCAGATTCCTGATGCGATTGACGTCTTGCATGATACTGTGCATCTGCCTCTTGAGCCAGTCGTGATGCCTATCTTGCTTTTGATGCAGAGCCACAAGAAGTTCACGATCAGTGAGTGTACGAGCGCGTTTCTTGGGTCTCTGTCCAGCTTCGCTGTTAGTGGCTTCAGTGGATGCAGGGGCACGTGTGGTGCCAGCCATTGGATAGACTCTGGAAATGGCTTCAACACCTTCATCATGTTGAGTGAAGCTTTGGTGTTCTGCATTCTGAAGACTGAGTGGCTGTTTGGCAGGCTCAGGATAAATAGCTTCAGCAGAGGTGTCCACATCGGGTAAGAAGATTCTGTGGTTGCGGGCTGAGGGCTGATATGATATTGCAGAGTGGAGCTTGATTAGCCTCATAACCCATGGAGCATAAATCTTCAGACCAAAGAGATCTGAGCCAGACGCAGCAAGTTGACGTATGAAGAGATCCTGGGCATTGAAGCATTTGCCGTGTAGGATGCAGAAGATGAGAGTCTTCATGGCACCTTCAACCTTGGCATATCGAGAGTGCCCCTTAATGGGCCATAGAGTCTGCCTGATGATGTGATAGATAGTTCTAGGCAGGTACTCTAAGTCTTCAACGAAGAACTCCGTTGGGTAAGGTGCGTCAGAAGGCAATGGCTTCATCATTGAGAGCATCTGACTCATATTCGGCTCAGGTCGCTGAAATATGCTCTCAACTGCTTCAGTATGGAGTTGGCAGCCTTCTTCGAAGAGTTCGCCTGGAGTGGGTAGGCCGGTGAGCTCAATGATATCAAATGCATTGGCTTCATGATGGACGTTGCCGGTCATCCACTCCAGGACCCAAGTCTTCGGATCTCTGTTGTAGCCCTTGATGTGCAATGTGGCATAGAACTGAAGCAGAAGCTCTTCGTTCCAGTGCTCTTCATCCGTGACAAACGGCAGCAGGCCAACTTGCTTGAAGCAGTCCAGGGCTTCTTCCAGACCAGGCAGACCAGCAAAAGCTTCAACTTCAAGGCGCTGATGTGGAAAGATACGGCTCTGGTTGTAGAGGACGCAGGAGTAGTAGCTGCGCTGTGGGTAGCTCCAGAACCTATCTGACACAATCTTTTCCCTTGAGTAAGGGTTCTTGGAGCGGTTGAAGAAAGTGTTGTCTGCCCTGAAGCTATTGACATTGAAGGAGCAAGGAGCAGTGACTGGACCTGGGAACCTTGGCAATCGTGGGATTGGCTTCTGTACCTGGGGCCTGTGCGCAATATGATAATTGAACTGTGGTCCGGCAGCAGACACAGGCACAGAAGGGTCAGAGGCAGTTGCTTCAGTATCTCTTGAAGCTGTTGGTTGGTCTGGCTCCACAAATGCTTCAGTATTATGTGTGGCAGCCGCAGTGGTGTCAGCCTCCTTGAGAATTTCTTCTTGCTGGTGTGGGGGAGATGGAGCTTGAGGTTCTTCATGCTCTTCTGCTTGTGCTTCGGCTGATGTAGCCGGAATGTCGTCAGCAGTCTGAGCCCTTGGTCCTTTGCGAAGCCTACGGAATGCAGGCGACGCCGGTGGAGTTGCAGTGGGCTGGGGCTCATCCTCTTCCTCTTGTGGGCGATCTGCCCACGATGCATCTTGTGTGATTGGCGTCAGGGGACGACCAATGCTGAGCAATTCACTCGATTCGAGCTGAGGAAGGACTGCATCATCTTGTACATTGTCTTGGAGACCAATGTCTTCAGCAGCGGTGGGGTCGGCTGCTGGAATGTCTTCATCATGCTGAGCCTCGGTGAGAGCAGGCTCATGGACGGTCATCTGACGATCTTCATGAGGACGGTGAACGGAAAGGGGTTCAACTATCAAGGGCTCTGTGGGAGCAGCCCGAGACTTCTTGGACTTGCGCTTTTTGATGGTGGGGTCTGAAGGAGAGGCTTCGGAGTGTTTCCTCTTCCTTGCTTTAGCTTCGGCTATCCTTGTCTTCTTAAGCTCTGAAGCGGGTGAGCGCTTTGGCTTCGAGCTAGGCTTGGCGGTGGGGAGGACAATTGGAACAGCTTATTGGCGTGGGGCCTCTTCTTCAGCCACGGTGGGCGTCTTCTTTTTCTTGGCGGCCATCCTGGGGTCGATGCCGGGACGCCCAAGTGCCTTTCGCTTCTCGGCCTCATTGTAGGCCTGTACGCAGAGATCAGCCAAATTCTTCATGCGCTCGCGTGAACCCTGAGCCTCTGCACGTTTCTGCATGAAGTTTTCCTTCAACTCATGCAGCATGACTTTGAAGTCTTTGATTTCTTGGACGCTGAGCGTGGCCATGTTCTGCTTGAACTGAGCCTTTTCAAAATCTATCTTTTGCTTCAGTTCCACGATGCGCTGGGCAATTGCGAGTTCTGAAGCAATAGCTCCTTGGAAGGCTACGCTGAGGCCAATAGGCAGCTGCAGATCATCAAAGCTGATGTTGGGTGTGTCAAACCACTCATCTATGAAGTTGTGGATGATTTTTGCATCGAACAGAGGCAGATTGTTGAAGATTTCAGCCTCCTCCTTGCTCTTGATGAGCTGCTCAAGAGCGTCATCACCAAGATCTTCGTCACTGGACAGATCAATGGCTTCGCAGCGAAGAACGGCAGCGACAGTTAGCTCTTTGCTGGTGTGTGGCTGTGGTTTCTTTGCTTCTTGAGGCTTGGAGACTCTTGATAAGTCTTCAGACTGCACACTGGCTTCAGGAGGTGCAGTGGCCAATGGCTTCGCTCTGGAGATCTTGGGAGAAGCGACTGGCTTGGAAGGCTTTGGCTTCTTCTTCATCTGCTTCGGCTCTAGGGCAGTAGGAGCATCATCAGACTCAGTGTCTGTAGGAGGGTCGTTCACGGCAGTCCCTTGGACTATAATGTGAGTGATGAGGCCTTCGAGATTGGCAAATGGCCCGATGACATTGGGATTAGCGTCGCGTGTGCCATCTGCCCTTGGTTTGGAGGGACCAGGGTTGAAGTCCAACCCAAACTCCTTCTTGTTTTGCTTCGCAGAGTTCTGGGCAAATTGAAAGTTGCGCTTGAACAGAGTGTCATCGCGACACCAGAGAAGGGATGATGGATGTGCATCAGCTGGCTGTTGTCCCCTGACCATGCATGGAAAGAAGCCTTGAGCAATGGCTTCGTCTCTGGTTCGGGGTACGAGATTCTTGTACAAGGCATCTCCCCATGGCCTCTTGATGGCGCACTTCTCTGCATATTCTTTGGTGACGAAGCGGTATAGGAACCACTGCTCTGCCCAATACCTGCGAATCCATTGGATTCGTGTCTTGCGCTGACCATAGCTTTCTTCAGGATCTGTTTGGTACATTTCTGCCAAATCTTCAGGCAGATCCTTAGATGTGTCACCTCGTCTCTGTCTGCCTCCCTTCCTTGATTGTTTCTCGGATGCCATGAAGCTTAACTTGGAAGGCTTCAAAAGATTCAAAGGCTTCAAAGGATTCAAAGGCTTCCTTTTGCTTGACCAACAGGAACTGGCTTCGGGTGAATTGATGTGATGCTGTAGGAACTCTACAAATGAATGCAGACTATGAGAACCAAAAGATTCTCCCACGGACATGTACCTGTGACAGCATTAAGGTGCGAGGGAAGGGGAAGAGGTCATATGCATTCTCAGAAGATTTTGAAGATAAATCAGTGTAGAAGACATTGACCTCATCATGCGAAGACATTCACTTTATAGAAAAGAAGTTGGTTCCAGATTTGTACGAACCCATAGATCAGTACAAGTGAGGAATCTAACTACTTCATGAAGAACAAGTGAATATGCTAGGCAAGTTATGAGATTCAGACAAGAGGAATGAAACTTGAAGGAATAGAAACCTCTTTTGGCAGAAAGTGATGGATCAATAGGATCAAAAGAGGCTGTAAAAAGGCTTGTTATTTACCAGACTTGGAACTGCTAGACGAGATGAGAGGTGAGGCCGAGCAGTTCGATCCTCCGTGCCCTAACTTGGCGACGGAAGACACTTAGGACGACGGCGGAGAGACTGATGTTCGCTGTCGGCGTGAGAACGGCGTCGGAGAGGTCGCGGCAGTGAAGCACTTCGTCGCCGGCGTCGTTGAGAGTTAGCGGTGGCGCTAGGGTTTGTGCGAGGGAGGAAGAAGAGAGAATGACCGCAGTGAAACGTGTATTTATAGGGATATGGGCGGCACTGCGCTATTACTCAGGTGCCCCTGGCGATTCGCATCTGATCAGTACGTGGCCTGCATGCGGAATTGTGGGGGCAGTTTCACCCCACGCACGCCTGGTTTGTCGGGAGTCGTTCCTACTTGTCCGGAATTCTAGTTGATGGAAAAACATTGAAGGCTGTTCAAAGTTTGTCTCTGTGTCTTCTTCTGACAAGGATGCAGTGAAGACATTCGACAGTTTCAACAGAGTGCATATGACTTGGAGAGATAGAGTTTGAGGTAGGAAGCATTGAGAGGTTAGGGTCCGATCACATTCACTTAGTTCAAAAGATTCAGACAAGAAGACATAGCTATAAGTGAATGCTGTAGAGGACAGAACACCAGTGCATATATAATCAACATAGTGAAGATAATCATGAAGACATGTTGAGATTGAAGCCAAACCAAATGTGAAGACATAGCAAATGTAATGCCATGAGTAAAACACTTCAAGCAGAAAAATTTTGGTGGTGGCGCTACCCACCGTATAGGAAGTATTGGACCCAGACACGGCGCACAATTATCGTGGCGCTCCGAGGTCAAATTCCACGTTAATGTATTCACACTTAGAATGTATGTCTTCATTGATTGAAGATATACGTTACTTTGTGTGTTGCACATCTAAGTCATCATCATGCATAAGTGTTAGGATGTGTGCCTGATCACAGGACATTTGAGGATTCCAAGATGTTTAGCTCACACCGTAACTTGCAAAATCTCTTCTCATCCAAGGGCTTGGTGAAGATATCTGCCAATTGCTCTTCAGTGTTGACGTGTATGATATCAATGTCTTCCTTTGTAACATGATCTCTGAGAAAATGATGACGAATTTCAATGTGCTTCGTCTTCGAGTGCTGAACTGGGTTGTTGGCGATCTTGATGGCGCTTTCGTTGTCGCAGTAAAGTGGCACTTGCTTCAGATGAATGCCATAATCCTTGAGGGTTTGCTTCCATAGAAGCTGAGCGCAGCAGGATCCAGCAGCAATGTATTCAGATTCAGCAGTGGAGAGAGATACACAGTTCTGCTTCTTTGAAGACCAACAGACAAGAGATCGGCCCAGGAAATGACATGTGCCTGATGTGGACTTCCGATCAACCTTGTCACCAGCGTAATCAGCGTCCGAAAATCCAACCAAATCAAACTCTGAGCCCTTTGGATACCATAACCCTAGAGTTGGTGTGTGAGCCAAATATCGAAGAATTCGCTTCACTGCTAAGTGTTGCGACTCCTTTGGTGCCGCTTGAAACCGAGCACACATGCAAACACTAAGCATAATATCTGGCCTAGATGCACATAAATAAAGCAAAGAACCAATCATGGAGCGGTATACCTTTTGATCGAACTCTTTACCATTGTCGTCAGGACCCAGATGATGTTTGGCTGGCATTGGTGTTGTGAAGCCTTTGCAGTCTTGCATACCGAACTTCTTCAGGCAGTCTTTGAGGTATTTCTCTTGAGATATGAAGATGCCATTGCGTTGTTGCCTTATCTGAAGACCGAGGAAGAATTTCAGCTCCCCCATCATAGACATCTGATATTGCTCTTGCATCATATATCCGAACTCCTCACTGTACTTCTGATTGGTGCAGACGAAGATAATGTCATCCACGTATATTTGGCACACAAACAGTTCACCATCATATGTCTTTGTGAAGAGAGTGGGATCCAGGGAACCAGGTATGAAGCCTTTGCTCTTCAGGAAGTATTTGAGTGTATCATACCAGGCCCGAGGGGCTTGTTTGAGGCCATATAGTGCCTTTTTGAGCTTGTACACCATGTCAGGATGTTTTGGATCTTCAAACCCAGGTGGTTGCGCAACATACACTTCTTCTTCAATTTTTCCATTGAGGAAGGCACTTTTTACATCCATTTGATACAGGATTATGTTGTGATGATTTGCATAGGCCAGCAGTATACGGATGGCTTCAAGTCTGGCCACAGGAGCAAATGTTTCGTCGAAGTCGATGCCTTCCACTTGAGTATATCCTTGAGCAACGAGACGAGCCTTGTTTCTGATGACTTGGACATGCTCATCTTGCTTGTTGCGGTATATCCATTTGGTGCCTATTATGTTATGCTTTCGTGGATCAGGACGCTTAACTAACTCCCATACATTGTTCAGCTCAAATTGTTGAAGCTCTTCTTGCATAGCTTGAATCCATTCAGGTTCCATAAAGGCTTCATCAGTTTTCTTGGGTTCTGTGATTGAAACAAATGCGAAGTGTCCACAAAAGTTGGCCAGTTGAGTTGCCTTTGAACGAGTCAGTGGACCAGGTGCATTGATGCTATCAATTATTCTGTCAATTTGCACTTCATTGGCAACACGAGGATGTAGGGGTCAAAGACTTTGCTCTTGCTGATCTACGTTGTCATGGGGAGGAATGTCTTCAGGCTGAGCATTGTCTTCATGTGGATCAGGTGCTGAGATGATAAGTTCTTCTTCAGGACGAGCTTCAGAGGGTATAATTTCTCCAGTTCCCATTAGCTTGATTGATTCACTGGCTGGAACTTCATCTAGTACATCTGGTAGTTGCTCTCTTTGTGACCCATTGGTCTCATCAAACCGCACATCCACTGTTTCAACCACTTTGTAGTGAAAGAGATTGAAGACTCTGTAGGAGTGCGAATCCTTTCCATATCCAAGCATGAAGCCCTCATGTGCTTTTGGAGCAAATTTTGCGGTGTGGTGAGGGTCCTTGATCCAGCATCTCGATCCAAATACTCTGAAGTAACTTACATTTGGCTTCTTGCCAGTCAGAAGTTCATAAGATGTCTTGTTCAGCAGCTTGTGAAGATATACACGGTTGATAGTATGGCATGCAGTGTCAATGGCTTCAGTCCAGAATTTTCTTGGTGTCTTGTACTCATCTAACATTGTTCTGGCCATCTCAATGAGTGTTCTATTCTTGCGTTCAACGATGCCATTCTGTTATGGCGTGTATGGAGCTGAGAATTCATGAGTGATGCCCAATGTATCAAGATATGTGTCAAGGCCGGTGTTCTTGAATTCTGTGCCATTGTCACTTCTGATGTGCTTTATCTTGGCACCATAATTGTTCATTGCCCGATTTGCGAAGCGTCTGAAGACATCCTGCACTTCAGTCTTGTAAAGGATTATGTGCACCCAAGTATATCTAGAGTAATCATCAACAATGACGAATCCATAGAGGCAAGCAGTAGTGGAGAAAGTTGAGTAGTGGGTAGGACCGAAGAGATCCATGTGAAGCAGTTCGAAGGGTTGAGTAGTGGTCATGATTGTCTTCGACGGATGTTTTGCCCTTGTCATCTTCCCAGCTTCACAGGCACCGCATAAGTGATCTTTCTTGAACTTGACGCCCTCGATGCCTATGACATGCTTCTTCTTAGCAAGGGTGTGGAGGTTCCTCATGCCAGCATGCCCAAGTCTTCGATGCCAAAGCCAGCATTCTGAAGCCTTTCGAGAAGACAAACTGCAAGCTGTGGCCCTGCTGAGAAATCTACCACGTACAAATCATCTTTTCGATACCCTTCAAACACTAGAGACTTGTCAGATTCCATTAGTACCAGACAACGATATTTTCCAAATATTACAATCATGTTTAAATCGCAAAGCATTGAGACAGACATTAAGTTGAAGCCAAGGGATTCAACAAACATGACTTTATCCATGTGTTGATCCTTTGAGATTGCAACTCTACCTAGACCCAGTACTTTACTTTTACCAGTGTCAGCGAATGTGATGTGGCTCTTGTCAGATGGACGTAAGGTTGAGTCCATAAAGAGACTTCTCTTGCCAGTCATGTGATTTGTACACCCGCTGTCAATAATCCATACTGAAGACTCTGAAGTCACTGGTGTCGTACCCTACAGTGCAGTTAGGGGGATAGGCTTCACCAAGAGTGTTGTGAAGCAAAAACATTTGACGAACCAGTGGATTATGAAAACTGAGATCCAGGTTAGGACAAGCAGGGAGAGTAGCATGCGATTCAGATATGAAATACATAGTGATGCCATTCGGGCATTTGATCATGCGCCCCACGAGTTTTTTTAAGGTCCCCAGCAATAGCATCAGAAGATTTTGGTTTTGTGCTGGAGACCTTTCCCTGCAAAAGAGAGTTAAGCTTTCTTAACCACCCACATCTTCAAGGGTGGCTTAGAAGCAATAATTCTAAGTGCAGCATCTGAGAATTTTGGCTTTGGAGCCCTAGCAAACAGTCTAGCAGGTGGGCAGTAGTACTCATAAGAATAGGCAGAATAGTTTTTGGTCATATGAGAATGACGGTTTGAAGAACCGTTCTCATAAGACTGAGCATGGTTTCCCTGCAAAACATTTGCGTTAGTGCAGCTCAGATGAGTCCTCTGCCTGTATGAAGCCTTTGGACCATATGAAGTCTTTGGTCTGAGGTTTGTCTTCTTCATGTGAGGTGTCATGGGGACATTCACAGGAAGATTCTCAAGACACGTTTTTGGAACCCAGATCTTCTTCATGGGCGGTCCATACCTGCAGTTAGTACCAATGTACCTTGCAAATACTTCACCATTCTGATTCCTAAACAGTTTATAGTTTGCATCAAAGGATTCATCAATGATAATTGAATTAGCACAAGTGAAGCCAGATAGATTGGATGGATCTGATGAGGAGTCCTTTGCGGCAACCCATGTGGTTTTGGGGTACTGCTCAGGTTTCCAGTAAGAGCCATCTGCATTAATTTTCCTCACGAACCCAACACCCTCTTTGCTAGGGTTTCGGTTCAGAATCTGCTTCTTGAGGACATCACATAGTGTCTGATGTCCTTTGAGACTTTTGTACATCCCTGTTTCAAGCAATGTCTTCAACCTAGCATTTTCATCAGCAATAGCAGTGGTATCCTCAGCAGAGGGGTTAGTTACCACTTCAACAGTTGAAGATATTGCAACAGCAGTAGCAGTGGAACATTCAGCAACAGAAATAGCATTATCACGCTCAATGCATTTAAGGCATGGTGGTTCAAATCCTTCCTTAGCAGAACTAATCTGTTCGGCTCGAAGTGACTCGTTTTCCTTTTGAAGATCTTCATGATCCGCTCTCAACTTCTCAAGATCTTGCTTCTTCTGAAGATAATCATAGGAGAGCTTTTCATGAGTAGTTGAGAGAGTCTCAAGACGATCTTCGAGTTCCTGATACTTAATATGAAGATTTTTTATGTCTTCAATTAAGGATTCAGAACGAGTCATTTCAGCACCCAACAGATCATCGCTTCTGTCTAACAGTTTTTGAATATGTTCCATGGCCTTTTGTTGTTCAGTTGCAATTTTAGCAAGTGTTTTGTAACTGGGTTTTGAATCACAATCAGAGTCATCGTCACTAGATGTTCGATAGTGAGTAGTGCGTGTGTTTACCTTGGCACCACGTGCCATGAAGCAGTAGGTGGGAGTAGAGTCGTCCTTGTCATTTGCACCGGTGATGGTGATGGAGTCATTGTCTTCAGTGTTGAAGATGGACTTGGCGACATAGGCTGTAGCCAAACTTGCAATGCCTGAATCAGACTCCTCCTCAGACTCCACCTCTGCCTCCTCAGAAGCGGACTCCTCCTCTGAATCCATTTCCTTGCCAACAAACGCACGAGCCTTGCCAGATGAACTCTTCTTGTGTAACGAAGACTTTGAGGAAGATTTGGACGAAGACTTTGAGTATTTCTTCGTCTTCTTATCGTCAGAGTCATATTCCTTGCTCTTCTTCTTCTTTCTGTTCTCATTGTCCCATTGTGGACACTCAGAGATGAAGTGTCCAGTTTTCTTAGCAGCGTCTTGACGATTTCATGTTTGGTGATCTCAGTGGCGCCGAGGGCTTGAAGCTCATTTGGTGATCTAAGATTGCGAAGAACACTGATTCTCTGATCTCTCTGGGTTGAGATGCCTTCATTGACCTTGGAGAGCCAGTCCCAGACCAGCTTGGATGTCTTCAAGGCACTCACACGGCCGTACTGTCCCTTGGTCAGATGACCACAGATAATATTCTTGGCAGTGGAGTCCAGTTGAGTGAACTTCTTGACATCAGCCGCAGTGACACCTTCTCCAGCCTTGGGAACGCCGTTTTCGACGACATACCATAGGTCGACGTCAATGGCTTCAAGATGCATGCGCATCTTATTCTTCCAGTAGGGATATTCAGTTCCATCGAAGACGGGGCACGCAGCGGAGACTTTAATTATCCCTGTAGTCGACATAGCTAAAACTCCAGGTGGTTAAACCGAATCACACAGAACAAGGGAGCACCTTGCTCTGATACCAATTGAAAGTGCGTTATATCGACTAGAGGGGGGGTGAATAGGCGATTTTTATGAAAGTCTTCAAAACGCGGAAGTTATGAAGACAAACAGAGTGAACAAGCCTATCACTATGCAGCGGAAGGTAGATTACACAACGCAAGCCATAGTCAAATATACAATACAGTGAAAGCACAGAGTCAAATAGCTTCAGTGTAATGAGGATCGGGTTGGAAGAAGTTATGAAGCCAAACAGATCATACAGTCAGGTTGTGAAGACAGAAGATTAAGCAGGCATGCAATAGCTTCACAATGTGTACTGGTAAGTAAAGGGAGGTGAAGATGAAACCAGTGACACGTTGAAGACAATGATGTGTTGGACCAGTTCCAGTTGCTGTGACAACTGTACGTCTGGTTGGAGCGGCTAGGTATTTAAACCAAAGGACACACAGTCCCGGACACACAGTCCTGAACACGCAGCTCAGGACACCCAGTCCTCACCGTTTTCTCCTTGAGCTAAGGTCACACAGACCCCGCCCAATCACTCTGGTAAGTCTTCAAGGTAGA
This sequence comes from Triticum monococcum, assembly GCA_034509565.1. Lineage (NCBI taxonomy): Eukaryota > Viridiplantae > Streptophyta > Magnoliopsida > Poales > Poaceae > Triticum > Triticum monococcum. The sequence goes on along the minus strand of CM067843.1, from coordinate 95,953,847 downwards.
CTCCCAAACCTTCACAGACTTCGTTCACCAGCAATCCACAATTCCTCTTGGATGCTCAGAACGCGACGCCTAACCGTCTGGAGGATGCACAGTCCTCAAGTGTAATAAGTCTTCAGATCACTCAGACAAGAAGACTTAAGTGATGCCCAATTACTCTGGCTCTGGGTGGTTAGGGCTTTTTCTCCTCACTAAGGATTTTCTCTCAAAGGCTTCGAGGTGGGTTGCTCTCAAACGACAAAAGCCGTGCACTGAAATCTGAGCAGCCAACCGTTTATGGTTGTGGGGGTGGACTATTTATAGCCACTTGGCAACCCTGACCTGATTTGTCCAAAATGACCCTGGGTCACTAAGGAACTGACACGTGTACTAACGGTCGGATTTTGAACTCTCACGGCAACTTTACTTGGGCTGCAAGTAAAGCTGACTTGTCTGACTCTGGACAAGATTTTCTCTCATTGTCTTCACTTGAAGACATAGGATTTGAATTAGGCATCACTTCAGTCATCCTGGCTGGTTCTCTTGGACCCCACTTAACAGTACGGTGGTTCCTATGACACAACATGAATAAGTAAAACTACGAAGGATCTAAGTCTTCGAGTTCCAAAGGCTTCATGGGGAGTCTTCATATGTCATTGTCTTCGACATGAATGTCTTCATGAACCACCATTGTCTTCAATGTCTTCGTACATTTTTGGGGGTCATCTCTGGTAGCTAAACCGAATCAATGAGGGACTTCTACCTGTGTTATCCTGCAATTCTCACAAACACATTAGTCCTTCAACTAGGTTTGTCGTCAATACTCCAAAACCAACTAGGGGTGGCACTAGATGCACTTACAGCTTTGAAGTGAATCATGGTTGTGGACATTATGTATGAATGTGCAGATATCTGTGCACATGAGTTTGATGTGGAAGTTGAACTTGGAATGTCGGGCTTGCGCATGAACTATACCATGTCTAATGCTTCATCTGTTATTGTTTGGAAAGTAATTGCTGTTATTACATGACCCAAAAAAACATTTTGTGCCACATCAATAGATGCACGGACATCACAACAGGCATGCTGACTGGATAAACATTTGAACCTAGCTATTATGAAGGAAATTTTGTATTGACAACAGTTTTAGATAGCAGGAGACGCCTAGCCTGCTCTGCCTCTGCTAGCTTATTTCTGGCTTCTTCCATCTCTGCTTTGGCTTGGGTGAAGAGAGCATCTGATTGCCCTTTTCGCTTCTTCAGGAACTCAACCACATTCTCAAGGGCTGGTGCACGCTTTCTTTCAGCCTTTACTAATGCCACGAGGACACGAACAGCTGACGTCTCCACCTGGCTTGTGTGTAATCCAGCATCATCTGGGAATTTGCACCTTGTGTCTAATCCAGCATCATTAGGGAACTGGCACCTTGTGTGTAATCCAGCCTCATTTTGGAAACATGATCTCGAGGTTGACCATACTTCCCTCCTCGTAGGAACTGCATCCTGACATGAAGTTACTTCTTTTTTAGATCAATACTCAGAGCAACCTAGATCCATTTAGTAGAAGCCAGATAAACAGAACTCGGAGAAGTGAATTCAAAAGGAATAAATAAATAAAAACAAACTACAAGGTGAGAACACCCACTTCCTACATCAAGCTAAAAACGAAAGCATTAGGACGATTAAGACTCTTCTTATTACACATCGAAGAACACCACGCTTAAGAGAAACAGAAACTACAACATATACACATCGAAGAACATGAGGCTACACGGAAGTAATTGAAAGGGTGTTATTTACCAAAGCTCGTTTTACAAGTTTGGTGCAGCTCCTCTTTAACTTGCCACGCTCCTTGAAGATGTCCCGAATATCCCGTGTTTGATCTTCATTGCTCCTCTGCATGTTCGCACTCGTGGTTTTAAAATCTCAACATGGCAAGAAAAATATACTAGTAGTAATACTCGCGCATCTTGCAGGCAACATTAAAGCAATCGTCTGCCATGTTAGAGCATATCCAACAAGATAAACTACTCATACAAATGCATCTTGATGCGTGCAACGCATGGGCATTTTTCTAGTTCTAAAAACCTTTCCATCATTTGCCACACTACTGGTTGCAGATGAAAAACCTACCCAAGCATAGCGCGATACAGGAGCGACGCACAATTACAAGCTGATATTCTGTTGGACAATGGAGGCTATAACCAATTACTTTTATGGGAACAATAGCACCCAGGAAATTTGAAGGGTAGGTATGAACAAAATTGGAACTGCACATGTACTGCTAAGTGATTCAATACACACATTACCAATCAAGGAGGAGAACGATGGTCGCGGCGGCCTCTGTGAGTCATGGTCGGCAACGGGAGTCAGTTCATTGTCGACGACGGTGGTACTTCTGCGCTTGGCGTCGGCTTCCGGGAAGCAGATACGAGACCGTGGAAGACGATGCCGGGGAAGAGGCTCCGTGTACAATGATGACGGTGGACCGGCTCTAGTGCGGCGTACGAGGTCGTCGATTAGGCAGATGCGCTACGATGGACGAGTGCGTCGATGTAAAGGGGAGGAGCACGAAGGCTGCGGTGCCGTGGAGAAGTCTATTTTGCGGTGGGGATAGAAATTGGGGAGTATTCAGGTGTACTACTCTGGGTGCCGAGGTGGGGTTGGCTGGGTAGGGTGAACCTGAAGTTACGAAAACAGCCCCCTACCAAGCATCATCCGTAGGCCTGTTCCGAAGGCTATGATGGTAACTTCCCACTACTTGAATCCGGGTCACGGGAGATTTTCCCGCCGACCAGAAAATTTTGTGACACTGGACTCCCCGTGTGGCGTGTTGAGTGATTCAGCTAAGCAACTAGCGAGTAGTAGTAGTAAACTCTGCATATTAGGTTTGACCGAAGTCAAACTTCCTAAAGTTTGACCAAGTTTATAGAAAAATATAAACATTTACCATAACAAATATGTATGATGTGAAAGTACATTCAGTAATGAATCTAATGGTATTTATTTGTTATTGTATATGTTAATATTTTTTGTTATAAGCTTTCTGAGAGTTTACAAAACTTGACTTTGACCAATGCTAATACGCGAACTTAAATAAAAACGGAGGGAGTACACATTTGTTTTCTTATTTTGTAGTGAACTAATCATTTGTTGAAATTGTGAAATAAATATATTAGGCTATTGAATTCAAATGTAATGGTCTATACAATTCAATAGTTACAATCATTGTCGAATCCCAAGATGTATACAAGGTCTATAGTACTTCACAACATGCTCAAACTCACATAATCCCAGTCAAATTAGAATCTAAATGCATTTCATAGTTATTACTTTGTAGGATGCAACAAGAACAACCATAACTCTACATCAACCATTATAGAGGTAACATTTTGACATATCCCAATGTGTGAATGAAACATGCAGAGAGAGCTTTTGAAGATGGAGCAGATATGGAGGGAAAGATTGTATGTATGTGGATGGGAGAGTAGGAGACAAACCTAATGAGATAGAGAGAGAGAGAGAGAGAGAGAGAGAGAGAGAAAGAGAGAGGAAGAAGTTAGGTCTATGAGAAAGATGCATACATGTAATATACATGAGATGCGTGTGCATCAGGATTCTGTATACGTGGAAGGAGAAGAGATACCATGTTTGATGAGAGAGCAGGAAAAACATGGACGAGAGGGGAAGGATCTCGTGGGTTGAGAGATTGACAATTTTGTGCGGGGGGGAGGGGGATTGGTAATTTTGTGCAAGAGAGAGAGAGAGAGAGAGAGAGAGAGAGGGTGGGGGGAGTCAGTCTGCCGTCGTCACATCACCCTGCTTCCAAATGACCCCTCATTCTCTAGCGCGGTGTGGTCGCCGTCTTCGATCTGCTCGTTGCCCTCTTTGAACATTGAGGTGTTGTGCATGTTGGGGTGCAAAGAAGCACAAGCGAGAGTGGTCGCCGTATAACCTTGGATGGGGATGAATTGTGTGCTTGGGGGAGTGTGTGTGTGTGTGTGTGTGTTGTGCTGCGTGTGTCTCTCTCTGTGTGTGTGCATGTGTGTGTGTCGGATATTGAGAGAAAACCAACCTAAGGAGAGAAATGGGTATTCACGAAGAGATTGTGCGGGCCTTGAGGTGGGCAGGGGCCGGGTGAGGGTGTCAAAATGTGCGCGTTGATGCATGTGTTGCATGCGACCGTGCGAGGGACGGACGAATCGAGAGAGATTGGTGTTGTGTTACGGATGCTCCTCTCTCTGTCTCTCTCTCCCTCCCTCTCTCCCTCTCTCTCTCACACACACACAAGTAAACTAGAAGGCCGTTCTCTCATGTATACACAACATATCGGCATATGTCTATGTCTCACTCATGCACGATCATTTGCACATTCACACCTCTCTATGTCTGTATCGCACGCACATCATCTCCACATTACCCTTCCGCCACAACACACATGTGGACACATACACACATTCTCTCTTAGTCACACACACAAAATCAGTATTAAAAAAACTAGGGCGCACCTAAAACGTCCATATCCAAATAAACACGAACTGGAGCTAAATTCAAATATATGGAAATATTGCAGCGTCAAGAACTTTCACAAGAAAAAAGAGTTGAGTAATATTCGAGGATTGTTTTCACACATACAAAAAGGTTCATTCGATGTCCTTTGAGCGTGACACGGTGACGCACCGTTCGATCGATCGCGCGGCCACGGTTCGCATGCTTGAACAGGATTCCGTATCATGGCCGTGGTACTAAGGCTGGTCACAATGGGCAAGAACATAAGCTAGTAACTAATAAAAGCACTGCCTAAGTCTAATGTTTACGTGTACTAGTATGGTTTTCTTTTAAGTTTGACCAACCTTATATATAAAACTAAAGTAAGCTCCCACACGCGCACTCATCAATATGTCGGCGCCGCCGTTGCGCATGCCGGCGCCCGCCTGCTCCGGCCAACAATTTCTCACCCATCACCGCCGTGTCGCCGCCATCCCTGTGCCATGAAGCCGAAGGCTCGCCCGCTCACGTCATCTGCAGTCGCTCCTCACGATGCCGCTGCGTTGCCAAGAATGCGAGCAGCTGGTGGAGCCGCGTCTATGCACGCAGCGTACGAAGAGGAGGACGAGCGCGTGCTCCAGCACGCCGACGAGGAGGAACTAGCGTGTCATTGTCATCTCCGCCCGCGCGTAGGAGGCGCGCATGGTGGCTGTCGCGGCGGAAGCCGGTCGCGCACGCGTCAAGCCCGCAAACCAGGTGCGGACACGGAATCTACCTTCGAGACCTTGAATGCCACATGGATCCTGCAATCTGAAGGAGCAATTTGGGTCAGTCGACTCATGTGAGCCATTTGATGCAACATGGATGGCTAGAAGGGCTTCTTCCACCTCTTCTGCCGTCTTCTTCCTTCCCTCCGTCGAACTTCTTTCACAAATCGACTGACCCAAATTATACTACTAGTACGAACGTATTAAGTACAGTAGGAACACGAAGATACGAGCAGTAGTACCAACTACAAGAACAGTAGTAAGATATAGTACTAGTACTACTGTACGTACTAAAGAGTTCAAATAACGAGAAAGAACATAAACATATGGGATGTTTGGTTCCTAGCCACACATTGCCACACTTTGCCACACCTAACCTTAGGCAAGTTTGACCAAGTTAGGTAGGTGTTTGGTTCTAGCCACACTTGAGACAAGGAATTTTTTATGAGCAGTGAACACCACATGTCATAGACACAAAAAGTGTGGCAAGATTCCCTTAGGCAAGCCAAAGTATGGCTAAAAATTTGAGCAAGTCAAGTAAGGCAAGTGTGACAAATGTGGAAAAAATCATGTGGCAACATATGGCAAAGATAGTCACAATCCAAACAGCCCCATAGTTCTGCTGGGGCCTCAGCACAACACACCCTTGAAAATAAACTAATAAGCAACTAGTCCGCTTGACACTGCAGTAGAACCAGCATGAGCGACGGCACTGCCACCTACTTGGAGTCCGAGTCCACGTCCTCGACTTCGTCCTCGTCCCTCTTCCTATTCCTCTTCGCTGACGCTTCTTTGCTTGAACCGGACACTAGGCTCTGCTTCTTCATCCAACCCTTGTAGATATTTAAACAAAGGTAGGCATCCATTACTGCGTACAGGATGTGATCTTCATCTAATGTGTTCGACTCCCATGCATTATGAAACTCGTGATGAGGTTTCTTTAGTTTAGCGTACGAAGGATCAATCATGGCTGCTGCCAAGGTCAGCATTGAAGGTTGAGAGGAGGACACCAGGCTTGCCTTCTGGAGATCGAAGGGCTGGCCTACAACGAGACATATTCGACGCAGGATGTCACTGTCGTTCTTAAAGCCTACAGTAGCGAATTTCACTCTTTTGTCCTTGAGGAAGTTCTTAAAATCCTAGCACTCAACGTCAGCATGGCATATGTGGTAGACCAAGCAAACGCTATGTACGCAAACCTGGATCACGGCGGGCTTCTTCCTCTCTTCGTCCTTTAGATCCTTCTCTCGTCCCAGGACTGTGGTGTACTCAACATCTAGCCTAGCGACCCACTGATCCGTTGAACTGTTGAACATGCGTAGGAGGCGAGCAAGCCATGCTTTCACCGTCTTGGATCCACGTGTGTAGATGACGATGAACTGATCGCTAGTGATGGCTCTAACCTGGTACTCAGTGGCGACCATGGAGATTTTGGAGGCCATGGATTTTGGAGGAGGTTTAGGAGAAGTTGAACTGTTGTACCCCGCAAAAAAAACTAGGAGCGAACTAATGTGAAAGGACGGGATGACTGGGAGCGAACTGTTGTAAGGTAGAAGACAGGGACGAGTAGGGCGTGCGAACGGCGTGGGGTTGCTGGCTTGCCCGGTGGATAAACGGCTGCAAGCCCCCAAAGAGTTCTCGAGAACTATGCGGGACCCACTAGATGTCATGTCTACTAGACCCATATCGTAGGCCTGACGGTATAGCTTCTGCCTGTTCGCACGCCATGCTGGCGCATGGATGTAACTTCACTTAATTTCGTCAAACGTCGCGCCTCCCACGACCTTCGCCTCCCTCGTGCGGTCGCGCCCTTTGAGACTTCGACCGGCTATAAATGAGCAATTTTTTTGCCTTTTTTTAGAATTTTTTTGCCTACTCCGCATGCATGATACTCCCTCTGGTCCTTTTTACTCCCGTCAACCATTTGCAAAGTGTTTGACCAAATTTATACTTTTTTTGAACACCACCTTATATTAATTAACCAGCCACACCAGTACACCCATTCGATACAATATTCACCACACAGGGCGGTACGTTATTTACAAGAATGCCATCTAATCTATTGTCAAAGCTATACTTTGCGATTAAGTGTGCCACCTTATTGGCCAAACGGCTAATCTTTGACAATTGAAGATTGTTGATCAACTTCGAGATGCTCAGCGCTTTCATCTTCAGGTCACGCATAGCAGACCTGTCAACACTTTGATAGGCATCAATGAAATCCCACGAGAAAATTTATACTAAAAATATTAATATCTACAATACTCCCAAAACACTTAGACTAGCCACAGTGGGAGTAACTTCAGCGGTAACATCGAGTCCAACTTAGCAGATTTGCTTATGTGGCAATGAGTTAATGAAGAGAGAGGTAATTGTAGTAACTTAGCTAGTTACTGTAACATCACATGTCCCAATGCAATATGAGTCTATAACCTAATAAATGAATCTTTGCATGTTACCACACTTAAGTTACTACCCACTATGAAGGTAGTAACATAGTCTAGGGATATGTGTATGTTACTAGTGTATGTTACTATCCATTATGGCTAGTCTTAGGCGCGGTGCATTAACTTCTACCTCGTTTCTTGTTTCTTGACATATCAACCAATAGGAGATGTGGGTGTGCATGCTTTTAATGACTTGAGACTACCAAACACGACATGCATTGGTTAGTTCATTGCATGCAATGCTATTAATTAGCAAATAAACATTAAGATCTCTCGTTTTCCCCTCCTCCTTGGTCACAGTGCGCAATCTAAGATGACTTGCTCACCTAGACGGACGGAGTACTGATTATAAACATTAAGATCTCTCGTTTTCCCCTCCTCCTTGGTCACAGTGCACAATCTAAGATGACTTGCTCACCTAGACGGAGGGAGTACTGATTATAAACATTAAGATCTCTCATTTTCCCCTCCTCCTTGGTTACAGTGCAAATCTAAGATGCCTTGCTCACCTAGACGGAGGGAGTACTGATTATAATGAGTACTCAACTAGTACTAGTATAAGAACTATGTTTTATAATGAGTGTAAAAATATTGATTTGACATTGTGAATGTTGACACATTGTGGAATAGTTTTTGAAGTCTGCAAAAGTACTCAACTAGTGCTGTCGTTCTCCACAAAAAAATGTGTTTACCAATGCATGCATGAACTCTAGTTACTCTAACCCCCCCTCTCTTCTTTAATTCTTTGCCACATCAGCATGTTTGCTATTCCCGTGTGCATGATACCAGCTAAGATACCACCATTATGGCCAACCTTAATCATTGCATGCAATAATTTAGTGCACCTTGAAATATGAACATGTGTGGGGTGTGTTTGTTTTTAATGACTTCAGAATATACCTAGCCCGGCATGCAAGATGTCTTATTATGCACCGTTCCCCATACCTGCAGGAAGCCCATTCGTCTCCAATTTTTTTCCTCTCCATGTGTGAAACAATATGCTTGCCAAACTCTCCTTCTCCCTCCAACGGTCCCACCACTCCACCCCGTGTGAAAAAAATCTGCATGCATGACTCTCCTTCCCCCACGCTCATCCAATCCGTTGTGACCAGCAATATTTCCACCCCTTCGCTCCCCCGTAATTTACTCCAACAAATATGCCCACGTAGTTGTTACTTAACTGCAGGTGCATTCGGTCACTGACATATGGGCCCAACAGGAGTCTGGCCCACATGTCAGTGATGCAACTGGACCGGCAGTTAAGTTAGTGCAGCTCAGTCCATATCTTACGTAGGTGTGCCATTGCTTGCTATAAATACTGCGCCTCCCATGACATCGCTATCTCCTCCCCCTCATGTTCACGTTCATCGCTATCTCCTCCCCCTCCCTCTCACGTCGACCACCGTGGCATCGCCCCTCCCAAGCCCTAGGAGCCCCTCGCTGCACCGCGCGGACGGTCACGCGTCGCTGTTCCATTCCTCGCCGCCACTAGTTGAGGAGGACGCGTCAGCATTCCGCTCCTCGCCGCGACGCGTCGAGGTGGACGCGTCGGCATTCCCAATCTCGCCAGCGTGTGCGCCGGAGGACGTGTCGGCTCCCTGCTACGAGGAGAACGCCGCGCCGCCCGCCGAGCCCCCCAGCCTTGAGGAGCTTTGGAAAGAAATGGATGTCGCCTTGTGGGAGGCTTTGCCTCCAACAGAGCGCGCCAAAATAGAGGCGGAGAAGAAGGCCGAGGAAGAGAAGCGCACCGCGGAACAAGCTGCCTGGGAGGCCTATGTCGCGTCTGAGAGAGTCGGGCAATTGGCTCTTTGGCAGAAGGCTCGTGCGAGGGCCGTGAGGGTGGAGGAGGACGCCCGTGCCGACACCCTGAGTGTAGTCGGGCCCAAGCGCCTCATCTACGCTTGGCGGTACGTGGACCGGGTGTATGCTTCCAGTGAGGAGGAGTACCTGTTCGCGCTGGATCACCACACCGGTGAGATCGCGCTTGCCCGCCGGCAAGCCGCCAATCAGCACCTCGCAAGTTGCGATGCTAAGGAAGAGGCGTTGTGTCGGCGTGCTGGGAAACGGCCGCGCACCAGGGCACTCGTGGCGCACCGCAAGCGCTCCTACGAGCATCGTGGCTTTTAGGAGGAGTATAATTTTTGTTTCGTAAGGCGATCTCATTAGTTTTGGGACGCAAATGATAAATCCCGAATGTTCAGGAATTTTTAGCGTCCTTAATTAAGTATGTAAAAGGGAAAGTTTGGAAACCTTGTGTATTCGTACGCATTTTGCAAGTACGTGCATATAGCACAAACTTTACTATATACTATCGCAGGAAAAGAATTCTATGAGACCAGGTCTCACGCGAGATCCATCCTGATGGATGACACGTGGCATTCAAAAATCACAAAGCATCCCCCACCCCCACTTAAAAGCCACGTGTCATCCATCAGGATGGGTCTCACCTGCTAACCATGAGACCTGGTCTCATATACGAGTAATTTTTTTCCACTATCGCACTACACGTCTCTCTCGATATATGCTTGCAGACTGTGCTACTCCCTCCGTCCAGGTCAATAAGTCATCTTCGGTTATGCACCGTGACCAAGAAGGAGGGAAGACTTATACACCTAGACGGATGGAGTACTACTATTACTTATGTACGTGCAAATGCACGTTTTAACATTACGATCCGGTTTTTGTAAAAGTAGAAAAATAGCACTAGTCAAGCTTGTGAAACGATTCAATGCAAAACAAAAGCAAAAATGCTCGTTTGATTGTTTACTTTTAGCTTCCTTCTCTGTGGTTATTTCTCTGCCGTACTTTGTACGGAGTATCTCACTGGTTGGAAAGGCATGCAAATTCCCAAACCGCTTCCTACACCCTGTATCTCACTGGTTGCCGGCGTTGACGTTGTCGCCCATGTCGTCGAGGATGAGGTTGCCGAGGTCGGGGAAGAAGTCGTCGTTTGCAACTAATCATGTGGACTAGCACAGTAGTAGGATACAGAGTAGAAACATGAATTTTACCACGATTTCGAACAGGAAGGACAGAAACACATACGGTGCAACGGGAGCTGCACCGTTGGCGTTGAGGTTGTCGCCCATGTCCAAACACCACGTAGACACGGTCTTTGAGCATGGTTCGTAGTCGTTCAATGCTCGGGCATTGAAGTTTGTAACGATTTTAGATTAGAATATACTACTCCTCCGGTGCTAGTAGTAGAGCAGAGTCCTACTCTACTACTCTACTCAAGCAAGTTAGGGCATAGCATTGTAGGGAGTACCAGTACTGTGATCACTCAAGCAAGTTGTCTGGCATCGACATGACCCTACGCTGCTGGTATGTGTCTCGTAAGTCAAGCAGTGTGCTGTAGTCATCATCACCTGTCCACTTCCCGCAGCACATTTGCTTCTCCATCTTTGTCTGCACATAATCTCGTCCAATCTTCCATCCCCGCTAAGGCGCCTCCCCCCCTTGTCCGAAACCCAAGCACTAACAATGGTAGAACCGAGTAGCGTCCGCTGACAGAGTGGCTGGAATTCGCTCCCCATGGAGGTAATCAAGCTCATTGTTTCGCGTGTGGACAATCTCAGTACCAAGCCGCTCGCCGTGTGCTCGTCAGGGCTGTACCGTTTACTCAAAGCCATCAGGCCGGAGCTTTTTAAGCCAGCTCCTTGCTTGCTGATGCCGCCTGATCTTCAGAAACGGTGTATCACACAACATAACGATCGTAGGGTGGCGAGCATCAACCCCCTTGACTGCGATCCGATCCCCGTCAGCCTCAACTACATTAATGGTATGTACTGGGTCGGCATGAACACGTCTTGGATGGTGCTCGTCGACGGTCGCGGCAGCTGGATGCTCGTGGAGGTCTACACCCGGCGATTGATCCCCCTTCCTTCGATTAACATTGCACTGCTTTGGCACCACGGCCCAGAATACTCAGAATCTTACAGTAGCCAACATGATACCAAGTTTGATTTGCTCAAGGTTGTAATTTGCCAAGTGCCCACAAGATCTGCGAATTATAAAGACTTCAGGCTAATTGCGTTCTTCAACCGCGGTCTCGCCTATCTGACAGGTCACTGCGGTAAGTGGATAAATTTGCACGTCCATCGCAGGATCATACATCCTCCATGGTTCTCTAATGCCATTGAACACAAGGGCTTCATTTACGCCGTCGACTCCTTCTATGGCTGGATGTATTGCTGGCCTACTCCAGTCATCGCTACAAACGGCTGTTATAGCAGTATGCTACTTTCCTATGATATCATGATGGCTTGCTTATATTACCGTCAACATTTGATGAAAAAATATTCATGCTCATAACATGTTGTTCTTAAGATTGACTAAACCAAGAGCCCTTTTTTATTTGACTCCAACTTGATATGATGTTGTAGGCTGCCTGGTGTCCCTACCCTTCCTAATTCCAGAACCTTTCAAAGAAAAGCGGCATGGCAGTTGCAGGTGGTTCCTGGCTCGATCAGACGACGGTGAAAGATTGATGATCGTTCACACGTACCGGATGTCTTGTTTCGCGGAATACAATCACAGTCACTGCAAGGTCTTTGAGCAGGATCCCAGCTTCTCTGGGCCTTCAGGAATTTTTGACTAGAGGCTGGTAAGTAGCCTTGGTACACGCTCTCTGTTTGTCGGACTGAATTATCCAATTAACCAGGAGATAACCGACGGCAAGGATCATGATGGCAGCGCGGTTTTGTTTATCAGGCAAAACTGTGTGTACACAGCGTACCATGCGTCTCTGCATGCACCATACCCTGATATGTGCCGCCACGCTCTGCAGCCCAAAGTAGGAGAGAGGGTCGCAAGTATCAGACTTCGACCTGCTGGCTGGAGTTTCCCCCGTCAGGCACCCATCTGGTTCAAGCCGTCAGCCAATCTCCATAGCTTAATAAATAGTAACGTCTAACTAAGCCAGTTAGTTAGATGCGTACACTTGGTGTAGTAGGATCTTTATTTAGTTTGATGCATACACTTGTTCTTTTTTGATAGCCCTTTTGTAATGATGGCTGATGTTTGGTTTGGAAGAGAGAGCTGCATCTTCACTCTTCTGGCCTGCTTACTGCTTCTGTTAAACCCCCAGCCCTGGTTGCTGCTGCTGCTGTTTTCAATGTACAATCAGTAGTATATTTCATCTGTTGGTTGAATAGATGTGTTGTTAGAACGACAAACACAATGTTTTGGAAGTCGTTGCACGGTTCGATCCTTTAGTGCCCCGTACCGTACGTAGCGCATACTATTTATCATACGGAACACATTTTTTTTCAAACTCGGAACACATTTTCCACTTGTTGATAACATACAGCCCACTGATGAAGGCCCAATAGAGAAGCCAATAATTAACTGGAAGGGAGGCTCTCACATGAATCCGGCCCAGGTACATGCTCATGGTCCCCTAAACATACATAAGTAAATAAATAAATAAAGCTAAATGCTCATGCACCAGTTCTTTGGGAAAATAGGTAGCCCAGTATTTCTTTCTGAAGAATACCCAAGCTAGGCCTATTTGTTTTCTCCGAATTACTGGGCTGCAAATCTTTCAAGACGAGGAGGGATGCATTCCGGCCTGGCTTAAGAGTATGGTCAATGTCTGTTAAAAGTAATATCAAAAGGGGTTGAAAATTCCAAAAAATTTATAGCAAATGGCATATAAGTTTCTTTTTTGTTTTTGTTCTTCACTGATATCTTACACATATTTCATTGGATTTAACATGACATAGTACTAATTTATTTTTAAATTTGTTTTAGTATGGCTATTAATTTTTGGATTAAGAATATTTCGTTCCCCAGCAAAAAATTGCGAATTTTCAAAAATTCCCACATATTTAATTAATTTTTGGATTAAGAATATTTCGTTCCCCAGCAAAACTATGAATTCAAATAGTGCATTATCATGTTTTGGACTAAACAGTGAGGTTAAGTTGTTCAAACATGCATGAAAATGTGTAGGACCTTGAAGTAGATGTGTCTAGAGGGGGGTGATTAGACACATAATGCTAAAGTTGCAATTTTTAAGCTTTTTCGGTTTAAGTGGAGTTTAAGCATAATTTCAACAATCACAATACATATCAAGCAAGTATGCAAAGAGTATATAGGCAGCGGAAAGTAAAGCATGCAACTTGCAAGAATGTAAAGGGAAGGGTTTGGAGAATTCAAACGCAATCGGAGACACGGATGTTTTTCCCGTGGTTCAGATAGGTGGTGCTATCCTACATCCACGTTGATGGAGACTTCAACCCACGAAGGGTAACGGTTGCGCGAGTCCACGGAGGGCTCCACCCATGAAGGGCCCACGAAGAAGCAACCTTGTCTATCCCACCATGGCCATCGCCCACGAAGGACTTGCCTCACTAGCGGTAGATCTTCACGAAGTAGGCGATCTCCTTGCCCTTACAAACTCCTTGGTTCAACTCCACAATCTTGTCGGTGGCTCCCAAGTGACACCTAGCCAATCTAGGAGACACCACTCTCCAAGAAGTAACAAATGGTGTGTTGATGACGAACTCCTTGCTCTTGTGCTTCAAAATGATAGTCTCCCCAACACTCAACTCTCTCTCATAGGATTTGGATCTGGTGGAAAGAAGATTTGAGTGGAAAGCAACTTGGGGAAGGCTAGAGATCAAGATTCATATGGTAGGAATGGAATATCTTGGTCTCAACACATGAGTAGGTGGTTCTCTCTCAGAACATATGAGTTGGAATTGTGTATGTGTTCTGACGGCTCTCTCCACGAATGAAGAGGAGGTGGAGGGGTATATATAGCCTCCACACAAAATCCAACCGTTACACACAGTTTTCCAATCTTGGTGGGACCGAATCAACAAACTCGGTCGGACCGAAAAGGTAAACCTAGTGACCGTTAGAGATTTCGGTGGGACCGATGTGCTAGGGTTAGGGTAAATCCAAAACTCGGTTTGACCGATTTGGGTAATAAGCGAAATAGAGAGTTGGCCAAGCAAACTCGGTGGGACCGATTGCATATCTCGGTGGGACCGAGAATAATGCAATAGGTAACAGAGAGTTTGCAAGCCCATCTCGGTGAGACCGAGATCCCATCGGTGAGACCGAACTGATTAGGGTTTCTGGCAGTGGCTATGACCAGTGAAACTCGGTGGCGCCGGATAGAAATAATCGGTAGGTCCGAGTTTGGCTTTGGGTTTAGGTCATATGAGGAAGTGGGAAAGTAGCTGAGGGTTTTGGAGCATATCATTAAGCACATGAAGCAAGAGGCTCATTAAGCAACACCTCATCCCTCCTTGATAGTATTGGCTTTTCCTATGGACTCAATGTGATCTTGGATCACTAAAATGTAAAATGAAGAGTCTTGAGCTTCAAGCTTTAGCCAATCCTTTGTCCTTAGCATCTTGGAGAACTTCCCACAACCTTTAGTCCATGCCACTCCATTGTTGAACTTATCTGAAACATACTAGATGAAAACGTTAGTCCAACAAGAGATATGTTGTCATCAATTATCAAAACCACCTAGGGAGCACTTGTGCTTTCAATCTCCCCCTTTTTGGTAATTGATGGCAACATACATCAAAGCTTTAGATAAAGATATAAAGAACAGCAAGTAAAGATTTGGAAGGACATGTAACAAACATAGGCTCCCCCACATGTATGCAATCATATGAATATAACATATAGAAGCATGTGAGAGCATAATCATGGTAGAGTAGGCAATGTGTTACATGTGTCTTGGCCATATGCATCAGAGTAAAGGATTATCAAGGAAAATACCTTCATGCTCATGAGTCCTTCTTGCAAACAGTATGTACATAAGCAAGAACTCCTCATACTCATGATTTTGATGCATACACTTACCTTGTAGTTTTTGAGTTGGCTTAGGATAGAATGAACCTGCACAAACAAAGTTAGATAACACAGGTACATCCACTAGCCAGGGCAAACAAAAGAAACCACAAGAGTACCAAGACTGGGATGACATGTAGAGAGTAAGTACTAGGTACTACATTGAATTCAACATGTCCCCAAGAGTAAAGATATGCAATGAATTTGACTGATTTCTTTCCCTTAGGTGTCTTGCTCCCCCTGAATCTTACATGGGATATTGGGAGAAGATAGGAAACAGAAAATCAGAGCTGAAAGATACAACTGGATAGAACTTAATGCAAATAAGCGTATATGAACATGTCTTTCCCCCAAAGAGACATGTGACATCTCTCCTCTTGAATCATCAAGCATCTGGGATCCTTGAGTATTTTCTCTCCCCTGGAAATCTCTCTCTCCCCCTGGAAATCTCTCTCTCCCCCTTAATAACATCTGGGATCCTTGATACTTTCTCTCCCCCTTGAGCTTTGATGTGATCTCTCTCTCCCCCTTTGACATCAATTTCCAAGAAGGGCTTTCTGGAATCCGACGTATAGGTTTGGTCCTTGAGACTCAGCACAAAGCAATGGATAAAATTGTGATGCTTGTAGAGGACAAGATTCATTGAGTGGAGCTGGATCAGAAGAAATGTAGAACAAGTGGCAAGCTGTTTTTCTGATTGCAAAGTCGGCGGCACCGAGTGGCATATTTCGGTGGTACCGAAAAGATTCGGTTGGACCGAAAATTGCAAGTCGGTGAAACCGAGTTTACACAGAGAAAAACACTTGTCACCTCAGCTCACTAGACATGTAGGATCTCACAAAGATTTGCAATGAATTACCTGAAGGATTTGCAAGGAATTAAATGCAGAAAATGCAGAACAAAAACAAAGAGAAAAGAGAAGAAACTGAAAGAACTAGATGAAGTTTTTTTTTGAAAAAGAGAAAGAAAATAAACATGCATGAGACAAATGCAATAACACAAAGAGGGAACACAAGAGAACTTCATCTAGAGTTGGGCGGTGACATAGTCACCTATGTTAGAGTATATTGACTTAGGAGTCAAGTGAGAACACTTGATCATAGGTCATACTCATCGTTTAAGCTCAAAATGGGGTTACCATTTTTCGTTTAAGCATCTTGATGTATTCACATCTTGTTGAGTTGCTTTGACTCATGTCTTGGAGTAAAGCTTCTCTAAGATGGAATAACATACCTTGGGTGGTGGTGTGGTTCTTGCTCATGTAGTTGAACTTGTGTGGGTGCTCAAGGTTGATGTAGCTCATCAAGAGTTGGGAGCACCACTTGGAGTGTGAGTTCACCTAGACTACATGGATTAGTTCTTGCAAGGAAGAGCACTTGTGTATCCAAAAATGATAATCATGAAGCTCAACATAGAATTTGTCAAAGGATATGTTTGAATGGTTTTGTGCTTCCTTGTCTTCAACCACCATCGTGTAGAGACTTGGTGATGTAGAGATTGCTCAAGATGTGAGTGAGTCGCAATCTCATGAAATTAGATTCAACCAAGCACCTACATGGGTTAGACAACATGCAAGGTACAAATATATCCAAGACATAAGACAGTCATCATAAGAGATATATCATGGATTAGTCATAAGCTCATGTCTTGCATGTATCCAATGGAGTTCCTACTCCAAGTTCGAAGCATCAATGATGTTCAATTCACCTCTCAACCTACAAAACACTTTCTCATCAAGTGGCTTAGTAAATATATCCGCTAATTGCTTATCGGTGTGAACATGCTTAAGATTAATGTCACCCTTAGCAACATGATCTCGAATGAAGTGATGAGAAACTTCCATATGCTTAGTTCGAGAATGTTGTATAGGATTATGACCAATTTTGATAGCACTTTCATTGTCACAAAGCTGTGGAACATGTTTAACATAGATTCCATAATCCTTAAGAGTTTGGGTCATCCAAAGTAATTGAGCACAACATGAACCAGCGGCAATGTATTCTGCTTCGGCGGTGGATAAGGATATGGAGTTTTGTTTCTTGGAAGACCAAGACACAAGAGATCTACCAAGAAATTGACAAGTACCCGAAGTTGACTTTCTATCAACCTTGTCTCCGGCATAATCCGAGTCGGAATAGCCAACAAGATCAAAAGAAGACCTCTTAGGATACCAAATGCCAAAATTTGGTGTATGAATTAAGTATCTAACTATCCTTTTCACGGCCTTAAGATGACATTCTTTAGGAGCAGCTTGATATCGTGCACACATGCACACACTTAGCATAATATCGAGACGTGAAGCACATAGGTATAACAATGAACCAATCATAGAGCGATAAACCTTTTGATCAACCGGTTCACCATCTTTGGTCAAATCATTATGTCCACTAGTAGGCATGGGTGTAGACATACCTTTGCATTCTTGCATAGTGAACTTCTTGAATAAGTCCTTGGTGTACTTTGTTTGAGAGACAAATGTACCTTCCTTAGTTTGCTTGATTTGCAAACCGAGAAAGAATTTGAGTTCACTCATCATAGACATCTCAAACTTCTCTGACATTAGCTTTCCAAACTTTTCACTAAAGAGAGGGTTAGTTGAACCAAATATGATATCATCAACATAAATTTGGCATACAAATAGTTCTCCATTAACCCTTTTAGTAAAAAGAGTAGAATCAATTTTACCAATTTCAAAACCACTTGCAATAAGGAACTTGGTCAAGCATTTATACCATGCTCTAGGAGCTTGTTTAAGACCATAAAGAGCTTTGTGAAGTTTGTAAACATGATTAGGTTTCTTAGGATTGACAAAGCCGGGAGGTTGTTTGACATAAACTTCCTCCTCTATTTCACCATTTAGAAAAGCACTTTTAATGTCCATTTGGTACAAGGTGATGTTATGGTGATTAGCATAGGCAAGTAAGATGCGAATGGACTCAAGTCTAGCAACGGGAGCATATGTCTCACCATAGTCCATACCTTCGACTTGTGTGTACCCTTGGGCGACGAGACGTGCTTTGTTGCGAACCACTTGTCCATCTTCATCTTGCTTGTTGCCAAACACCCATTTGGTACCAATGATGTTGTGGTTGTTGTCGGGCTTCTCAACCAATGTCCAAACTTGGTTTCTCTCAAAGTTGTGTAGCTCTTCATGCATAGCGTTTATCCAATCCGGATCTTCCAATGCTTCTTCAACCTTCATAGGTTCAATGCTAGAGATAAATGAATAGTTTTCACAAAAGTTAGCTAAACGAGTTTTTGAGCGAGTGATTCTCCCGGTTTGTATGTCATTGAAGATTTGCTCGACGGGATGATCTCTGGCGATTCTTGCTCGAACTCGTGAGAGCTTTTGCTTGGGTCTTCGTTGAACATCTTCTTCATCTTGTTCTTCTTCTTGGCCTTCTTCATTGTTGACGTTGTCATTCTCTTGTCGTGGTGGAGAAGGAGGTTGTTGATGTTCGTCTTGATGCATTTCCTTGTCTTCTTCATCTTGGTGTGTCCCACTTGTGGATGCTTCCGTATCAATTCTTGGTTCACCTTGTCGTGAAGTAGTAGCTTTCACTTGGACGGATGAAGTACTCTCCTTCACCTCCATTGGACGAACTTTGCCTATGGACAAGTCTTGGATTGCTTCTGAAGGGTCTTTGTCTCCTACATCAATTCGCAATTGCTCTACTTGCGAGCTGTTAGATTCATCAAACTTCACATCTACCGTCTCTTCAACCTTTCGGGTGAAATTGTTGTAGACACGGTAAATGTGAGAGTTTGAGCCATAACCAAGTAGGAAACCTTCATGAGATTTAGGAGCAAACTTTGAACGATGATGCTTATCAAGAATGTAGCACTTTGAGCCGAATACTCGAAAGTATCCAACTTGGGGTTTGTTACCAGTGAGGAGCTCGTATGCCGTCTTGCCGAGTAGCTTATGAAGATACAAGCGATTTGTTGCGTGACAAGCTGTCTCAACCGCTTCTGCCCAAAAGTGCTTCGGCGTCTTGTATTCATCAAGCATCGTTCTTGCCATTTCGATGAGCGTCCGGTTCTTCCTCTCAACAACTCCATTTTGTTGAGGTGTGTACGTAGCCGAGAACTCGTGTGAAATCCCTTCTTCGTCAAGAAAGGTGTCCACATTTGCGTTCTTGAACTCTATTCTGTTGTCACTCCGAACCTTCTTGATCTTCATGTCAAACTGATTTTGGGCCTTCCTAGCGAAGTTTTTGAAGATCTTCTGGACCTGTGACTTGTCATTAAGAAAGAACACCCACGTAAATCTTGAAAAATCATCAACTATAACTAGACCAAAAGAATTTCCACCAAGACTCTTGTAGGCGTTGGGACCAAAAAGATCCATATGAAGTAGCTCGAGTGGCCTCCTTGTGGTCATGATGTTCTTCACGGGATGCCTTCCTCCAACCTGTTTACCTGCTTGACAAGCACTACAAAGTCTATCCTTATCAAATATGACATCGTTAACTCCAAGGATATGATTTCCTTTAATAAGCTTGTCAAGGTTTCTCATGCCAACGTGACCTAGTCGTCTATGCCACAACCAACCTTTTGATGATTTAGCAATAAAGCAAGTTTTAGGTTGTGCCTTTTTAGAGAAATTGACAATGTAAAGATCACCTCTACGTATACCGGTAAAGACCATTTTATGATTGTCTCGACGAAAAACTTGGCAATCTACCTCAGTAAATAGGACATTCAAACCGAAATCAGCAAGTCTAGATACTGAAAGTAAGTTGTAGCCGAGTGATTCAACGAGCATGACATTTTGAATGGAACTATCATGTGAGATGGCCACCTTACCAAGGCCAACCACTTTACCCTTTGAGTTATCACCAAAGGTGACATATTTCCGAGGGCCATCATTTTCAGCAATCTCATGGAACATCTCTTCATCTCCAGTCATATGATTAGTACATCCACTATCAAGAACCCATTCCTTTCCTCCTGACGCATATCCTTGAAGATTTGCCATAAGACCAAAATGTCTCATTGCATCATCAAGATCGAAGTCACTATCATCATCATCATCATCATCATCATAGTATCCATGTTCACCATGATCTTGTGACTCATCATTTCCTAGAGAGGGTAATTCATTAGATAAACAATCATCAAAGTGGTCACCTTTATGAATTCTTATAGCTTCGGATGCAATATCACTAATGATTCCAACATCTCCTTTAGCTCACTTGAGATTGGCAAGCTCAAATAGGCAATCACCAAAACTAGGATCACTACAGTTCATCTTACTCAAGGCAATAGATTTATGGAGAATTTCATCCAAATTTTTTTAAGGAATGGTCGGGAAATCATTCCTCAAGAAATTTCCATATAGTATAGGCACAATTAAGAGTAGGTAAACTAGCAATCAAATTTTTGGGCAATCCTCTAATGATGAGCTCAATAGTTCTAAGATTGCGAATCATGTCAATATCTTCATCTAGGGTAGAATGCAAAGGATCAATGTGAGGTGCACAAGGGCTAGCAATATACTTGTTCAAATTATATTGATTGAAAATTACAAGCATCTCATTTTTCCACTCAAAAATACTTTCCATCAAGAATGGGCACTCTATGTCTAAGACTCCCTAAAGTAGACACATCCATCTTCCTCCAATGGTGATTAAACCAAGGCAATGGAGACCAAAGCTCTGATACCACTTGTAGGACCTTGAAGTAGATGTGTCTAGAGGGGGGTGATTAGACACATAATGCTAAAGTTGCAATTTTTAAGCTTTTTCGGTTTAAGTGGAGTTTAAGCATAATTTCAACAATCACAATACATATCAAGCAAGTATGCAAAGAGTATATAGGCAGCGGAAAGTAAAGCATGCAACTTGCAAGAATGTAAAGGGAAGGGTTTGGAGAATTCAAACGCAATCGGAGACACGGATGTTTTTCCCGTGGTTCGGATAGGTGGTGCTATCCTACATCCACGTTGATGGAGACTTCAACCCACGAAGGGTAACGGTTGCGCGAGTCCACGGAGCGCTCCACCCATGAAGGGTCCGCGAAGAAGCAACCTTGTCTATCCCACCATGGCCATCGCCCACGAAGGACTTGCCTCACTAGCGGTAGATCTTCACGAAGTAGGCGATCTCCTTGCCCTTACAAACTCCTTGGTTCAACTCCACAATCTTATCGGAGGCTCCCAAGTGACACCTAGCCAATCTAGGAGACACCACTCTCCAAGAAGTAACAAATGGTGTGTTGATGATGAACTCCTTGCTCTTGTGCTTCAAAATGATAGTCTCCCCAACACTCAACTCTCTCTCATAGGATTTGGATCTGGTGGAAAGAAGATTTGAGTGGAAAGCAACTTGGGGAAGGCTAGAGATCAAGATTCATATGGTAGGAATGGAATCTCTTGGTCTCAACACATGAGTAGGTGGTTCTCTCTCAGAACATATGAGTTGGAATTGTGTAAGTGTTCTGATGGCTCTCTCCACGAATGAAGAGGAGGTGGAGGGGTATATATAGCCTCCACACAAAATCCAACCGTTACACACAGTTTTCCAATCTTGGTGGGACCGAATCAACAAACTTGGTCGGACCGAAAAGGTAAACCTAGTGACCGTTACAAATTTCGGTGGGACCGACTGGATCAGCTCGGTGGGACCGATGTGCTAGGGTTAGGGTAAATCCAAAACTCGGTTCGACCAATTACTCAAACTCGGTGGGACCGATTTGGGTAATAAGCGAAACAAAGAGTTGGCCAAGCAAACTCGGTGGGACCGATTGCATATCTCGGTGGGACCGAGAATAATGCAATAGGTAACAGAGAGTTTGCAAGCCCATCTTGGTGAGACCGAGATCCCATCGGTGAGACCGAATGGATTAGGGTTTCTGGCAGTGGCTATGACAAGTGAAACTTGATGGCGCCGGATAGAAATAATCGGTAGGTCCGAGTTTGGCTTTGGGTTTAGGTCATATGAGGAAGTGGGAAAGTAGCTGAGGGTTTTGGAGCATATCATTAAGCACATGAAGCAAGAGGCTCATTAAGCAACACCTCATCCCTCCTTGATAGTATTGGCTTTTCCTATGGACTCAATGTGATCTTGGATCACTAAAATGTAAAATGAAGAGTCTTGAGCTTCAAGCTTTAGCCAATCCTTTGTCCTTAGCATCTTGGAGAACTTCCCACAACCTTTAGTCCATGCCACTCCATTGTTGAACTTATCTGAAACATACTAGATGAAAACGTTAGTCCAACAAGAGATATGTTGTCATCAATTATCAAAACCACCTAGGGAGCACTTGTGCTTTCAAAATGCCATATTCAGATTCCTTGGATTTTCTGATCATTTTTCATATATAATTTATTTCATTTGGAGTTACGGTTGAATTTCTATGAATTTTAGAAGTTTATACTAATTTCTTGAATTTTCTAAATTATTTTTAATCCAGAAAACGATTAACTGCGTCAGCAATGTGTAAGCATGACGTCAGCAGGTCAAAGGGGCTGGTCCAAGTCAAACCTGACAGTGGGGTCCACACGTCAGTGACACAGTTAACTAACAAGGTTAATTAAAATTAAACTAAACCTAATCAAGTTTAGTTAAGGCATGGGCCCACATGTCAGAGGCTAATTAACTAACTAAATAATTAACACTAACCTGGGTTAATTAGCAGGGCTGGCCCCATGCGTCAGTGACCCAGGGTGGTCAAACCCTGGTGAGACAGGGTCAAACCCCCGGGTCAACTCACCGGAGTTGACCCGCGGCTCGTCGCCGGCGAAGCCCTAGACGGCGGAGGGCTCGGGATTTTCCCACGGTCGACGGCTTGGCGCGCCGTTTGTGGCTATGGATTGCTGGCACACGTGCTCATCAATTCCAGCAAGCAGCAGTAGCTGGGATGGCCGGAGCTGACACCGGCGAGCTTGGCTGCGGCGGCTGGAGTTCGGACCTCGGCGGAAACGGCGTTGCAGAGCACGGGCGAGCGAAGTAAAACACTATGTAGCCTCCTGGGGTCGCCAGGAGCTCAGTGAGGTGCACGGGCGCGACTCGTTCGAGCTCAAGCCACGGCGGCGACAAGGCCGGCCGGCGATGAGCTTCGGTGACGGCGGGGAACGGAGCTACGGCAAGGAGACGACACGAGGAAGAGTGGGTAACGACGGCGGAGCTCACAGGGAGTCGGATGGCGGTCTCAGCGGGCTCGGGGACGGCCTGATGGTGACGAATCAAGCGGCGGGGATCACCGGCACCGAGGTTGAAGAAGACGTCCAGGACGGCGATGCGGTGCTCCCCCAGTTGTTTGGCTCGGCGTGGACGAGGAGGGTGAAGATGCGGGGCTCGGGGTCGTGGAGAGGGAGCAAGGGAGTGGTTGTGGCCGCGCCGAACGGCGTCGGTGCGCTCCGACTCGTTCGGTCGGCCATGGGAGAGAGAGCAAAGGGGAGGGGAGAGGTTGCGGGCGAGGGAGAGTGCGAGGGTGTTCCAGGGGCGTGCGTGGCGGCGTTGGAGACGTCCAGGCGATGAGGGGGGAGCGGCAGGAAGCAGGAGGTGGCCGGGCGCGTGCCGGCGTGCCTCGGCCACGCGCGCTGTCTATTGGCGCGAGGAGGAAGATGACACGGGAGGGCCAGGTGGGCTGGGCCGGCCACTTGGGCCACCAAGCGGCTGCACAGGGGAGTTGGCCCAGGTAAGCTCTCTCTCTTATCTGTTTTCTAAATTGTTTATGTTTCTATTTTTCTGCAATTGTTTTGGGTTTAGTTTTAACACCAAACCATTTCATAAAATCCTGAAAATAATTATGTGACTAGAACTAAAATATCCCAAACCACATAAAATGTTCCAGAACTATTGGACATATATTAATTATATAAAGAATATATATATCCAATGCAAATAGTTATTGAATTAATTCAAAGGCCCAAAATAAATGTTTTTGAGATACCAAAAACATTGGTTTGAATTTTACTTCTTGCCAATATTTTCAAAGACTAAGGGGAACATTTTCTTGGATTTCTTTGAAGACATTTTAATGTTGATTATTTTTGAACTGGTTTCTGAGGGTTTCAACAAACCTCAATTCAACTTTCAGAAATTTTAGACATGATGCATGAGTGTAGATGCAACTATTTCACTTAGGTACTCTAGGGCTGTGACACCCCCCTAGGGCGCGCCCCCCTACCTCATGGGCCCCCTGGAAACCCTCTGATGCCAACTCCAACTCTATATATTTGCTTTTGGAGAGAAAAAAATAGGAGAGAAGAAATCATCGCGTTTTACGATACAGAGCCGCCGCCAAGCCCTAAAACCTCTCAGGAGAGCTGATCTGGAGTCCGTTCGGGGCTTCGGAGAGGGGGATTCATCGTCGTCGTCATCATCAACCATCCTCCATCACCAATTTCATAATGCTCACTGTCATGCGTGAGTAATTCCATCATAGGCTTACTGGATGGTGATGGGTTGGATGAGATTTATCATGTAATTGAGTTAGTTTTGTTAGGGTTTGATCCCTAGTATCCATTATGTTCTGAGATTGATGTTGCTATGACTTTGCTATGCTTAATGCTTGTCACTAGGGCCCGAGTGCCATGATTTCAGATCTGAACCTATTATGTTTTCATGAATATATGTGAGTTCTTGATCCTATCTTGCAAGTCTATAGTCACCTACTATGTGTTATGATCCGACAACCCCGAAGTGAAAATAATCGGGACCACTCCCGGTGATGACCATAGTTTGAGGAGTTCATGTATTCACTGTGTGTTAATGCTTTGTTCTGATTCTCTATTAAAAGGAGGCCTTAATATCCCTTAGTTTCCAATAGGACCCCCCTGCCATGGGAGGGTAGGACAAAAGATGTCATGCAAGTTCTTTTACATAAGCACGTATGACAATATATGGAATACATGCCTACATTACATTGATGAATTGGAGCTAGTTCTGTGTCACCCTATGTTATGACTGTTACATGATGAACCGCATCCGGCATAATTATCCATCACTGATCCGGTGCCTACGAGTTTTCCATATACTAGTTCTCGCTTATTTACTTTCCCGCTGTTACTGTTACAATCACTACAAAATACCAAAAACATTACTTTTGCTATCTTTACTTTTGTTGCCGCTACCACCACTATCATATTACTTTGCTACTAAACACTTTGCTGCAGATACTAAGTTTCCAGGTGTGGTTGAATTGACAACTCAGCTGCTAATACTTGAGAATATTCTTTGGCTCCCCTTGTGTCGAATCAATAAATTTGGGTTGAATACTCTACCCTCGAAAGCTGTTGCGATCCCCTATACTTGTGGGTTATCAATGTCCATCCAACGGCCAACGTGCTTCTTCAATCTATGATCTTCCTGCTCCAGCCACCTAAACTAGCGCCGGCGGGACTGCCTGCTCCCTCCTCTTGTGGCCCGTTGTGATGCCGCGCAGGCTTCCCCGGCCCACCCTACTCCCTCCGATGGCCTGGCCGCACGCAATCAACTGCCTCCTTATTAGGCGAAAAAAATGATTCCTCCCACTAACATCTGGGGCGCACCGGTTGGGAGGCTGACCTGTGGGCCTACTAAGTTGATGTGTACGCAGGGCTTGTCAACTTAGTCAACAAACGATTCTAGCAGCAGTAACCATTGGATTTGAATCGAACGATCCTGCTGCTTCTTCAATCGCTGCTCTTCTTGCACTAGCCGCCCAAACCAGCGTCGGGGAAACCGCCTGCTCCTGCCTCCAGTGGCCGGCTGTGCTGCCGATGAGGCCTCATCGCCCCCTACTACTCCCACCGCTAGCCAGGCCCTGCGGCGACGGCAGCCTCACACCGCAGCCGAACCAGTGAACCCTCGTACTCCTCTCCGCGTGGGCATCAACTGCCGTGTCTTCCCCGGCTCCGCGTCATGCCCTTCCTAGGCCTCGCCGTCGTCCACCGCCTTGGTGCTCTCGGCGCGGCGTGGTCAACATGGTCAACGACATTCCATTGGAAGAGTACTGTACGTGGAGAGGCTGATAGCTGGGTCCACGGCCACATCCCATTTTTTTGTGATTTGCCAAGTAAGTCGCTTTGTCAGGCCTGTTGGGCTGCAAATCTTTCAAGACGAGGAGAGCTTTCATTCGGCTGGCCGAGAAAATGGCCCATCAGTAATGAGAAATGGGATGTACATTTTTAAAACACATCAAACCGGCAATTAGTTTCAAATATCTTTTCTTCATTTCGAGATTTGAAATTACATTAATTTTTATGCGTGGAGAATTTGTTGGATTTTATATTGATATACATTTATTTTTAAAATCAGTTTGAATGTGAGTCGAAATTTCGGGATTAAAAACAGTTCAGACCGCATCGAAATATGCAAAATTTCGTATAATTTTTTAACCGTGGCCACAATACGGGCTGTAATGCTAACAAAAAGAATATGGGCTCCAAAGAAACATTAATAATTAGAAAATGGGCTGTAAATTATTAGAAATAATGGCAGATGTGATGTATGCTGTTTTCCACAGATTTGAGGCTTTCCTAAAAAGGTTGACGCACAAGCAGTGATTGTTGGATGGCCATCCAACGACCGTCGTGCTTCTTCAATCTCTGCTCTTCTTGCTCCAGCCGCTCAAACAGGCGCCGGCGGGACTGCCTGCTCCCTCCTCCCTGTGGCCGGCTCTGCTGCCGCGCAGGCCTCACCGCCCCACTGTACTCCCATCGCTGGCCTAGCCATCCCTCTACTCACCCACACCTGTTGTTATTCCCTGGCGACGGCAGACGAACCAGTAAACCCTCGTACAGTCGTACTCCCCTCCGCGTGGGAAACAACTGCCGACTCTTCCCTGCCTCCATGTCGTTCCCTTCCTAGGCCTCGCCGTCGTCCACCGCCTTGGTGCTCTCGGCGCGGCCTGGTCAACGTGGTCAACGACCGACATGCATCTGAAGTGGACTGTATGTGGAGAGGCCAACAGCTGGGTCCATGGCCGCACGCAAGGAAATGCCTCCTTATTACGCGCAAAATAATGATTCCTCCACCTGACATCAGGGACCCACCGAAAGGGCCTCTGTATTTCGCTAAAAAAACGTTACCATCGCTGACAGCTCGGACCCACCAGCTATATCTTCGCACGCAAGGAAGTGCCTCCTTATTACGCTCAAAAAAATGAATACCCCCTGCTAGCTGGGACCCACCTTGGTGGGAGGCTGACTTGTGGGCCTACTAAGTTGACGGGGACGGAGGGCTTTGTCAACTTAGTCAATATGCATGATTCTAGCTCCAGTGACCGTACGATGTCCATCCAACGGCCGTAGTGCTTCTTCAGCCTCTGGTCTTCTTGCTCCAGCCGCCCAAACCAGCGTCGGTCATGCCTCATGCTCCTGCCTCCCGTGGCCGACTACGATGCGGCGGAGCCTCACCGCCCCCTACTACTCCCACCGCTGGCCAGGCCATCCCTCTACTCACCCACACCCCCTGTTATTCTGTGATGATGGCAGCCTCACACCGCAGCGAACCAATGAACCCTCGTACTCCTCTATGCGTGGGCATCCACTGCCGCATCTTCCTCGGCTCCGCGTCGTCCCCTTCCTAGACCTCGCCGTCGTCCACCACCCTGGTGCTCTCGGCGCGGCGTGGTCAACGTGGTCAAGGAACGGCTTCCATCATACATGGACTGTACGTGGAGAGGCTGACAGCTGGGTCCACAGCCGCAGCAAGGAAGTGCCTCCTTATTACGTGCAAAATAATTATTCCTCCACCTGAGCGGGACCCACCGGACGGGCCACCGTATTTCGCAAAAAAACGATTCCCCCTGGCTGCTGGGACCCACCCGCTACATCTTTGCATGCAAGGAAGTGCGTCCGGAAAAAAATGATTTTCCCCCTGACTGCTGGGACCGACCAGCTACATCTTCGCAGGCAAGGAAGTGCCTGACAGTCGGGACCCACCTGGTCGAAGCGTACGTAGCGTTGTCATTCTGGTCGCGAACGTGTATGTACATACTGGTCGATGTAGAGGCGTGCACGTGTCATAGTAGAGGCGCGCACATGTCGTAGTAGAGGCGCGCACATAGCATTTACACGTACATACAGCGGCCAGGGTGCTAGAAAGAAAATACGGCCACGTACGTGTACATATGGGAGGGGTCTCGAATGCCTACTCGTGTACATGGCTGGGTCGTGTACATGGCTGGGTCGGAACGGAGAAACAGCGTCATCGTCATCTTCATGGGGAGGCAACGGAATGCGTTGTGTTCATGGGGAGGCAACGGAATGCGTCATGTTCATCGGGGGGCTTGGACGGAACAGGCGATGGAAACGAGGCCTGGCGTACCATAGAACAGAGGAAACGGCCTTCTGTTCGACCTCCACGTTCGAAACAGGATCATGTTCATCGGGAGGGGTCTGGCGTACCGCAAAACGGAGGAAACGGACCTCCTACGGTCGAAACGGGGGTCCTGTTGATCGGGAGGGGTGTGGCGTACCGCAAAACGGAGGAAACGGACTTATGTTGGAGCGCTATGGTCGAAATGGGGGTCCTGTTCATCGGGAGGCGTGTGGCGTACCGCAAAACGGGACTCCACGGGATACTGTTCATCTCCACCGTCGACCTCCTCTAGCCTCCACGGGCTCCTGTTCATCCAGCCTCCACCGCGCGCTACTCCACCGGCTACTATTCAACCACCCCTCCACCATCTACTATTCATCCAGCCCTCCACACCACGGGGTCCTGTTCAACCACCCCTCCACGGGCACCCCTCCACCGTCTACTGTTCATCCAGCCCTCCACACCACGGGGTCCTGTTCAACCACCCCTCCATCGTCTACTGTTCATCCAGCCCTCCACACCACGGGGTCCTGTTCATCCACCCCTCCACGGGCACCCCTCCACCGTCTACTGTTCATCCAGCCCTCCACCACACCACGGGGTCCTGTTCATCCAAAGGCAACGCCACCGCTCACTGTTCATCCAAACCCCCCGCAACGCTCACTGTTCATCCCATCGATCGGCTTCAGTTAGCAGCAGTAGCGAAGGAATCGCTCGACTGGGTTCAGTTAACAGCCATCGATCGATCGCTCGGGTTCAGTAACGCGTAGCCTGCAGTGCAATCACTCGGGTTCAGTTAGAGCCCAACGCCTCGCTCGGGTTCAGTTAGAGCCAACGCCTCGCACACACGCGCGTACGTGTACGAGAGAAACGCGCATCGCTCGGCCCCCGACCTCCCACCGTAACCGGGAACTCTCCGAAATTTTCCTCCACCTCGCTTCTACCATGGTTTTTCCCGTCATGGACGGCCCAAAGAATGTCATGCAGCTGCGTCTCCGGCCCGCCCAGGACGAAAAGCCCATTTTCTGTCATGATTTTTTGTCATAGAAGTAGGAGCCCACCACATCTATGATGATACCGGGTTTTGTCACAATTGTCGTCATAGAAGTGTCATATGTATGACAGAAAAAAATTCCGTTCGGCCCAAAATGTCACGGATGTGTCTTTTTTTGTAGTGTATAAAGGAGTGGAGGAGGGGGAGGGGCCGGCCACCCTTGGCGCGCCCCATGAGAAGTCCTACTCCCACCGGGAGTAGGACTCCCCCCCCCCTTCCATGTTGGAGTAGGAGAGGAGAGGGAAGGAGAAGAGGAAGAAAGGAAAGGGGGGCGCCGCCCCCCCCCCTTCCTTGTCCAATTCGGACTTGAGAGGGGAGGGGCGCGCGGCTGCCCCCTGGCCGCCTCTCCTCTTCCACCAATTGGGCCCATGAGGCCCAATAACCTCCGGGGGGTTCCGGTAACCCCCCGGTACTCCGGTATATATTCGATAATCCCCACAACCATTCCGGTGTCCGAATATAGTCTTCCAATATATCAATCTTCATGTATAGACCATTTCGAGACTCCTCGTCATGTCCATGATCACATCCGGGACTCCTAACTACCTTCGGTACATCAAAACACATAAACCCATAATATAACCGTCATCGAACTTTAAGCGTGCGGACCCTACAGGTTCAAGAACTATGTAGACATGACCGAGACACGTCTTCGGTCAATAACCAAGAGCGGAACCTCGATGCTCATATTGGCTCCTACATATTCTACGAAGATCTTTTATCGGTCAAACCGCATAACAACATACGTTGTTCCCTTTCTCATCGGTATGTTACTTGCCCGAGATTCGATCGTCGGTATCTCAACACCTAGTTCAATCTCGTTACCGGCAAGTCTCTTTACTCGTTTTGTAATACATCATCACAAAACTAACTCATTAGTTGCAATGCTTTCAAGGCTTAAATGATGTGTATTACCGAGTGGGCCCAGAGATACCTCTCCGACAATCGGAGCGAGAAATCCTAATCTTGAAATACGCCAACCCAACAAGTACCTTTGGAGACACCTGTAGAGCACCTTTATAATCACCCAGTTACGTTGTGACATTTGGTAGCACACAAAGTGTTCCTCCGGTAAACGGGAGTTGCATAATCGCATAGTCACAGGAACATGTATAAGTCATGAAGAAAGCAATAGCAACAAACTAAATGATCAAGTGCTAAGCTAATGGAATGGGTCAAGTCAATCACATCATTCTCCTAATGATGTGATCCCGTTAATCAAATGACGACTCATGTCTATGGCTAGGAAACTTAACCATCTTCGATCAACGAGCTAGTCAAGTAGAGGCATACTAGTGACACTCTGTTTGTCTATGTATTCACACATGTATTATGTTTCCGGTTAATACAATTCTAGCATGAATAATAAACATTTATCATGATATAAGGAAATAAATAATAACTTTATTATTGCCTCTAGGGCATATTTCCTTCAGTCTCCTACTTGCACTAGAGTCAATAATCTAGATTACACAGTAATGATTCTAACACCCATGGAGCCTTGGTGCTGATCATGTTTTGCTCGTGGAAGAGGCTTAGTCAACGGGTCTGCAACATTCAGATCCGTATGTATCTTGCAAATCTCTATGTCTCCCACCTGGACTTGGTCCCGGATGGAGTTGAAGCGTCGTTTGGTGTGCGTGGTTCTCTTGTGAAATCTGGATTCCTTTGCCAAAGCAATCGCACCAGTATTGTCACAAAAGATTTTCATTGGACCCGATGCACTAGGTATGACACCTAGATCGGATATGAACTCCTTCATCCAGACTCCTTCATTTGCTGCTTCTGAAGCAGCTGTGTATTCCGCTTCACATGTAGATCCCGCTACGACGCTTTGTTTAGAACTGCACCAACTGGCAGCTCCACCGTTTAATAAAAACACGTATTCGGTTTGCGATTTAGAATCGTCCGGATCAGTGTCAAAGCTTGCATCGACGTAACCATCTACGACGAGCTCTTTGTCACCTCCATAAATGAGAAACATATCCTTCGTCCTTTTCAGGTATTTTAGGATGTTCTTGACCGTTGTCCAGTGATTCACTCCTGGATTACTTTGGTACCTCCCTACTAAACTAATAGCAAGGCACACATTAGGTCTGGTACAAAGCATTGCATACATGATAGAGCCTATGGCTGAAGCATAGGGAACATCTTTCATTTTCTCTCTATCTTCTGTAGTGGTCGGGCACTGAGTCTTACTCAACTTCACACCTTGTAACACAGGAAAGAACCCTTTCTTTGCTTGATCCATTTTGAACTTCTTCAAAACTTTGTCAATGTATGTGCTTTGTGAAAGTCCAATTAAGTGTCTCGATCTATCTCTACAGATCTTGATGCCCAATATATAAGCAGCTTCACCGAGGTATTTCATTGAAAAACTCTTATTCAAATATCCTTTTATGCTATCTAGAAATTCTATATCATTTCCAATCAACAATATGTCATCCACATATAATATCAGAAATGCTACAGAGCTCCCACTCACTTTCTGGTAAATACAGGCTTCTCCAAAAGTATGTATAAAACCATATGCTTTGATCGCACTATCAAAATATTTATTCCAACTCCGAGAGGCTTGCACCAGTCCATAAATGGATCGCTGGAGCTTGCATAGTTTGTTAGCTCCCTTTGGATCGACAAAACCTTTTGGTTGCATCATATACAACTCTTCTTCCAGAAATTCATTCAGGAATGCAGTTTTGACATCCATTTGCCAAATTTCATAATCATAAAATGCAAAAATTGCTAACATGATTCAGACAGACTTAAGCATCGCTACGGGTGAGAAGGTCTCATCGTAGTCAATCCCTTGAACTTGTCGAAAACCTTTTGCAAAAAGTTGGGCTTTATAGACGGTAACATTACCATCAGCGTCAGTCTTCTTCTTGAAGATCCATTTATTCTCGATGGCTTGCCGATCATTGGGCAAGTCAACCAAAGTCCACACTTTGTTCTCATACATGGATCCCATCTCAGATTTCATGGCCTCAAGCCATTTTGCGGAATCTGGGCTCACCATCGCTTCTTCATAGTTCGTAGGTTCGTCATGGTCTAGCAACATAACCTCCAGAACAGGTTCAGCAACAACTTTATCTGCAGTTTCATGATCATCACATTAACTTCCTCACTAATTGGTGTAGACGTCACAGGAACCGGTTTCTGTGATGAACTACTTTCCAATAAGGGAGCAGGTATTGTTACCTCATCAAGTTCTACTTTCCTCCCACTCACTTCTTTTGAGAGAAACTCCTTCTCTAGAAAGGATCCATTCTTAGCAACGAATGTCTTGCCCTCGGATCTGTGATAGAAGGTGTACCCAACTATTTCTTTTGGGTATCCTATGAAGACACATTTCTCTGATTTGGGTTCGAGCTTATCAGGTTGAAGCTTTTTCACATAAGCATCGCAGACCCAAACTTTAAGAAACGACAACTTTGGTTTCTTGCCAAACCATAGTTCATAAGGTGTCATCCCAACGGATTTTGATGGTGCCCTATTTAACGTGAATGCGGCCGTATCTAAAGCATAACCCCAAAATGATAGCGGTAAATCAGTAAGAGACATCATAGATCGCACCATATCTAGTAAAGTACAATTACGACGTTCGGACACACCATTACGCTGTGGTGTTCCGGGTGGCGTGAGTTGCGAAACTATTCCGCATTGGTTCAAATGTAGACCAAACTCGTAACTCAAATATCCTCCTCTACGATCAGATCATAGAAACTTTATTTTCTTGTTACGATGATTTCCAACTTCACTCTGAAATTCTTTGAACTTTTCAAATGTTTTAGACTTATGTTTCATTAAGTAGATATACCCATATCTACTTAAATCATCTGTGAAGGTGAGAAAATAACGATACCCGCCGCGAGCCTCAACATTCATTCGACCACATACATCAGTATGTATGATCTCCAACAAATCAGTTGCTCGCTCCATAGTTCCGGAGAATGGCGTTTTAGTCATCTTGCCCATGAGGCATGGTTCGCAAGTACCAAGTGATTCATAATCAAGTGATTCCAAAAGTCCATCAGCATGGAGTTTCTTCATGCACTTTATACCAATATGACCCAAACGGCAGTGCCACAAATAAGTTGAACTATCATTATCAACTCTGCATCTTTTGGCTTCAACATTATGAATATGTGTATCACTACTATCGAGATTCATCAAAAATAGACCACTCTTTAAGGGTGCATGACCATAAAAGATATTACTCATATAAATAGAACAACCATTATTCTCATATTTAAATGAATAACCGTCTCGCATTAAACAAGATCAAGATATAATGTTCATGCTCAACGTTGGCACCAAATAACAATTATTTAGGTCTAAAACTAATCCCGAAGGTAGATGTAGAGGTAGCGTGCCGACAGCAATCACATCGACTTTGGAACCATTTCCCACGCGCATCGTCACCTCGTCCTTAGCCAGTGTTCGGTTAATCCGTAGTCCCTGTTTCGAGTTGCAAATATTAGCAACAGAACCAGTATCAAATACCTAGGTGCTACTGGGAGCTCTGGTAAGGTACACATCAATAACATGTATATCACATATACCTTTGTTCACCTTGCCATCCTTCTTATCCGCCAAATAATTGGGGCAGTTCCGCTTCCAGTGACTAGTCTGTTTGCAGTAGAAGCACTCAGTCTCAGGCTTAGGTCCAGACTTGGGTTTCTTCTCGTGAGCAGCAACTTGTTTACTGTTCTTCTTGAAGTTCCCGTTCTTCTTCCCTTTGCCCTTTTTCTTGAAACTGGTGGTCTTATTGACCATCAACACTTGATGCTCCTTTTGATTTCTACCTCCACAGCCTTTAGCATTGTGAAGAGCTCGGGAATTTTCTTATTCATCCCTTGCATATTATAGTTCATCACGAAGCTCTTGTAGCTTGGTGGCAGTGATTGAAGAACTCTGTCAATGACACTATCAACAGGAAGATTATCTCCCAGTTGAGTCAAGTGATTATGATACTGTCACACCCTAGCTAGGTTATGCATTAGAGTGTGCATCATGTTTACCTTCATCAGAAAATTGAAATGGGGAAAGCAGAACCCCCAGCACCCCCCCCCCCTGAAATCAACTAGGGTTTACTAAAAATAAATTCAATGAACCTGAAATGCCCTTCAAAAATGTTCACCCTCTTTGCCTTGGGTTAGAACCCTTGGGAAAAATGGTGCATATAATTTTAGGTCAACAAAAGGGGCATTGACTTAATTCATAAATATTTGAATTTGGGCATTTAAATACTATTAAATAATTCAAATGCTCAAATAATGTTGGAACTATTTTTGGGCCACTGAAATATTTCAGAAAGTGTCCATAAATATTTTTAGGATTTTATAAAATGATTTAGTATTTAAACTAAATCAAAACAGAATAACAGAAATAGAAAAACAGAATAAATTAGAAAAGAGAGAGAGAGTAGGCCAGTGGGCCACTTACCTGGCCCAGCACAGGCCACCAGCGGCCCAGCCCACCAGGCCGTTGCCAGTCGTCCCCTAGCTCCTGCCAGGAGGACGAAGGGCGTGTGCCCGCGGTGCGCCGGCACGCGCGCGGCCACCGACGGCCACCTCCTGCTTCGGCCGCCTCCCCGACGTCGCTATGGACGCCATGCACCCCCCTGGCCCTCTCATTCCCCCTCCCTCGCCCTCATCCCCTCCCCTGTCTCGATCTCTCACACACACCCGAACGCGCCGTCGCCGCCGTTCGCTGCCACCGCGTCCACAGCCACCCCCTCGCTCCCTCTCCGCATCCCTGGGCTCCGCCCTGACCCCGTGGAGCTACACACCCGAAGCACGTGACCAGAGGAGGCCCCAGTCGACCCGAGCATCGTCGTCTTCATCTCCGGTGCCCGGAGATCGCCGTCATCAATTCACCGTTGCAGAAGCTTCCCCGAGCCCGCTGAGCTACTCATCGACCTCCCTGTGAGCTCCGCCACCGTTTCCCCCTCTTCCCCGCTTCAATTGATCGCCATAGCCGTCGCCCCCTTGATGACCGAACTGCGGCACCGCCCGAGCTCGCCGGCGACGAGGCTCCGGTGGCCAATCGGCCCCGTTCATATGGCCGTTGGCTTTGTGAGAGCCTGCAGAACACGTAGGTGCCACCCGTTGATCCTCCCATGCACGGCATCGTCGTTTTCATCGGCGCCCGAACTCCGGCGGCCGCAACCGAGCTCGCCGCCGTTGACTCCGTCCGCCCCCACTCGAACCACGGCCACCCGCAGATGCGCCTCGCTCCCCTCTTTCAAACGCGCCCTTCCGCGCGTCAAATGGTGGCCTGTAGGCGAAACCCGAGCAACTCCGGTGAAACCCCGCCGCGTATTTGGTCGCCGCCGGCCAAGCTCCGGCGAGCGGACGTGGCGCTGGCTTAATTAGTGCTAATGACCCTGCTAAAACTCCCTAGAGCCACTGCCATGTGGGCCCAGTGCATGTTTAGTTTAACTTAATGTTCTGTTTAGATTAGTTATTAACCCAGCTGGCCCCACACGTCAGTTTGACTTTCTGACGTGGCCTTTGACTGGCCCCACCTGTCTGTGACTCGAGCCAGCACTGTGAGACTGACCAGTGGGACCCACTGGTCAGGTTTGACCCGGACGCACCCTGTTGACTTGCTGACATCATCATGACGTCAAGCTGACGCAGTAAATCATTTTCTAGTTTAAAAATAATTCAGGAAATTCCAGAAAATACCCCCAAACTTCAAAAATTCATAGAAATTCAACCATAACTCCAAATGAGACAAATTATATATGAAAAATTATCAGAAAAATTCAAGGAATCCATCTGTACCATTTTCATGCATGTTTGAACAATGCTTGTCCTCTGTTTTGGACAAAACAAATAAAGGGCATTTAAATAATCATATATGGGGTTGGAATTTGAATCTTGTATTCAAACCAACTTCATTTAAATCATAGCTAGTTGCATTAGCTCAAGACACATCCATATTGCCATGTCATAGCATGCATCATATTGTTGCATATCGTCATGTGTTGATTGTGCTCGGTTGTGTTCTTCGTGGTAGGTTCTGCCTCCGAGGATATTCACGAGTATCCAACTGAAGGGTAGTATCCCGTTACCACTCCATCAGGCAAGCAACCATTGATCATTCCGATACAACCCATGTTCTCGCTCCTGCTCTTGTTTACTGCATTAAGACAACACGATTCAAACTGCTGTGTGCTACGGTAGTTGAACCCTTATCCTCTGCATGACCTGTCATTGCCACAGTAACTAGATGAAACCCACTAGCATGTGTAGGAGTTGATTGAGCCATGTTTTCTGATTCCTACCTTGCTATGCCTGCTATGCTTAGAGTTGTGTCAGGTCTGGTTCATCTGGGGGATGGGCTAGAGTGAAATGCTTGTGCCAGTAATATGTGGGATGTGTTGAACATGTTTTGATAAAGGTATCGATGAGAGGCCATGTAGGAGTACATGGTGGGTTGTTTCATTGAAGCCGTCCCTAAGAACTGAGTTCTGTATGCGTGAATTAAGATTCAGCTACTACCACACATTGGGCCCTGAAATATGACCCCGCTCGACTTACCGACCCCCCTCACCTCAGTCCAGGAGTTGCAACTAGTTTCTGGTGTTTGTAGGATATGTGTTGGCGGCCGTGCGTAGCGCTGACCCTAGGGGTGGGCTATGTTGCGGTAGATACACCGTGGCACGGTGTACCGAGTCACCCGTTTGGTGTCTCGGGAACCCTGTTCACATCGTTCGGGGCCGTTGAGGACACCCCGGCCGGATTTCCTTGCGGATGGAACCTGAATAGGCGATGACCCTGGACTAGAGACTTGTGAGGTTAGTCAGGTCGTGGTCTACACCCACGTCGGTTTTCGCTTGAAGTCTGCCGAGCACATTTCGTGTGCAGACGCTAAGTGGTGGAAACATGTGTGACGAAGTACACCCCTGCAGGGTATGAAACTATTCGAATAGCCATGTCTGCGGTAAAGGACTACTTGGTTGCATATACAGTTCATAGACAAGTTAATGGATACTACTAAAAGACTCAAGATAAGTGTGAGTACCGAGGATGGCCCCCTCGCAGGATACGAGGGAGGATCCACGGTGGAGTATTGTGATGATGAGTAGTGGACTCGTGTGCGAAAACTATTTTGCTAAAAGATTCCGTAGGATAGCTTAGCCAAGAGTCAAAGCTGGCTTGCTGCATAAACCCCACCACCTTCTTGAGAATGAGCATGTACAGTAGGTTCTGATGTAAGACTTGCTGAGTACCTTTGTACTCATGTTTGCTTATTTATTGTTTTCAGACGACAACACTGCCCCCTCCGATGGGTTTTACGTAGACCTTGACGTCGACGAGTGACTAGCCACCCAGGTGGTGATCCAGGCCATGGAGGGCCCTATGTAGATAGACAGGCTTCGAGAAGCCTTCTTTCTTTCTAGAGTCTGTACTCAGACTAGTTGCTTCCGCATGTGCTTGTATGACTGTATGACTTGAGTGTCGGGTCATGTGACCCCTACCTGTATGGATATGTTATGTATGGCTCCCTAGAGCCTTTAAATAAAGTACTTGAGTTGTAGAGTTTTGTTGTGATGCCATGTTGTATGTACTCATATCGAGCATATTGTATGTATGATTGAAATGCTTGGTATGAGTGGGATCCGACAATCTAGTTGTTTGCCCTTCGCAGCCTTTCTTATGGGGAAATGTAGTCTAGTGCTCCTCGAGCCATAGTAGTCCGCTACAGCCCGGTTCACCGGAGTCCTGCTAGCCCAGCACTACTGTTCAGGACACTTGACTGGCCGGCATGTGTTTCACTTCGTCCCTATGTCTGTCCCTTCGGGGAAATGTCACGCGGTGATCTCCGGAGTCCTGTCTAGCCTGCTACAGCCCGGGATCCCCCGGAGTCCTGATAGCCCAGTGCTACAGCCCGGAATCACTCGTTGATGACCGACATGTTCGTTGTGATTCATGTATGCCTGTCTCCATAGGTCTGTGCCGCTTTGGGTTCACGACTAGCCATGTCGGCCCGGGTTCTCGGTCATATGGATGCTAGCGACATTGTCATATACGCGAGCCAAAAGGCGCAAACGGTCCCGGGCCATGGTAAGGCGACACCCGTGGGATACCGTGCGTGAGGCCGCAAAGTGATATGAGGTGTTACCGGCTAGATCGATGTGGCTTAGAATCGGGGTCCTGATAGATACCCAAACATTTTGAGTATATGCTCACTGACAGAACTATTCTCCTCCATCTTGCAGCTATAGAACTTATTGGAGACTTCATATCTCTCAATCTGGGCATTTGCTTGAAATATCAACTTCAACTCGTGGAATATCTCATATGCTCCATGACGTTCAAAATGTCGTTGAAGTCCCAGTTCTAAGCCGTAAAGCATGGCACATTGAACTATCGAGTAGTCATCAGC
Source organism: Triticum monococcum (assembly GCA_034509565.1). NCBI lineage: Eukaryota > Viridiplantae > Streptophyta > Magnoliopsida > Poales > Poaceae > Triticum > Triticum monococcum. The sequence continues at coordinate 95,914,643 of CM067843.1, read as the reverse complement.
TTTGCTCTGCCAGGTGTTCATAACATCTGGTGTTGCTCCTGTAGCAGGTTTGGCACTTAGCGGTGCTTCCAGGACGTAATTATTCTGTGCAGCAATGAGGATAATCCTCAAGTTACGGACCCAGTCCGTGTAATTGCTACCATCATCTTTCAACTTTGCTTTCTTAAGGAACGCATTAAAATTCAACGGAACAACAGCACGAGCCATCTATCTACAACAAACATAGACATGCAAAATACTATCAGGTACTAAGTTCATGATAAATTTAAGTTTATTTAATCATATTACTTAAGAACTCCCACTTAGATAGACATCTCCCTAATCATCTAAGTGATCATGTGATCCAAATCAACTAAACCATAACCGATCATCACGTGAAATGGAGTAGTTTTCAATGGTGAACATCATTATGTTGATCATATCTACTATATGATTCACACTCGACCTTTCGGTCTCAGTGTTCCGAGGCCATATCTGCACATGCTAGGCTCGTCAAGTTTAACCTGAGTATTCTGCATGTGCAAAACTGGCTTGCACCCATTGTAGATGGACGTAGAGCTTATCACACCCGATCATCACGTGGTGTCTGGGCACGACGAACTTTGGCAACGGTGCATACTCAAGGAGAACACTTTTATCTTGAAATTTAGTGAGAGATCATCTTATAATGCTACCGTCAATCAAAGCAAAATAAGATGCATAAAAGATAAACATCACATGCAATCAATATAAGTGATATGATATGGCCATCATCATCTTGTGCTTGTGATCTCCATCTCCAAAGCACTGTCATGATCACCATTGTCACCGGCGCGATACCTTGATCTCCATCGTAGCATCGTTGTCGTCTCGCCAACTATTGCTTCTACGACTATCGCTACCGCTTAGTGATAAACTAGAGCAATTACAGGGCGATTGCATTGCATACAATAAAGCGACAACCATATGGCTCCTGCCAGTTGCCGATAACTCGGTTACAAAACATGATCATCTCATACAATAAAATATATCATCATGTCTTGATCATATCACATCACAACATACCCTACAAAAACAAGTTAGACGTCCTCTACTTTGTTGTTGCAAGTTTTATGTGGCTGCTATGGGCTGAGCAAGAACCGTTCTTACCTATGCATCAAAACCACAACGATAGTTCGTCAAGTTAGTGTTGTTTTAACCTTCTCAAGGACCGGGCGTAGCCACACTCAGTTCAACTAAAGTTGGAGAAACTGACACCTGTCAGCCCCCTGTGTGCAAAGCATGTCGGTAGAACCAGTCTCGCATAAGCGTACGCATAATGTCGGTCCAGGCCGCTTCATCCAACAATACCGCTGAACCAAAGTATGACATGCTGGTAAGCAGTATGACTTGTATCGCCCACAACTCACTTGTATTCTACTCATGCATATAACATCAACACATAAAACCTGGCTCTGATACCACTATTGGGGAACGTAGTAATTTCAAAAAAAATCCTACGCACACGCAAGATCATGGTGATGCATAGCAACGACAGGGGAGAGTGTGTCCACGTACCCTCATAGACCAAAAGTGAAAGCGTTAGCACAACGCGGTTGATGTAGTCGTACGTCTTCACAATCCGACTGATCAAGTACCGAACGCACGGCACCTCCGAGTTCTGCACATGTTCAACTCGATGATGTCCCTCGAACTCCGATCCAGCCGAGCTTTGAGGGAGAGTTCCGTCAGCACGACGGCGTGGTGATGATGATGATGTTCTACCGACGCAAGGCTTCGCCTAAGGACCGCTACGATATGACCGGGGTGAATTATGGTGGAGGGGGCACCGCACACGGCTAAGAGATCCAAGGGATCAACTGTTGTGTCTCTAGGGGGCGCCTCCCTCCCCGTATATAAAGGAGTGGGGGAGGGGGAGGGGGTCGGCCACCCTTGCGCGCCCCATGAGGAGTCCTACTCCCACCGGGAGTAGGACTCCCCCCCCCTTCCATGTTGGAGTAGGAGAGGAGAGGGAAGGAGAAAGAGGAAGGAAAGGGGGGCGCCGCCCCCCTTCCTTGTCCAATTCGGACTTGGGAGGGGAGGGGCGTGCGGCTGCCCCTTGGCCGCCTCTCCTCTTCCACCAATTGGGCCCATGAGGCCCAATAACCTCCGGCGGGGTTCCGGTAACCCCCCGGTACTCCGGTATATATTTGATAATCCCCGGAACCATTCCGGTGTCCGAATATATTCGTCCAATATATCAATCTTCATGTCTCGACCATTTAGAGACTCCTCGTCATGTCCGTGATCACATCCGGGACTCCAAACTACCTTCGGTACATCAAAACACATAAACTCATAATATAACCGTCATCGAACTTTAAGCGTGCGGAGCCTACGGGTTCGAGAACTATGTAGACATGACCGAGACACGTCTCCGGTCAATAACCAATAGCGGAACCTAGATGCCCATATTGGCTCCTACATATTCTACGAAGATCTTTTATCGGTCAAACCGCATAACAACATACGTTGTTCCCTTTGTCATCGGTATGTTACTTGCCCGAGATTCGATCGTCGGTATCTCAATACCTAGTTCAATCTCGTTACCGGCAAGTTTCTTTACTCGTTCCGTAATACATCATCCTGCAACTAACTCATTAGTTGCAATGCTTGCAAGGCTTAAGTGATGTGTATTACCGAGTGGGCCCAGAGATACCTCTCCGACAATCGGAGTGAGAAATCCTAATCTTGAAATACACCAACCCAACAAGTACCTTTGGAGACACCTGTAGAGCACCTTTATAATCACCCAGTTACTTTGTGATGTTTGGTAGCACACAAAGTGTTCCTCCGGTAAACGGGAGTTGCATAATCTCATAGCCACAAGAACATGTATAAGTCATGAAGAAAGCAATAGCAACAAACTAAACGATCGAGTGCTAAGCTAACGGAATGGGTCAAGTCAATCACATCATTCTTCTAATGATGTGATCCCGCTAATCAAATGACAACTCTTTGTCTATGGCTAGAAACATAACCATCTTTTATCAATGAGCTAGTCAAGTAGAGGCATACTAGTGACACTCTGTTTGTCTATGTATTCACACATGTATCATGTTTCCGGTTAATACAATTCTAGCATGAATAATAAACATTTATCATGATATAAGGAAATAAATAATAACTTTTATTGCCTCTAGGGCATATTTCCTTCACTATCAGCTATGGGATAGATTATACCTACTTCAAGAAGCTTTAGTATTTCAGTTCTTACCACTTCTTTTCATTTTAGGATTCAAACATCATTGGTGATCAACAACGGGTTTAGCATTAGGCTCCGTATTAATCTTGCGCTGACATAGAGTGGGACTAATGCCCTTAAGATCATCAAGAGTATATCCAATAGCAGCCCAGTGCTTCTTCAGAATTTTCAATAATCTTTCTTCTTCATGTTCTGAAAGGTTAACACTAATAATAATAGGATATATCTTTTTATCATCAAGATAAGCATATTTCAGAGTGTCTGGCCATTGTTACAATTCAAACACAGGATCACCTTTAAGTGGAGGAGGACCCCCTAGAGTTTCAATAGGCAAATTGTGTTTAAGCAGAGGTCGTTGTTCAAAGAAACTTTTATCTATCTCATTTCTTTCATGCATATGCATATCATTTTCATGGTCTAGCAAATATTGTTCTAGTGGATCAGTAGGAGGCACAGCAATATAAGCAAGACCAATTATTTCATCCTTACTAGGTAATTCTTTTTTGTGAAGTTTTCTATTAAACTTAGAAAAATTAAACTCATGAGACTCATCACCAAAACTAACACCGACGGTTTGTTTCTCACAATCTATTTTACCATTAACGGTGTTCAAGAAAGGTATACCAAAGATAATGGGAAAAATTCATATTGTGGGGAACAAAGAACAAGAAAATTAGTAGGATATTTTATTTTCCCACACAGGACTTCAACATCTCTAAAAATCCCAAGTGGTGTGACGGTGTCTCTATTAGCAAGTTTGATTGTAACATCTATGTCTTCTATTTCAGCAGGTGCTATATCATTCATAATTTCTTGATATAAGGTAAAAGTAATAGCACTCACACTAGCACCTAAGTCAGATAAACCATGATAACAGTGATTTCCTATTTTGACTGAGACAACAGGCATGCCAACAGCATGTCTATGTTTATCTTTCTCGTCCGGTTTAGCAATTCTAGCAGCTTCATTACAAAAGTAAATAACATGCCCATCTATATTTTCTACCATCTTTAACCATAGCAACACTAGGTTCTACTTTGATTTGTTCCGATGGTTTAGGTGCTATAATATTACTCTTGCGAACCACAGTTGAAACCTTAGCATGTTCCTTTACCCTAACAGGAAAAGGTGATTTTTCAATATAAGCAATAGGAACAACTAGATCAACATTGTAAATAATAGTTTCTTCCTTAGCTACTACTGGTTCTTTAATTTCTTATTTAATAGGTGGATGATATTTAAACCACTTCTTCTTGGGGAGATCAAAATGAGTAGCAAATGATTCACAAAAGGAGGCTACTATCTCAGACTCAAGTCCATATTTAGTGCTAAATTTGTGAAAAACATCGGTATCCATAAAATATTTAACACAATCAAACTTAAGCTGAACACCTGACTCTTTACCTTCTTACAGTTCCTAATCTTCAGAGTTGCATTTAATTCTTTCTAAAAAATCCCACCCGAATTCAATAGTCTTCTTCATGAAGGAACCAGTGCAATAAGTATCGAGTATGGATTGATCATCATGAGAAAGTCGAGCATAAAAATTCTGAATAATATTTCTCTTGAAAGCTCATGATTGGGGAATGAATATAACATTTACTTGAGGCTCCACCAAGCTAGAGTGATACTTTCTCCTTGACAAGGCCAAAAATTATATATATAATTTCGATCACGATGTACTAGATGCATAGGATAATTTTTTTGGTGAAATTCCAATTTCAATCGATTCCAATTTGCAGATACAATATCATCGCATAGCCTATACCATGCCAATGCTTTTTCCCTTCAAAGATAAAGGGAAATCCTTCTTCTGAGCTTCATCTCCGGGTAACCCTGCAAGCTTAAATAATCCACAAATTTCATCTACATATATCAAGTGCATATCAGGATGTTCGGTTCCATCTCCTACATAAGGATTAGCTAGCAGTTGTTCTATCATACCCAAAGGAATTTCATAACCAATATTTTCAGTAGGTGCAGTAGGTTGAGGGGCAACTAATCGTGGTTCCGGTCGAGGTGAAGATACCCCGAACAAACCCCTCAAAGGATTGTTCTCCATAGTAATAAGTGATAATAAATTTCAGCATGTAGTAATAATTTTTCCTTACCAAGAGTGCTTCACTCCCCGCCAATGGCGCCAGAAAAGAGTCTTGATGACCCACAAGTATAGGGGATCAATCGTAGTCCTTTCGGTAAGTATGAGTGTCGAACCCAACGACGAGCAGAAGGAAATGACAAGTGGTTTTCAACAAGGTAGTTTTTTGCAAGCACTGAAATTGGTGGTAATAGATAGTTTGATAGCAAGATATTTTGTAATGAGCAAGTAACAGTAACGGTAAATAAAGTGCAGGAAGGTAGCCCAATCCTTTTGTAGCAAAGGACAGGCCAAAACGGTCTCTTATGATAAGCAAAGCGTTCTTGAGGGTACATGATCCGTCTCCATCGTATCTACTTTTCCAAACTCTTTTGCCCTTGTTTTGGACTCTAACTTGCATGATTTGAATAAAACTAACCCGGACTTACGCTTTTTTCAGCAAAACTTCCATGGTGTTATTTTTGTGCGGAAATAAAATTTCTCGGAATGACCTGAAACTTCACGGAGATAAGTTTTGGAATAAATAAAAAATATTGGCAAAATAATCAACCTAAGGGGGCCCACACCCTGGCCACAAGGGTGGGGGCACGCCCTCTATCCTTGTGGGCCCCCTGGGCCTCCATTGACCTCAACTCCAACTCCATATATTCATGTTCGGGGAGAAAAAAATCAGAGAGAAGGATTCATCACGTTTTATGATATGGAGCCACCGCCAAGCCCTGTTCTTCCTCAGGAGGGCAGACCTGGACTCTGTTTTGGGCTCCGGAGAGTGGAATCCGTCGCCATCGTCATCATCAACCATCCTCCATCACCAATTTCATGCTTGCTGGACCATGATGGGTTGGATGAGATTTACCATGTAATTGAGTTACTTTTGTTAGGGTTTAATCCCTAGTATCCACTATGTTCTAAGATTGATGTTGCTATGACTTTGCTATGCCTAATGCTTGTCACTATGGCCCGAGTGCCATGATTTTAGATCTGAACCTATTATGTTTTCATGAATATATTTTTGTTCTTGATCCTATCTTGCAAGTTATAGTCACCTACTATGCGTTATGATCCGGCAACCCCGGAGTGACAATAGTCGGGACACTTCCCGGTGATGACCATAGTTTGAGGAGTTCATGTATTCACTAAGTGCTAATGCTTTGATCTGGTAATCTATTAAAAGGAGGCCTTAATATCCCTCAGTTTCCAATAGGACCCCGCTGCCACGGGAGGGTAGGACAAAGGATGTCATGCAAGTTCTTTTCCATAAGCATGTATGACTATATTCAAAATACATACCTACATTATATTGATGAATTGGAGCTAGTTCTGTGTCACCCTATGTTATAACTGTTGCATGATGAATGCCATTCGACATAATTATCCATCATTGATCCTTTGCCGATGAGCTTGTTTCATATTGATCTTTGCTAATTTACTTTTCCGTTGCCACTGTTACGATTGCTATAAAACTGCTACTATTACTTTTGCCACTATTACCATTACTTCCATACCACTTTGCTACTAAATATTTTGCTGTAGATATTAAGTATTTCAGGTGTGGTTGAATAGACAACTCAGCTGCTAATACTTGAGAATATTCTTTGGCTCCCCTTGTGTTGAATCAATAAATTTGGGTTGAATACTCTACCCTCGAAAACTGTTGCGATCCCCTATACTTGTGGGTTATCAAGACATTTTTCTGGCGCCGTTGTCGGGGACCATAACTCTATTCTCTGAGTCACTTGGGATTTATATCTATTGATCACTATGAGAAATTTGAAAGATCAAAGAACTAACATTTTTCCCTCAACTACGAGGGGACGTAAGGAATTGTTATCTAGCTCTGCACTTGATTCTCCTTCTGTTTTGAGTAAACTTGCAACACCTACACCTGTTATTGATTGTAATATGTTGAATGTTATTGATGATGCCACTTGTGCTATGAATGATGCCTACGATGAAACTACTTCTCTGCTTGATAATACTGTGCCACTAGGTGAATTTCTTGATGAACAACTTGCTAGGGTTGGAGATAATGAAATTACTGAAACTGATGATATTATTGAAATGGAATATTATGATTCTCCCCTAGATATGAATTGCTTGTTGTACCTGAAGGTTATGTTATGGATGAAGAATCTTCTAGAGACTTCTTTGCTTGTAATGATAGAGAAGATCTTAAAAAACTGTTAGCTAAGCTGAAAGAAAAATCCTTGAATGCTAGAATGAAATATGATCCCAATTCTGCTACTTCACCTATCTTTGTTACTGATAAGGACTATGAATTCTCTGTCGATCCTAAGTTAATTACTTTGGTTGAATCTGATCCTTTCTATGGTTATGAATCTGGAACTATTGTGTCACATCTTACTGAATTGAATAATATAGCCACCCTATTTGCTCATGAGGAAAACATTCGCTATTACTATATTCTCAAATTATTTTCTTTCTCATTAAAGGGTGATGCTAAGTTATGGTTTAATTCTCTTGCTCCTAGTTGTGTGCGTAGAGTCCCCGGGATATGATTTACTACTTCTCTCAAAAATATTTCCCTGCTTATAAGAAACAAGCTTCCGCAGCACAATAGGACCCCAACTATGATTTCAGATATCATCCGGGCCAGTGGTGGTCGTAGACCAACTTAGGCCAAAAGCCTAAGCTTGGGGGAGTACGTATTTCTCATCTAAATTACATTCATGTCCACACACTCATTTCAGTTATCGGTGTTTATACTTTTTCATTGTATTATCCATCTTAGTTTATTTATTTTTCCCGCTTTCTTCTTGTGTGTTTGAAAAACCTTAAGAAAAACCAAAAAAAATAGTTGTAGTTAGTTTACTTTCCATGCTTAGTTGTAGTATTAAAAGAAAACCCAAAAAGATTTCCCGTTCTTCTTTTGCTTGTTGGGAGCTTTCCCATGTAAATAGTTTTTCTTGTTCTTGTTTTACTTTCTTCAGAAAAACAAAAACTCCAAAAACATTTCAGTGTGTTTCTTTGAAATTCTTTTCTTTTATTTGGGGGTCGAGAGGAGAAGGCCACGATGAAAATGTTGAGTGACTCTCATATGCATTATTGTTGATCTAACAAAGAGCCCATATTACCTTGTCTTCTCCTTTGAATTAATGTTTGCAGATTCCAGCTTAGTCCAATGCATGTGCACTATTATTATTATCCACACCGTTCGGTCGTGCAAGTGAAAGGCAATAATGATGATATATGATGAAATGATTGAGATGAGGAAAAGCTGGTATGAACTCGACCTATCTTGTTTTTGTAATAAAAGTTCTCGGAATGACCTGAAACTTCACGGAGATAAGTTTTGGAATAAATAAAAAATATTGGAGAAAGAATCAACCGAAGGGGGTCCACACCCTGGCCACAAGGGTGGGGGCGCGCCCTCTGTCCTTGTGGGCCCCCTGGACCTCCACCGACCTCAACTCCAACTCCATATATTCACATCCGGGAAGAAAAAACCCAGAGAGAAGGATTCATCGCGTTTTACGATACGGAGCCGCTGTCAAGCCTTGTTCTTCCTCGGGAGGGCGGATCTGGAGTCCGTTTTGGGCTCCGGCGAGGGAAATTCGTCGCCATCGTCATCATCAACCATCCTCCATCACCAATTTCATGATGCTCACCGTCGTGCATGAGTAATTCCATCGTAGGCTTGCTAGACCATGATGGGTTGTATGAGATTTACCATGTAATCAAGTTAGTTTTGTTAGGGTTTAATCTCCACTATGTTCTAAGATTGATGTTGCTATGACTTTGTTATGCCCAATGCTTGTCACTAGGGCCCGAGTGCCATGATTTTAGATCTGAACCTATTATGTTTTCATTAATATATTTTGTTCTTGATCCTATCTTGCAAGTTACAGTCACCTACTATGTGTTATGATCCGGCAACCCCGGAGTGACAATAGTCATGACACTTCCCGGTGATGGCCGTAGTTTGAGGAGTTCTTCACTAAGTGCTAATGCTTTGATTCGGTACTCCATTAAAAGGAGGCCTTAATATCCCTTAGTTTCCAATAGGACCCCGCTACCATGGGAGGGTAGGACAAAAGATGTCATGCAAGTTCTTCTCCATAAGCACGTATGACTATATTCAGAATACATGACTACATTATATTGATGAATTGGAGCTAGTTCTGTGTCACCCTATGTTATAACTGTTGCATGATGAATGCCATCTGACATAATTATCCATCATTGATCCTTTTCCCACGAGCTCGTTTCATATTGATCTTTGCTACTTTACTTTTCCGTTGCCACTGTTACGATTGCTACAAAATTGCTATTGTTACTTTTGCCACTGTTACCGTTACTTCCATACTATTTTGCTACTAAATATTTTGTTGCAGATATTAAGTCTTTTAGGTGTGGTTGAATTGACAACTCAGCTGCTAATCCTTGAGAATATTCTTTGGCTCCCCTTGTGTCGAATCAATAAATTTGGATTGAATACTCTACCCTTGAAAACTGTTGCGATCCCCTATACTTGTGGGTTATCAGTACACAAGAATTTCATCTAGTCACTTTCATCATGTTGGTTCTATTTGTGTTCGCTACTTTGATAATTTGATATGTGGGTGAACCGGTGCTTAGGTGTTGTTCTTACTTGAACAAGCCTCCTACTTATGATTAACCCCCTCGTAAGCATCCGCAACTATAAGAAAAGTATTAAGATAAAAACTAACCATAGCATTAAACTTTTGGATCCAAATCGGTCCCTTATGAAATAGCGCATAAATTAGGGTTTAAGCTTTTGTGACACTAGCAACCCATCATCTAATAACTACTCCTCAATGCATTCCCTTAGGCCCAAATATGGTGAAGTATCATGTAGTTGGCGTTCGCATGACACCACTAAGGGAATCACAACATACATACCATCATAATATCAAACACATATCAAGTTCACATGATTACTTCAAGATTTCTCCCGTGACCTCAAGAACAAAAGTAACTACTCAAAATAAAAATCATGCTCAAGATCAGAGGGGTATTAAATAGCATAATGGATCTGAACATATAATCTTTCACAAAATAAACCATATAGTAATCAACTACAAGATGTAATCAACACTACTAGTCACCCACAAGCACCAATCTAAGGTCCGGTACAAAGATTGAACACAAGAGATGAATTAGGGTTTGAGAGAAGATAGTGTTCTTGAAGATGTGGATGGATATTGCCCTCCCCAAGATGGGAGAGTTGTGGTGATGATGATGACGATGAATTTCCCCTTCGGGAGGGAAGTTCCCCCGGCGGAATCGCTCAGCCGGAGGGCAAAAGTGCTCCTGCCCAAGTTCCGCCTCGAGACAGCGGCGCTTCATCCCGAAAGTCCTCTCCTTATTTTTCTCTAGGTCAAAATGACTTAAATACCAGAAGAGGGGCACCGGAGGTGGGCCTAGGAGCGCACAACCCACCAGGGCGCGCCTGGGCTCCCTGGCGCGCCCAGGTGGGTTGTGCCCACCTGGTGGGCCCCCTCTGGTGGTTATTTGCTCCAATATCCATCATATATTTCGAAACAATTCTCCGTAATTTTTTAGCTCATTTGGAGATGTGCAGAATAGGTAACTCTGACGTAGCTTTTCCAGGTCCAAAATTCCAGATGCCGGCATTCTCCCTCTTTGTGTAAACCTTGCATATTATGAGGGAAAATGCATTAGAATTACTCTAAAAAGCATTATTATGCAATAAAACATAGTAAGTAACAGTAGGTAAACATGATGCAAAATGGACGTATCAATACTCACTCATAGTCATGGAGTTGCACACTCTTGTCGGCATAGTCCCACATGCGTGACCGCGGGGTTTGCTCACTCTCGCCCTTGTAGTCGCACGCGCATGACTGCGGGAGGTGCTCACACACAACCATGGAGTTGCACACCCTCGACTGTATAGTCGCACATGCGTGGACGTGTAGTTGCACACTCTCGTTTGCACAGTCACATAGTCGCATACGCACGACTGCTGAGTTGCACACTCTCATCAGCATAGTCGCACATGTGTGGCCGCGGAGTTGCACACTCTCGTTCGCAGAGTCGCACACGTACTGCTGCGGCAGGTGTTCACGTATGGACATGGACACTTTCGACGACATAGTCGCACTTGCGTGGCCACGAAGTTGCACAATCTCGTCCGTATAGTCACACATGAATTGTTGTGGGAGATGCTCACACCCGGCCACGGAGTTGCACACTCTCGTCGGCATAGTCGTATATGTGTGGCCACGGAGTTGCACACTCTCATTCGTATAGCCGCACACACAATGCTGCGGGAGTTGCACATGCATAATGAGGTGGTTGCTCACGCGTGACTGCAGAGTTGCACGCCCTGGCCGATATAGTTGTTCAGACACAGACTGAGGGGTGGCACACTCTTATAGAGTAGTCCCTCGCGTGTTGTGGGGGTTGCACACACGCAATGACTACCAGGTAGCAATTGGTCAGGGTAGTTAACCTGGGCAGCAGACGAAATTGCACATTTCACTGTTAGGGAGTAGTATGGGGTGGTGACACTAGTGAAAATTGCATGTCCAGGCTTAGAGTGAAAAGTTGCACGTCCACTGTCAACTAGTTGTACATCAACGACTAAACAGTTGCACCAAAGGAGAGTAAATTGCAAAAAAAAATCGTCGAAATACAGCCATGCGAGATCTAGTTTTGAAGAGCACGTCGCGAGGATTCCAATGATGAAAACATATCTCATTTTGATGCGCGAATTGAAAGTTATGCCTTTTAAAATTTTAAAATCATAAATTAAATGCACAAGAGAATAAAACACATGCACTATAGGAAATAACTGTTCTCACGTTTAGTACTTCGTGAACAAAGGGATCAGATGATTTTTTTATTAGAATAAAGGACAAGAAGGACAAAGTATTCCCTTTTATAATTATAAAGACCAAATTTTTTTCTATTTTGGCTGGCTACTCGAGAACGCTAGGGAGCAGACGGCCGCTGTGTAGATGTGTTCATTAAATTATTGCTCTCTAATATCCAACTAATTGATTCACTTAAAAAGTGCTTAAAATGAGTGTGTACATCACACCTGCCAAATCCCAAAAATAGCTATGGATTCAATCGTAGATCATTTTGTCCTAGTTGTATGCAACACGCATACTCCCATTCCCTAAAGTGGTAAAGGAGGCTCTTTTCGTCTCATTAGGATAAAGAAGAATTAGCAAGGTCAATATAGTACTCCCTCCGATCGGAGGGATCCATAGCGACATGTAACACGAATTGAAGGGAGTATAAGATATCGTGTTCGACATTCTTCTTCTGAATTAGAACAATTGTTATTCCATGACAACGCACATGCATTCAGCTAGCTGAACCTAAATTTGATCTACACATGGAGAAACAAAAAGACATATCCAGGTTTGAATAGAGTCAATGGCGCTCAATCTCTACAACATTCAGCATACAGTCTCATTCAGACAAAAGGTATCTCGCATACAGAGCCAACCAAAAAGAAAGCAGCAGCATGTACTAAAGACTCAATCTCTTCAAATGGCATCCAGTCGACCAAGAGTTACACGACGGCAAGGATAAATGTTACTACAACGCAAGTTGGTACAAATCAGCAAGAAACAGCAATTGGTCCAGCAACATCAACTGATATGGCTGGCCTTAGCGGTGGTACGGCTGCTGCGCCCCGAATGCTGCTCCAGGCCCGCCATACAACACGCCGCCACGCCGCGCTGCCATGCTCCCCGGCGCATAGTAGGGCTGAGCAGCAGCAGCCGGGTTCACATACCCAGCACGAGCCGCGTAACCAAAGGAACGGGACACTGGGTTCTGGAATGATGGCCCGTAGCCTGAGCCTGAGCCTGATGCCCTTGCGGACTTGGCAGCAGGGAAGGACTGAGGTCCGGCTGCTCCCCGTGCTCGCTTGTTCTGGAATCTGTTTCCGCTGCCTAGCCTCTTCCGGTCAGCCTTCTCTCTATCCATCCTCGCCACCTTCTTTTTTAAGTGCTCGATGTTAAATACCGATACTAGCTGGCAGGACTCGACACACCTGATGACAGCCTTGCAGGCGTTGCACTCCAAGGTCTTAGACTCCTCCTGGAGAAAAAAACATGAAGCCTTTCTTTAGTGCCACAAGTTACCAAGGACTGGAAAATGGATAGAGAACTGGAAAAAGGATAAAGGCATGCTTCATTTCCCATAGGCAAGTAGCTAAGGCCTCGAATCTTGGGGATAATGCTCATGAATTTAATGAGATTTTCCTCTTTTCGCCTAATTTATATCCTCTTTCCAACTGATATGAACACCCACGCTAACTTATCTCTCTCTGATTCCCACGACACAACACCATGGAAGCAAGGTCGTTTCCCTTTATTATTGTCTGTTGGTTTCATGACTTTCTAAATCTACATGCTGAACAAGAAAATAGGACTTATATTTTCAAACGGATGAAGTCTCAGCTAACCAACAGAAATAAATTTTTGCAATAGTGCATCCAAACTCGAAACAGGAAACCAAGCAAATCGAGGGCTAAAACAGTGGTCTGGATGGACTACATGGAACAAACTAATCTATGAACTCAATGATACCGATACGCAACATGATTCTACGACTGATGAATCAGATAAGCACTATAATTTTGAATCAACTGTTTAAATTTAAGAGGCGTAAGTGCTTTTGTGGAAATGATATACACATAATACTACTATACCAAAACCGATGCACGTCACAGATATGACAGAACTGCAGGTTGTTTAAATCAAAGGCATGCCACTAATTTCATTTCCTTCATCAATGATCTTCATGCAGGCATTCAGACAGAAAAAGGACCGATGACCAAACTGAATGATGAGTTTAACAAAAAGAAATCAAGTTCAGAGAGTGGGATGGAGTCTTACAACAGCAGAACTGGAGCGTCTTCCACTACTCAGAATGGCCTGGGCCTTCTCAGTTGAGTCCTTTATATAAGAGTTAAGAAGAGGTGCAGGAGGAAATCGCTCAAGCAAACATGCCTCATGAGCAATATATATAGCCTCAATTACATTTCCTGAAGTAACCAATTCCTGAACAACATCTGCAAAGTAATAACAGAATAGTTGAGTCATGTCTTCTTTTCTCTGAACTACTAAACATATAGTAACCAGCAGATCTGGATAAAATACATAGGATGCTAATCATGTATAGTTCGAAACTCAATATGGAACCTTCAACAAAAGGTTAATCTAGTTAGAAGTAGTTGTGATTATCAATTAGTCAAGTCTTTTAGATGGTTATTAAACAAACCCCAAGAAAACAAACAAACAGATCACAACTTCAAAAGTACGTTCTCACCAATTCACTCAGTTGAAATGCAGCCCAGAGGCACAAAACTGACCAAAAGCAAGAAGCTGCTTAAATTCGTCAAGTTAACAAGGTCCTTCGAAACTTATTCTAAACCTTGTGATATTTTTTTGTTCATGAGTAAGCTCATGTAGAATTCAGTTCCTCAAATTTATACTCCCTCAGTTCCAAAATATAAGGTGTATTAGCTTTTTCAAAACTCAAACATGCGCATGTTTGACCAAGGTTTTAGGAAAAAGTATCAATATCTACAGCACCAAATCTGTACCATTAGATCCATCATGAAAAGTATTTTCATATTGGGTCTGTCTACATCTCATCTAGATGTGAGATATTATATCACATCTAAGATGATGTCATCCCTCTTTGTGGGGCTGCTTTATTTCTATATATCCAGCCCAATTTCTGGAAAAGGAAAAAAAGGGTAGACTGTACTTGGCCTGAGCCCAATTTCTGGAAAAGGACAAAAAGGGTAGACTGTACTTGGCCTGAATCGAACGTCCAACCTCCAAGTAGTACACACATCCTTAAAACCACTAGAACCAACAACTCATTCTGACTAAAGGTAAACACGAGTACTTAATAACGCAGTCCAGTGCCAGATCCGAAAATCTTTTTGAACATTTATTGAAAAATTGTCAATAATTTTGAAAATGCCTAATAGTTTTTAAAAACACGCGAAATCTTTGGAACTCGAAACTTTTTTTGGAAAGTGTGAACAAATATTTGTAATTACAAGTATTTCTTGAAGATAAAAACAATTTTTGAAAACATGAACAATTTGTGTAAATCCTGATCTTTTAATGCAAACATTTTCTGAAAACATGAACATTTACCAAAAACAAAGTTTTTAAAAAAATGAGAACATTTTTTAAAAATCCCCGAACATTTTTTGACGCTGTAAACTTTTTTTATGAAAACATGAACAATTTTTGAATTTGTGAACACTGAACAATGAAAAAAATTGGACACTCACATGTAAATATATCTAATGAACATTGATCTATTATAGCATGGCAACCAGCCTAGTGTGGTAAAACAAACAACAACAAACAACAGACAAAATTGTTGTTGATACATGACTAAAAATTGTGGATCAAACCTATACTCTCATGTTGAGACTGAACAAACAACAACACACTGATACGTTTTCAGTAAAAAACCTTGTGTCCCTTTCTCTGAATGCTAAGTGAAAATTTGTGGATCAAACCTCTAGTCTCATGTACCACATGACACATGTGGTAAGCAAAAAACTTCTATTCTCATGCACAAACTCGTCCCTCCACACAGTTTGTTGCATGTCAAAAACAGCTTGCCGCAAGTCTAGACCCGTCCCTCCTCACCCCCACTCCTACCCCTCCAACGGCCAACAAACTACAAGCTCAGTTGCGAGTCGAGGGTGGTCTTGCAACTAGGATGAAAAACAAAACACAGACTCAGTTGCGAATCGATGGTGGACTTGCAACTGGGACAACAACAAAACTATGATCCCAGTCGCGAGTCGAGAGTGGACTTGCAACTGGGACAACTACGAAACTACGAGCCTAGTTGCGAGCCAAGGGTCGACTTGCAACTATGATGAAACAAACTATGGACCCAATTGCGAGTCAAAGATGGACTTGCAACTCAAATGAAAAACAAAGCAAAGACCCAATTGCAAGTCGAGGGGTGGGCTTCCAACTAGGAGAACTATGAGCCCAGTTGCGAGTCAAAGGTGAACTTGTAACTGGGACAACTACACAAAACTACGAGCTCTGTTTTGAGTCGATGGTAGACTTGCAACTAAGAGAACAACAAAAATACGAGCTAGTTGTGATTTGAGTGTGGACTTGCAAGTGGGATGAAAATGAACTATGGACTCAGTTACAAGTCGGGGGTGGACTTGCAACTGAGACACCAACAAAATATGGGCCCAGTTGCGAGTCAGGGATGGACTTGCAACTGCGACAACTACGAAACTACGAGCCAAGTTCTGAGTCGAGGTTGGAATTGCAACTGGTATGAAACAAACTATGGGTAATGTTGCGAGTCAAGGGCGAACTTGCAACTGAGACAACTACACAAAACTACAATACCATTTGTGAGTTGATGGTGGACTTACAACTGGGACAACAACAAACTACGAACTCAGTTGCAAGTCAAGGGTGGACATGGAAATGGGATGAAAACAAAGCACAAGCCCAGTTGCGAGTAATTGGGACAACAACAAAACTATGACCCGAGTTGCGAGTCGAGGGTCAGCTTGCAACTGGGATGAAACAAACCATTGGCCCAGTTGCATGTCAAAGGTGGACTTGCAACTAGGATGAAAAAAAGCACGGACCTAGTTACGAGTCGGGAGTGGGCTTGCAACTGGGAGAACTATGAACCAAATTGCAAGTCGAGTAGTTGAGGATGGGCTTACAACTGAGACAACTACAAAACTACAAGCCCAGTTGCGAGGCAAGGGTCGACTTGCAACTTGGATGAAACAAAATACGGTCCTAGTTGCGATTCAAGGGTGGACTTGCAACTGGGATGAAACACAAAACACAGGCCCAGTTGCGAGTCAAGGGTGGGCTTGCAATTGGGATAAAACAAACTACGAGCCTAGTTGCGAGTCGGGGGTGAACTTGTAACTAGGACAAAAACAAACTACGAGCTTAGTTGCGAGTCGATGGTGGATTGCAACTAAGAGGAAATATAAAATAGAGGCCCAGTTGCGAGTCAAGGGTGGAATTGCAACTAGGTAACAACAAACTATGCTCCTAGTTAGAGTCAAGGGTGACCTTACAACTGAGACAACAACAAAAGTATGATCCCAGTTGCAAGTCGAGGATGGACTTGCAATTAGGACAACTATGAAACAATGCGCTCAGATACCCGTCAATGGTGGACTTGTAACTGGGATGAAACAAACTATGGTCCCGGATGCGAGTCAAAAGTGGACTCGCAACTGGAATGAAAAACAAAAGACATGCCTAGTTGCGAGTCGATGGTGAGCTTGCAACTGGGAGAACTATGAGCCTAGTTGCGAGTCGGCGTGGACTTGCAACTGGGAAAACTATGAAACTACGAAGCGAGTTGCGAGTTAAGGGTCGACTTGCAACTAGGATCAAACAAACTACAATCCTAGTTACGAGTCAAGAATTGACTTGCAACTAAGATGAAAGACAAAACACATGCCCAATTGCGAGTCAAGGGTGGGCTTGCAACAAGGATAAACCAAACTACATGGCTAGTTGTGAGTCGATGATGGACTTGTAACTGGGACAACTTTACAAAACTAAGATACGAGTTGCGAATCAAGGGTGGACTTGTAACTAGGACAACTAGAAACTATGAGCTTAATTGCGAGTCAAGGGTGGACTTGCAACTGAGATGAAAAAAAAACCACATGCCCAGTTGTGAGTCAATGGTGAGCTTGCAACTAATCAATTGCACAAAACTATGATACCAGGTACGAGTAGAGGGTGGACTTACAACTAGGACAATTACAAATGATGAGTCGATTTACGAGCAAAGTAATGACTTGCATCTGGGATGAAGAACAACATATGAACCCAACTATGATTCGAGGGTAGACTTGCAATTGGGACAAGTGACATACTGCCTCTTTGACTTCTATGACACATGTCTGATGAAATGGGCACACAAGAGCGCAAGCAGAAAAATGTCCGAAAAAATACATATGTACAACGCAGATGGGCCAACAAATGAACAAAAGGGAACAAGGCGATAGAGGAATACAACGGCCGACGATGCAAGATCAAGAATTTGTACGAAATTACGGCAGCAAGATCAAACGGACAACAACTTAGATGAAACATTGCTAAATCTTGTCTTGATAAAGCTTAGAAGAAATGGGAGACGGTGTCAAAATGACCAGGGAAGGTAACGACTGCGATAGAGCTTCTATTCTCTTGTCTCTTCCAATTCTACGATGTAGCCTAGAACCAACGAAGCGAAATGGCTTGCCAGCACGCAACGATAGTGGCCGAAAAAAATGAAGCCAAACAGACCAACAAAAAGATGTGCGACAAACAAAACACCGACGAGCAAGGTGGGGATCTAGCGCTTGCATGGAAATTACAAAAACTAAATTGAACGGTGAAAAACTTTGACAAGACATCGTGAATTTAGAAGGTTTTCACAAAAAATTATTCCCAAAAAAATCATATTACTGTATTTTAAAAAATGACATGATTCAAACAAAATTAAAAAGAAAAAGAAAGAAGCTAACACAACTATAACATTTGTTTTTATAAAATCACGAACAACTCATTTTTTTTGTTCCGCAAAAAGAAAAACTCACTCTTTTATTGAGGTGATCGAACAACTCACACGAAACGTGCAACGGAAATGAGCAGCGGACAAGCAAAAAAAAAAAACAGGCCCATACCTTGACGCACGGGACAACAGACCAACAAACAACGAAACAACTAATACATAACGGGCCGAAGAAACGGAGCAGCCACATGGGCACATAACGAACGCAGCGACAATCAAGGGCTCGCAGCAAAAAAAGCGACAGCATCAACGAGACAATCGCGTTTGCGCGAATATTAAAGATAGACAAGATCTAATGGCTCTGGACTTAGATGTGAGATAACTATTTCACATCTAGATGTGAAATAGCAAATCTGTTTCATATTTTATTGATTTTGTATTGTAGATGGTGATGTTTTATTCTATAAACTTATGCACCTTATATTCTGGAACGGAGGGAGTACCGTCCCATATTAAGTGTCGCTCAAATAGAATAATCTAAACGTATTTTAGTGCTAGATACATCCATTTAGTGACAATTAATATGGGACGGAGGTGGTATGTCCTAATCCCTAAATACGGAGTATACCACCAAGAAGAAAGCAACATCACTACTACGTACTACCTTATAATACAACTCAAGAAGAACGTCATAAAAAGAATATTTAGCATGCCTACATGATTATTTAGATGCAGAAATCATACTACCAAATCAAACACATGATGAAAGCAATGAATCTTAAGTTGCCGCGTAAAGTAAGGAAAATGCAGGTTCTAAGGGCATTTCTTTCTCAATCTAGAAAATGCCTTGATTTGCAAAGTAAACTCAAAAGAACGTCGCAATCCTCATACTCAATGAACTGAAGACCTGTTACTAAATCAGATAACAAACGTAACAAATTTAAAAACCATGCCAATAGGTCATCATTACCTGCGACAGTCTCCTCAAACCCGAGGATAAAGGCAAACCTCGCAAGTTCCTTCCTTCGACGGTTAGCAACAAACAGGCTCTTCAAGAACTCTCCATCAAACTTGTCTTTCAGTCCAAATGCCGCAACCATCTGCAGGAATAAATGTGCTTCTACTTGCCCCAGTGCACCCTTCTCCCCTTCCTTGTCAACTTCCCCCATTGCCTTTGTTTCTTCCTTAACTTTCTTCCCTGCTTCTTCAGCTATCTTCTCATCAGCAGGAACCTCCACCTTTACCTCTTCTCCCTTCTTCTCCTTAAGTGCTTCCATCCCCGCTTCCTCTGGGTCCTCCTGTGTTTCATTTTCTACTTCCTCTGGGTTCTCTTCCTCCTCATCACCTGATGCAGCCACCAGCTCCTCCTGGTCTTCCTCTTCTTCTTCCTCTTCCTCTTCTTCCTCTTCTTCCTCCTCCACCTCCTCCACCTCCTCCACCTCCTCCTCTTCCTCCTCCTCTTTTGCATCTGCCTGCTCTACTTTCTTATCTGGCACCGCTGCATTATCAGCATCGTCAGCTTCTGTCATCTCCACCTCCTCATTGATGGGAGCTAGCGAGTCTCTCTTGATCCCAAACCGCTCGGACCAGTTCTTTGCAACCACAGACGCCCTCTCAACCAACATATCTCCTATCTCCGGCGGCTTCCGCCCATCTGAACCAAACAACGAGCGCAGGAGCATGCCGAGCACCCAGCACTGGTCTTCACCGGCGCCTTCACCGGCCTCCAGGAAATCGCTGAGCACATCGAGGACGAGGCGGGGTGGGTCCACGGACGCCGCTACGGTGGGGGCGATCTCCTTACGAACGGCGGCAAGCTCCCTGCGGCGCGCGGCCATAAAGCGCCAGAGCGCGGCAGCGTCCATGCGGCGGCATATCCACCTGAGGGCGCCACGGATGTCGGCGGGCGGCGGCGCGGCGGATTCGGCCTCGGCCTCGGCGAGGGCGGCCGAGAGCGCGTCGGAGGCCTCGGCGAGGCGCACGGGCACGGAGGCCTCGCGTGCCTCGAGCGCCGCGAGGGATTCGGAGGTGGACGCATCGGCGGCGGCCAGGGCCTCGTCCACGGAGGCGGAGCGGGAGGCGACGTCCTGGTCGAGCGAGGCGAAGTGCGCGAGCGTGCGCGACCAGGCGTCGTGGCAGGTGGCCAGGAGTTGCTGCTGGGAGTCGAGATGCTCGAGGAGGCGCCGGACCTCGCCGGTGGCGGTGGGGTCGTCGGTGGTCGCCATGGCGGCGAGTGCTGGGAGGCGCTGGAGTTGGATTGGGGGCAGTTTCGAGATGGGTTCGTGGCCGTGTTGAGACGGCAGAAGCTGGGCTTTGGTTTGGACTTGCATGACCCTAATGGGCTCAACCGTCCTGAATGTATGGACCTGTCGATAACAACCTTAGGCTTACCTAAAAAAAGATAACAACTTTAGGCTGCACACTTTCTTAAAGTTCGGTATAAACAAAACAAAGTTTTTTTTAACATCAGTACAGGCACAAACGCTCATATATGTACGTGCATAAATCTTTATCTTTACCTAATATTAAAGGATGGAGGCTTTCATAGTTCTCCATATGTCATCTATTTATAACCGTTGATTTTATGATAATCAATAACGATTGACCGCTGAGATTTAAATTAGATTTGTGCACGTGTGTATAAGAAACAAAAGGCTGTTGGACGACGGCCCACACCGATACCACGATAACCTTTCTATACGTATTTGCTTCCGATCGATCTCATCCCTAGCCATTAAAAGAATTCTCCCCAGGATGCATCGCCGCACTCATCTCCCATCGATGCCCCGCCATCCCTCTTGTACATGCTCTGCCGTCTAAATCTCGCCGTTGCGCCCGTGCCGCTCGTCGTAGCATGTGATCGCGGCGACCGGGACCGCATCCCTCCGCAAACAATGGCGGTGATGGAGGGCGCCGCCCAGCTCCTGACAGACAGACTCGCAGGGTGCTTGAATTTGGTTGTGGCGTGGGAGGAGAACCGTATGGTGTTGTCTGATGCGTGTTCTGGACTGGGACGTTTGCTCGGCTGACGCCACATATGAGCAGCTCCTGAGCTTGATCGCTTGATGTGTGCACGCATACATGCGGCGGTGCTGGCTCTCCTCCAGCATTACGCGAGCTAGGGGAAGGGAGGAGAGAGGAAAGGAAGGCAAAGGGGGGCGGAGGCGCGGGTGCTCCTTCGGCGAAGCGAGATGGCAGCAAGCCTGGGCGCTCAGGTTCAGGTGCGCACGAGCTCGGTGGGTCTCGTTGTCGCCTACGACCGATCCACGTGGGTGGCGTTGAAATTATGGCACCTGGTGGGTCGTAGCGTCGGCTCACGTCCATCCGCGTGAATCCTCTTTGCGTGGCCTTCCGAAGCAAAGGCAGGAAAGGAAACAGTCCGAGAGAGATAGATAGATAGGGGATGAGAGAGGGCGATAGAATAGGACTGTCACAAATGGATAAGTTTTGGAGAACACGTGATGGCTGTACTTGGCAACCACTGGACCCAACGAGCAGGCAGATTTTGCTTTGGTTTTTTGAGTTGATTGCTGAACCATGATCGTCCAATTTTGATTCCAAATCGTCTGTGGAAAAGGGGTCTGATCCAATGCATCGTCTCCTTCCTCGTCTCCATAGCGTTTCAGCCTCCCGTCTTCAATGTTCGATCCGCTCCCATGTAAGCCACAGGCGCTATATGCCCTCTCCCCACGTTTCTCGTCTCCTGATTTTCCTGCGGTGAGATGGCTGAGTTCGAGCGAGAGGCCTTCTACCATGAGTGGCACCGTCAGCGGCTGAGCACCAACGACCTATACTCGAACTGGACATGGTGGTCGTCATGCTCGATAGGATACAGATCACAGGAATGCTCGTCGGTGCGCTCTTGCACCCGCTGACACTGCCCATGAGCTCAGGGGTCCCGATCCAGCTGCGTCGGCATGCAGTAGGCGCCCGCACACGCCCATGCCTACGATGCTGGCGCCTGCGAGTACATCGGACAGGAGGAGGATGCACAGAGCTTTGATGCATTAACTGTATAACCTCTCTGTAGATGTCTCATGTGCGTGCACATGCATCAAATGTACGTCTAACCACATGGCGAGTACATCGGACATGGATGGCGCGTGCAAGAACTGTAGTTTTTCTTCAGTTTCGTCAGAGAAATAAGGACATGAACCATGACACCCCCTTTCCTAGGATTGGCAATTGATCTTGTGTTATGTAACTAGGATGATCTACTCTGTAAGTTTCCTTTTCACTTTTTATGTGTAATAAATCACTAATCAATTACTAAGAAATCCCTTCACCAACAAAGCCAGCATTTGAGGGTGTAGAGGAGGTGTAACACATTGTCACCACCATCACCCTTTCCCTCTGGAGCTGGTGTGTATACTTTACCCTAGATCTTCAGGGACGTCTTAAAAAGAGAACAATTTGGACCCTAGCTCAGTTAGCTGTATATTTGATGTATACGTGTGTGTGTATATATTTGATGGAGCCATCTAATTTAGACTTGAAATTACAATACTGTAGAATTTCCTTTCAACTTGCTAATTCAATTTACTTATTTTTTAGTCTATTATAATTCTAAACAACATAATTTATACAATGTTTTCCAAAAAGATGTTTCTTACATCTGCTTATATCACTTTGATGTGAGATGGGTTGTAAATATTGGTCTCTAAATAATTTTGTTAGAGTTGTTGTTATTAATTACCTTATTTAAGCTAGACGGCATGTAGTGCATGTATTGTACATTTTCATAGACGAAATGACTAATTATTATGCATACATTTTTTTACACCATGCTACATCGGCAGTGGTGATCATTGCAAGATCTTTTGTTCATCTCAAGATTCAATGGTTGACTTCGGCAGTGGGGTGCAAATTATGGGTGACTACTTGGCGCAGAGGAATGGTTGTGCAGCGGCGGCGGTCACATCGCATGTAATTGCTGGGATAGTGAAAAAGTGGTGGCGACAACACTTGCATGACTTTGATGGTGGTGCTACCGAGCACTCGGTCGCGAGGTCCGGGTTGAAAGCCTAGGTCTGACCCGAGCTGGTTATACCTGAAAATGGTGATATTTTTTACGTCGTTACCTTGTTGAAGGCATTGCCCGAATATGCTCCGACTGATTTTTCAGGGTGAAAAGCTAGATTCTGCCCTTGGTGGTTGGATCCGGTGCCAGCGACGCTTGAGTGTCGCTCCCTTCTTCAAGGCGTTGTTGTTGAAGAACCTTGTCGCCTGTGTGGTGTCATTAGGTAATTGATGCGGATATGGTGTTTACTAAAGTTTGCCGATCGTGGCTCGGATCAGTTTGGATTTTCCTTTTTTCCTCGATACACATAGCTTTGGTCTTATGCGACTTTTCTATTTGTCCCATTGTTTCTCGTGTGTGTGCATGTCTATGTTGGCTGTGTGCATCCTAACTATGCAGAGGCCGGGTGTGTGTGCTTTTTGAGTTTGTATCCTCTTGATGCTTCTTTTTGAGCTAATAAAAACCGGGACACAGATAGGACTCACCATTCCTCCATGAAACAAGTTCACAGTCAAAAGAGAGGGGCAGTATGAGGGACGGGGCGAGGGCGGTCATGGAACATGTGCGGGGAGGAACTCACAAGGGCGGCCCTCACATCCACCTGTGCCATGAGGTGGTTAAGCTCATCACCTTGGGATTGACCATGTCTAGACACATCATGATGAGTGAAGGAAATATGCCCTAGAGGCAATAATAAAGTTATTATTTATTTCCTTATATCATGATAAATGTTTATTATTCATGCTAGAATTGTATTAACCGGAAACATAATACATGTGTGAATACATAGACAAACATAGTGTCACTAGTATGCCTCTACTTGACTAGCTCGTTGATCGAAGATGGTTAAGTTTCCTAGCCATAGACATGAGTTGTCATTTGATTAACGGGGTCACATCATTAGGAGAATGATGTGATTGACTTGACCCATTTCGTTAGCTTAGCACTTGATCGTTTAGTTTGTTGCTATTGCTTTCTTCATGACTTATACATGTTCCTATGACTATGAGATTATGCAACTCCCGTTTGCCGGAGGAATACTTTGTGTGCTGCCAAACATCATAACATAACTAGGTGATTATAAATATGCTCTACAGGTGTCTCCGAAGGTACTTGTTGGGTTGGCGTATTTCGAGATTAGGATTTGTCACTCCGATTGTCGGAGAGGTATCTCTGGGCCCTCTCGGTAATGCACATCACATAAGCCTTGCAAGCATTGCAACTAATAAGTTAGCTGTGGGATGGTGTATTACGGAACGAGTAAAGAGACTTGCCGGTAATGATATTGAACTAGGTATTAAGATACCGACGATCAAATCTCGGGCAAGTAACATACCGATGACAAAGGGAACAACGTATGTTGTTATGCGGTCTGACCGATAAAAGATCTTCGTAGAATATGTAGGAGCCAATATGAGCATCCAGGTTCCGCTATTAGTTATTGACCGGAGACGTGTCTCGGTCATGTCTACATTATTCTCGAACCCGTAGGGTCCGCACGCTTAACGTTATGATGACAGTTTCATTATGAGTTTATATATTTTGATGTACTGAAGGTTGTTCGGAGTCCCGGATATGATCACGGACATGACGAGGAGACTCTAAATGGTCGAGACATAAAGACGATATATTGGACGGCTATATTCGGACACCGGAAGTGTTTCGGGTGATTTCGGAGAACTGGAGTGCCAGAAGGGTTACCGGAACCCCCTGGGGAAGTATTGGGCCTTAGTGGGCCTGAGGGGAGAGAGAGAGCAGCAGCCCAGGAGGTGGCGCGCCCCCTCCCATGGGGAGTCCGAATTGGACTAGGGGAGGGGGCGCGGCCCCTCTTTCCCTCTCCCTCTCCCTTTCTTTCCTCCCCCCTTCTCTCTTCCTAGTTGGACTAGGAAAGGGGAGTCCTACTCCTACTAGGAGGAGGACTCCCCCCTCCTTGGCGTGCCCCAAGGGCCAGCCGGCCTCTCCCCCTTGCTCCTTTATATACAGGGGTAGGGGGCACCTCTAGACACACAAGTTGATCTTCGTGATCGTTCTCTTAGCCGTGTGCGGTGCCCCCCTCCACCATAATCCTCGATAATATTATAGCGGTGCTTAGGCGAAGCCCTGCAACGGTAGAACATCAAGATCGTCACCACGCCGTCGTGCTGACGGAACTCTTCCCCGACACTTTGCTAGATCGGAGTCCGGGGATCGTGAAAGCACAAGTGCTCTCTAGGTGGTTTTGGTAATTAATGACAACATATCTCTTGTTGGACTAACGTTTCTATCTAGTATGTTTCAGATAAGTTCGACAATGAAGTGGCATGGACTAAAGGTTGTGGGAAATTCTCCAAGATGCTAAGGACAAAGGATTGGCTAAAGCTTAAAGCTCAAGACTCTTCATTTTACATTTTAGTGATCCAAGATCACATTGAGTCCATAGGAAAAGCCAATACTATCAAGGAGGGATGAGTGTTGCTTAATGAGCCTCTTGCTTCAAGTGCTTAATGATATGCTCCAAAACCCTTAGCTACTTTCCCACTTCCACATATGACCTAAACCTAAAGTCAAACTCGGCCCCACCGATTCTTTCTATCCGGCGCCACCGAGTTTTACATGTCATAGCCACTGCCAAACCCTAGCAAATCGGTTCTACCGATAGGGATCTCGGTCTCACCAAGATGCGATTGTAATCTCTCTGTGTATATCCATTGCCAAAATCAGTCTCACCGAGTTTAGGCAATCGGTACTACCGAGATTACAATGCAAACTCTCTGGTTAACTTATTACCAAAATCGGTCCAACCGAGTTTAGTAATCGGTCCCACCGAGTTTGCCTGACCAACCCTCTGGTTAGCTAATTACCAAAATCGGTCTCACCGAGTTTGTGTAATTGGTCTCACCGAGATTACATTATGCCCTAACCCTAACCATATCGGTCCTACCGAGTTGCATGTCATTCCCACCAAAAATCTCTAACGGTCACTAAGTTTACTATTTCGGTCCGACCGAGTTTGTTGATTCGGTCCCATCGAGATTGGTAAATTGTGTGTAACGGTTGGATTTTGTGTGGAGGCTATATATACCCCTCTACCTCCTCTTCATTCATGGAGAGAGCCATCAGAACACATCTACACTTCCAACTCATATGTTCTGAGAGAGAACCATCTACTCATGTGTTGAGGCCAAGATATTCCATTCCTACCACATGAATCTTGATCTCTAGCCTTCCCCAAGTTGCTTTCCACTCAAACCTTCTTTCCACCAAATCCAAATCCTGTGAGAGAGTTGAGTGTTGGGGAGACTATCATTTGAAGCACAAGAGCAAGGAGTTCATCATCAACACACCATTTGTTACTTCTTGGAGAGTGGTGTCTCCTAGATTGGCTAGGTGTCACTTGGGAGCCTCCGATAAGATTGTGGAGTTGAACCAAGGAGTTTGTAAGGGCAAGGAGATCGCCTACTTCATGAAGATCTACCGCTAGTGAGGCAAGTCCTTCGTGCGCGATGGCCATGGTGGGATAGACAAGGTTGCTTCTTTGTGGACCCTTCATGGGTGGAGCCCTCCATGGACTCGCGCAACCGTTACCCTTCGTGGGTTGAAGTCTCCATCAACGTGGATGTAGGATAGCACCACCTATCCGAACCACGGGAAAAACATCCGTGTCTCCAATTGCGTTTGAATTCTCCAAACCCTTTCCTTTACATTCTTGCAAGTTGCATGCTTTACTTTCCGCTGCCTATATACTCTTTGCATGCTTGCTTGATATGTATTATGAATGTTGAAATTGTGCCTAAACTCCACTTAAACCGAAAAAGCTTAAAAACTGCAACTTTAGCATTAAGTGTCTAATCACCCCCCTCTAGACACATCTACTTCAAGGTCCTACAGATCGTCATCGAGCTGAACGTGTGCTAGAACTTGGAGATGCCGTAGTTTTGGTGCTTGATCGGTCGGGCCGTGAAGACGTACGACTACATCAACCGTATTGTGCTAACGCTTCCGCTTCCGGTCTACGAGGGTACGTAGACAACACTCTCCCCTCTCGTTGCTATGCATCACCATGATCTTGCATGTGCGTAGGAATTTTTTTGAAATTACTACGTTACCCAACAGTGGTATCAGAGCCTAGGTTTTATGCGTTGATGTTGTGCACGAGTAGAACACAAGTGAGTTGTGGGCGATATAAGTCATACTGCTTACCAGCATGTCATACTTTGGTTCGGCGGTATTGTTGGATGAAGCAGCCCGGACCGACATTACACGTACGCTTACGCGAGACTGGTTCTACCGACGTGCTTTGCACACAGGTGGCTGGCGGGTGTCAGTTTCTCCAACTTTAGTTGAACCGAGTGTGGCTACGCCCGGTCCTTGCGAAGGTTAAAACAGCACCAACTTGACAAACTATCATTGTGGTTTTTGATGCGTAGGTAAGAACGGTTCTTGCTAAAGCCCGTAGCAGCCATGTAAAACTTGCAACAACAAAGTAGAGGACGTCTAACTTGTTTTTGCAGGGCATGTTGTGATGTGATATGGTCAAGACATGATGCTAAATTTTATTGTATGAGATGATCATGTTTTGTAACCGAGTTATCGGCAACTGGCAGGAGCCATATGGTTGTCGCTTTATTGTATGCAATGCAATTGCGCTGTAATGCTTTACTTTATCACTAAGCGGTAGCGATAGTCGTGGAAGCATAAGTTTTGGCGAGACGACAACGATGCTACGATGGTGATCAAGGTGTTGCGCCGGTGACGATGGTGATCATGAAGGTGCTTCGAAGATGGAGATCACAAGCACAAGATGATGATGGCCATATCATATCACTTATATTGATTGCATGCGATGTTTATCTTTTATGCATCTTATCTTGCTTTCATTGACGGTAGCATTATAAGATGATCCCTCACTAAATTATCAAAGTACAAGTGTTCTCCCTGAGTATGCACCGTTGCGGAGGTTCTTCGTGCTGAGACACCACATGATGATCGGGTGTGATAGGCTCTACGTTCAAATACAACGAGTGCAAAACAGTTGCACACGCGGAATACTCAGGTTTAACTTGACGAGCCTAGCATATAACAGATATGGCCTCGGAACACGGGGACCGAAAGGTCGAGCATGAATCATATAGTAGATGTGATCAACATATTGATGTTCACGATTGATACTACTCCATCTCACATGATGATCGGACATGGTTTAGTTGATTTGGATCACGTGATCACTTAGAGGATTAGAGGGATATCTTTTCTAAGTGGGAGTTCTTAAGTAATATGATTAATTGAACTTAAATTTATCATGAACTTAGTACCTGATAGTATCTTGCTTGTCTATGTTTGATTGTAGATAGATGGCTCGTGCTGTTGTTTCGTTGAATTTTAATGCGTTGCTTGAGAAAGCAAAGTTGAAAGATGATGGTAGCAATTACACGGACTGGGTCCGTAACTTGAGGATTATCCTCATTGCTGCACAGAAGAATTACGTCCTGGAAGCACCGCTAAGTGCCAAGCCTGCTGCAGGAGCAACACCAGATGTTATGAATGTCTGGCAGAGCAAAGCTGATGACTACTCGATAGTTCAGTGTGCCATGCTTTACGGCTTAGAACCGGGTCTTCAACGACGTTTTGAACGTCATGGAGCATATGAGATGTTCCAGGAGTTGAAGTTAATATTTCAAGCAAATGCCCGGATTGAGAGATATGAAGTCTCCAATAAGTTCTATAGCTGCAAAATGGAGGAGAATTGTTCCTTCAGTGAACATATACTCAAAATGTCTTGGTATCATAATCACTTGACTCAACTGGGGGTTAATCTTCCTGTTGATAGTGTCATTGACAGAGTTCTTCAATCACTGCCACCAAGCTACAAAAGCTTCGTGATGAACTATAATATGCAAGGGATGAATAAGACTATTCCTGAGCTCTTCGCAATGCTAAAAGCCGCGGAGGTAGAAATCAAGAAGGAGCATCAAGTGTTTATGGTCAATAAGACCACCAGTTTCAAGAAAAAGGGCAAAGGGAAGAAGAAAGGGAACTTCAAGAAGAACAGCAAACAAGTTGCTGCTCAGGAGAAGAAACCCAAGTCTGGACCTAAGCCTGAAACTGAGTGCTTCTACTGCAAGCAGACTGGTCACTGGAAGCGGAACTGCCCCAAGTATTTGACGGATAAGAAGGATGGCAAAGTGAACAAAGGTATATGTGATATACATGTTATTGATGTGTACCTTACTAATGCTCGCAGTAGCACCTGGGTATTTTATACTGGTTCTGTTGCTAACATTTGCAACTTGAAACATGGGCTACGGATCAAGCGAAGATTGGCTAAGGACGAGGTGACGATGCGCGTGGGAAATGGTTCCAAAGTCGATGTGATCGCGGTCGGCACGCTACCTCTACATCTACCTCCGGGATTAGTATTAGACCTAAATAATTGTTATTTGGTGCCAGCGTTGAGCATGAACATTATATCTGGATCTTGTTTAATGCGAGACGGTTATTCATTTAAATCAGAGAATAATGGTTGTTCTATTTATATGAGTAATATCTTTTATGGTCATGCACCCTTGAAGAGTGGTCTATTTTTGATGAATCTCGATAGTAGTGATACACATATTCATAATGTTGAAATCAAAAGATGCAGAGTTGATAATGATAGTGCAACTTATTTGTGGCACTGCCGTTTAGGTCATATCGGTGTAAAGCGCATGAAGAAACTCCATACTGATGGACTTTTGGAACCACTTGATTATGAATCACTTGGTAATTGCGAACCGTGCCTCATGGGTAAGATGACTAAAACGCCGTTCTCCGGTACTATGGAGAGAGCAACGGATTTGTTGGAAATCATACATACAGATGTATGTGGTCCAATGAATGTTGAGGCTCGTGGCGGATATCGTTATTTTCTCACCTTCACAGATGATTTAAGCATATATGGGTATACCTACTTAATGAAACATAAGTCTGAAACATTTGAAAAGTTTAAAGAATTTCAGAGTGAAGTTGAAAATCATCGTAACAAGAAAATAAAGTTTCTACGATCTGATCGTGGAGGAGAATATTTGAGTTACGAGTTTAGTCTACATTTGAAACAATGCGGAATAGTTTCGCAACTCACGCCACCCGGAACACCACAGCGTAATGGTGTGTCCGAACGTCGTAATCGTACTTTATTAGATACGGTGCGATCTATGATGTCTCTTACTAATTTACCGTTATCGTTTTGGGGTTATGCTTTAGAGACGGCTGCATTCACGTTAAATAGGACACCATCGAAATCCGTTGAGACGACACCTTATGAACTGTGGTTTGGCAAGAAACCAAAGTTGTCGTTTCTAAAAGTTTGGGGTTGTGATGCTTATGTGAAAAAGCTTCAACCTGATAAGCTCGAACCCAAATCGGAGAAATGTGTCTTCATAGGATACCCAAAGAAGACTGTTGGGTACACCTTCTATCACAGATCTGAAGGCAAGACTTTTGTTGCTAAATTCGGAGTTTTTCTAGAGAAGGAGTTTCTCTCGAAAGAAGTGAGTGGGAGAAAAGTAGAACTTGATGAGGGAACTATACCTGCTCCCTTATTGGAAAGTAGTACATCATAGAAACCGGTTTCTGTGACACTTACACCAATTAGTGAGGAAGGTCATGAAACTTCAGATCAAGTTACTACCGAACCTCGTAGATCAACCAGAGTAAGATCCGCACCAGAGTGGTACGGTAATCCTGTTCTGGAAGTCATGCTACTAGATCATGATGAACCTACGAACTATGAAGAAGCGATGGTGAGCCCAGATTTCGCAAAGTGGCTAGAAGCCATGAAATCTGAGATGGGATCCATGTATGAGAACAAAGTGTGGACTTTGGTTGACTTTCCCGTTGACCGGCAAGCAATTGAGAATAAATGGATCTTCAAGAAGAAGACTAAAGCTGACGGTAATGTTACTGTCTATAAAGCTCGACTTGTTGCAAAAGGTTTTCGACAAGTTCAAGGGATTGACTATGATGAGACCTTCTCACTCGTAGCGATGCTTAAGTCTGTCCGAATCATGTTAGCAATTGCCGCATTTTATGATTATGAAATTTGGCAAATGGATGTCAAAACTGCATTCCTGAATGGATTTCTGGAAGAAGAGTTGTATATGATGCAACCAGAAGGTTTTGTCGATCCAAAGGGAGCTAACAAAGTATGCAAGCTCCAGCGATCCATTTATGGACTGGTGCAAGCCTCTCAGAGTTGGAATAAACGCTTTGATAGTGTGATCAAAGCATTTGGTTTTATACAAACTTTTGGAGAAGCCTATATTTACAAGAAAGTGAGTGGGAGCTCTGTAGCATTTATGATATTATATGTGGATGACATATTATTTATTGGAAATAATATAGAATTTCTGGATAGCATAAAGGGATACTTGAATAAGAGTTTTTCAATGAAAGACCTCGGTGAAGCTGCTTACATATTGGGCATTAAGATCTATAGAGATAGATCAAGACGCTTAATTGGACTTTCACAAAGCACATACCTTGACAAGGTTTTGAAGAAGTTCAAAATGGATCAAGCAAAGAAAGGGTTCTTGCCTGTGTTACAAGGTGTGAAGTTGAGTAAGACTCAATGTCCGACCATGGCAGAAGATAGAGAGAAAATGAAAGATGTTCCCTATGCTTCAGCCATAGGCTCTATCATGTATGCAATGCTGTGTACTAGACCTGATGTGTGCCTTGCTATAAGTCTAGCAGGGAGGTAGCAAAGTAATCTAGGAGTGGGTCACTGGACAGTGGTCAAGAACATCCTGAAATACCTGAAAAGGACTAAGGATATGTTTCTTGTATATGGAGGTGACAAAGAGCTCATCGTAAATGGTTACGTTGATGCAAGCTTTGACACCGATCCGGACGATTCTAAATCGCAAACCGGATACGTATTTTTACTAAACGGAGGAGCTGTCAGTTGGTGCAGTTCAAAACAAAGCATCGTGGCGGGATCTACATGTGAAGCAGAGTACATAGCTGCTTCGGAAGCAGCAAATGAAGGAGTCTGGATGAAGGAGTTCATATCCGATCTAGGTGTCATACCTAGTGCATCGGGTCCAATGAAAATCTTTTGTGACAATACTGGTGCAATTGCCTTGGCAAAGGAATCCAGATTTCACAAGAGAACCAAGCACATCAAGAGACGCTTCAATTCCATTCGGGATTTAGTCCAAGTGGGAGACATAGAAATTTGCAAGATACATACGGATCTGAATGTTGCAGACCCGCTGACTAAGCCTCTTCCATGAGCAAAACATGATCAGCACCAAGGCTCCATGGGTGTTAGAATCATTACTGTGTAATCTAGATTATTGACTCTAGTGCAAGTGGGAGACTGAAGGAAATATGCCATAGAGGCAATAATAAAGTTATTGTTTATTTCCTTATATCATGATAAATGTTTATTATTCATGCTAGAATTGTATTAACCGGAAACATAATACATGTGTGAATACATAGACAAACATAGTGTCACTAGTATGCCTCTACTTGACTAGCTCGTTGATCGAAGATGGTTAAGTTTCCTAGCCATAGACATGAGTTGTCATTTGATTAACGGGATCACTTCATTAGGAGAATGATGTGATTGACTTGACCCATTTCTTTAGCTTAGCACTTGATCGTTTAGTTTGTTGCTATTGCTTTCTTCATGACTTATACATGTTCCTATGACTATGAGATTATGCAACTCCCGTTTACCGGAGGAACACTTTGTGTGCTGCCAAACCTCACAACGTAATTGAGTGATTATAAAGGTGCTCTATAGGTGTCTCCGAAGGTACTTGTTGGGTTGGCGTATTTCGATATTAGGATTTGTCACACCGATTGTCGGAGAGGTATCTCTGGGCCCTCTTGGTAATGCACATCACATAAGCCTTGCAAGCATTGCAACTAATAAGTTAGCTGCGGGATGATGTATTACGGAACGAGTAAAGAGATTTGCCGGTAACGAGATTGAACTAGGTATTGAGATACCGACGATCAAATCTCGGGCAAGTAACATACCGATGACAAAGGGAACAACGTATGTTGTTATGCGGTCTGACCGATAAAAGATCGTCGTAGAATATGTAGGAGCCAATATGAGCATCCAGGTTCCACTATTGGTTATTGACCGGAGACGTGTCTCGGTCATATCTACATTATTCTCGAACCCGTAGGGTCCGCAGGCTTAACGTTATGATGACAGTTTCATTATGAGTTTATATATTTTGATGTACCGAAGGTTGTTCGGAGTCCCGGATATGATCATGTACATGACGAGGAGTCTCGAAATGGTCGAGACATAAAGATCGATATATTGGACGGCTATATTCGGACACCGGAAGTGTTTCGGGTGATTTCGGAGAAAACCGGAGTGCTGGAAGGGTTATCGGAACCCCCAGGGGAAGTATTGGGCCTTAGTGGGCCTGAGGGGAGAGAGAGGGCAGCAGCCCAGGAGGTGGCGCGCCCCCTCCCATGGGGAGTCCGAATTGGACTAGGGGAGGGGGCGCGGCCCCTCTTTCCCTCTCCCTCTCTTTCCTTCCCCCTTCCCTCTTCCTAGTTGGACTAGGAAAGGGGAGTCCTACTCCTACTAGGAGGAGGACTCCCCCCTCCTTGGCGTGCCCTAAGGGCCGGCCGGCCTCTCCCCCTTGCTCCTTTATATACAGGGGTAGGGGGGCACCTCTAGACACACAAGTTGATCTTCGTGATCATTCTCTTAGCCGTGTGCGGTGCCCTCCTCCACCATAATCCTCGATAATATTGTAGCGGTGCTTAGGCGAAGCCCTGCGATGGTAGAACATCAAGATCATCACCACGCCGTCGTGCTGACAGAACTCTTCCCTGACACTTTGCTAGATCGGAGTCCGGAGATCGTCATCGAGCTGAACGTGTGCTAGAACTCGGAGGTGCCGTAGTTTCGGTGCTTGATCGGTCGGGCCGTGAAGACGTACGACTACATCAACCGCATTGTGCTAACGCTTCCACTTCCGGTCTACGAGGGTACGTAGACAAAACTCTCCCCTCTCGCTGCTATGCATCACCATGATCTTGCGTGTTCGTAGGATTTTTTTTGAAATTACTATGTTACCCAACAATGAGATGAACATGACAGCCATTGTTGGTGTGTGTGGCACCATGTTGAAATAGAGGACACAGATGAAGGGATCCCTGAGCCATGCTTATTAGTGCAAGGATGTGGGACATTTTCTCTCCCGTTGCAACGCATGGGCATTTGTGCTAGTTCATCCCTATGAATGCACACACGCACATCCTACCCCTATGAGCACCTCTGAGAGACTGAGTCATCATCTTGAGATTTTATGAAGTCACAATAGGCGCCTCGTAGTCGACGGGAATGTCTCCTCCCACTGGACGCGCATCACTGAAAATATTGAAATAAATTCAGGATAAATGCGAGTACCAGGATTTGAACCCTGGTGGGCTAGGGATACCGTTGTCCACCTAATCATTCAACCACGGGTTGGTTCACAACAAAGTTTTTTTTGTTGGTAGCATTCAGCTCTCCGTTCTCGCTAGGGTTTACCTTCCTTGCGACTACGCCATGTGTCTGATGTCAAGATCGTCCCTGGTCCTCTTCTCCTCCCACCACTTTTTCGTCCATATTGACTAAGGGGCCTGGTCCTCTTCTCCCCCACCACTTTTTGGTCCATATTGACTAAGGGGTCATCCTGGATCACTGGTCGGGCTTGGCCATTGTGTATTGGAGGCGAGGAAGTGGGGAGCTAGACCCGGTGGATCTGATCTAGCGGGCAAGGGGATCAACATGGAAGGAGTGTAAAGCTCGAGTGCGGCAGCATGCGATGTTGAGCATATGATGAAGGCATTTGGCCTGAAAGAGGAAGATATGGACGATCTTGTCGTCGGGGAGGATGAACTACTAGTAGAAGCGACCCGATGGATAGTAGTTGCAAGGGTACGTAATAAACTGTACAATAAGTACTGGTTTTACATAAACATGTGTGTCGCATGGGATCTCAAAAGGAGGTCAAGATTTGTGATGCCCCTGATTTAATCATACACTAATCATACACGCAAATGTGTACGATCAAGATCAGGGACTCACGGGAAGATATCACAACACAACTCTAGACACAAAATCAAAATAATACAAGCTTTATATTACAAGCCAGGGGCCTCGAGGGCTCAAATACACAACAGTCAGCAGAAGCAACAATATCTGAGTACAGACATAAGTTAAACGAGTCTGCCTTAAGAAGGCTAGCACAAAAGCAACAACGATCGAAAAGGCAAGGCCTCCTGCCTAGGAGCCTCCTAACTACTCCAGGTCGTCAGCGACCGTCACGTAGTAGTAGGCACCCTCGGGGTAGTAGTAGTCATCAGTGGTGTCGTCTGGCTCCTGGGATCCATCATCTGGTCGCAACAATCGGGTATGGGAGAAAAAGAGGTAGCAAAGCAACTGTGAGTACTCATCCAAAGTACTCGCAAGACTTACATCAGTTCTAAACTAAGTATGCATCCGTATCAAAGGAATGGGTTGTATCTATGGACTAAACTGCAGAATGCCAGAAGAGAAGGGGAAAGCCTAGCCTATCAAAGACTAGCATCTTCAAGCATATTCAAGCATCTTGCAGCATTTAGAAGAGTACAGATCAACATAATGTAAAGTAGTGGTAGTGTTATCAACCTCGCCCAGAGATCCTTCTCGACTCCCTACGAGAAAGCAATACCAGAGCCATACTATCCAGTTATCACGTCAAGTATCCAGCTCTAGTCGTATCGGTCGGGATACAACTCCGAGTGTCCATTACCGTAGGACAGGCTATCGATAGATGTTTTCTTCCCTGCAGGGGTGCACCAACTTACCCACCATGCTCGATTAACTCCGGCCGAACACATTTTCCTGGGTCATGCCTGGCCTCGGCCAAACGATACGCCGCAACCCGACCTAGGCTTAATAGAGAGGTCAGCACGCCGGACTAAACCTATGCCCCCAGGGGTCTTGGGACATCGCCCTGGGAACTCCTGCACGTTGCGTGGGCGGCCGGTGAGCAGACCTAGCTACCTCCTTAAAAAGGCAGGTCCTTACGCAGTCCAATCCGGCGCGCGCCGCTCAGTCGCATGACATCTATTAAGCTTTGGCTGATGAATACGACGCAGAACGCCCATACTATGCCCACATGATGGTTAGTGCTATCAGGCCAGAGGCCCCTCGGATCAAATATCCAAATCGCAGTGGATTATGAACGTGCGGTAACAAGCAAAAACTTGATAACCCACAAGTATAGGGGATCACAACAGTTTTCAAGGGTAGAGTATTCAACCCAAATTTATTGATTCGACACAAGGGGATCCAAAGAATATTCTCAAGTATTAGCAATTGAGTTGTCAATTCAACCACACCTAAAAGACTTAATATCTGCAGCAAAGTATTTAGTAGCAAAGTAGTATGGAAGTAACGGTAACAGTGGCAAAAGTAAAAATAGTAGTTTTTGTAGCAATCGTAACAGTGGCAACGGAAAAGTAACTAAGCAAAGATCAATATGTGAAAAAGCTCATAGGCAATGGATCAATGATGGATAATTATGTCGGATGCGATTCCTCATGCAACCATTATAACATAGGGTGACACAGAACTAGCTCCAGTTCATCAATGTAATGTAGGCATGTATTCTGAATATAGTCATACGTGCTTATGGAAAAGAACTTGCATGCCATGTTTTGCCCTACCCTCCCGTGGCAGCGGGGTACTATTAGAAACTAAGGGATACTAAGGCCTCCTTTTAATAGAGTACCAAACCAAAGCATTAACTCTTAGTGAATACATGAACTCCTCAAATTACGGTCATCACTAGGAGTGATCTCGATTATTGTCACTTCGGGGTTGCCGGATCATAACACATAGTAGGTGACTATTGACTTGCAAGATAGGATCAAGAAATCACATATATTCATGAAAACATAATAGGTTCAGATCTGAAATCATGGCACTCGGGCCCTAGTGACAAGCATTAAGCATAGAAAAGTCATAGCAACATCAATCTTAGAACATAATGGATACTAGGGATCAAACCCTAACAAAACTAACTCGATTACATGGTAAATCTCATCCAACCCATCACCGTCTAGCAAGCCTACAATGAGATTACTCACGCACCGCGGTGAGCATCATGAAATTGGTGATGGAGGAAGGTTGATGATCACGGATTCCCCTCTCCGGAGCCCCGAACGGACTCCAGATCAGCCCTCCCGAGGAAGATTAGGGCTTGGTGGCGGCTCTGTGTCGTAAAACACGATGGATCCTTCTCTCTGATTTTTTCTCTCCCCGAACGTGAATATATAGAGTTGGAGTTGAGGTTGGCGGAGTCTCAGGGGGTCCACGAGGCAGGGGGCGTGCCCTGCACCCTCGTGGACAGGGTGTGGCCCCCCTAATGCTGATTCTTTCGCCAGTATTTTTTTATTAATTCCAAATCGTGTCTTTGTGGATTTTCAGGTCATTCCTAAAACTTTTATTTCTGCACAAAAATAACACCATGGCAATTCTACTGAAAACAACGTCAGTCCGGGTTAGTTCCATTCAAATCATGCAAGTTAGAGTCC
The DNA here is from genome assembly GCA_034509565.1 of Triticum monococcum. Lineage (NCBI taxonomy): Eukaryota > Viridiplantae > Streptophyta > Magnoliopsida > Poales > Poaceae > Triticum > Triticum monococcum. The sequence continues at coordinate 95,876,219 of CM067843.1, read as the reverse complement.
AAAACAAGGGCAAAATGTGTTTGGAAAAGTAGATACGTTGGAGACGTATCAACTCCCCCAAGCTTAAACCTTTGCTTGTCCTCAAGCAATTTAGTTGACAAACTAAAAGTGATAAAGAAAAACTTTTACAAACTCTGTTTGATCTTGTTGTTGCAAATATGTAAAGCTAGCATTCAAGTTTTCAGCAAAGATTATGAACTAACCATATTCATAATAACATTTAGGTCTCATGTTTACTCATATCAATGGCATAATCAACTAGTGAGCAATAATAATAAATCTCGGATGACAACACTTTCTCAAAACAATCATAATATGATATAACAAGATGGTACAACGCTAGCCCTTTCTGAGACCGCAAAACATAAATGCAGAGCACCCCTGAAGATCAAGGACTGGCTAGACATTGTAATTCATGGCAAAAGAGATCCAGTCATAGTCATACTCAATGTAAATTAATAGAAATGCATGCGAATGACAGCGGTGCTCTCCAACTGGTGCTTTTTTAATAAGAGGATGATGACTCAACATAAAAGTAAATAGATAGGCCCTTCGCAGAGGGAAGCATGGATTTGCAGAGGTGCCAGAGCTTGAGTTTTGAAACAGAGATAAATAATTTTTTGAGTGGCATACTTTCATTGTTAACATAACAACCAAGAGATCTCGATATCTTCCATGCTACACACATTATAGGCGGTTCCGAAATAGAATGGTAAAGTTTATACTACCCCACCACCAACAAACATCAATCCATGGCTTGTCTGAAAAAACGGGTGCCTCCAACTAGCAACAATCCCGGGGGAGTTTTCTTTGCAATTATTTTGATTTGAGCATGAGACTGGGCATCCCAGTTACCAGCCATTTTCTCGTGAGTGATGAGCGGAGTCCACTCATCGTGAGAATAACCCACCTAGCATGGAAGATATAGAAAGCCCTAGTTGATACATGAGCTATTCGAGCATACAAAACATAATTTCATTTGAAGGTTTAGAGTTTGGCACATACAAATTTACTTGGAATGGCAGGTAGATACCGCTTATAGGAAGGTATGGTGGACTCATATGGAATAACTTTAGGGTTTATGGAAATGGATGCATGTCACAGCCCTAGCCTTAGCCTTTGCTTGACCTTGCATGATCATCATGTCATCATGTTTAAGTTTTATGAAACTCTGAAATGGGGATGGTCAAGCCCTAGCACAAATGCAATTCAAATAGTTTCAAATAAAAATATTTTCAATGAACTCAAAATGCCTTTCAAAAATGTTAATCATCTCTAGTTTAAGGTGGAAGCATCTACCCAAGATGATTTGCATTTTTGCTGGACACATTTGGGTTTTGAATTAAATCACTAGGTATTTGAATTTGGGCATTTAATCAATATAAATATTTTAAATGCTCGAATAATCCTAGAAACAATTTTGGGCAGTCGTAAATATTTCAAATAAAGCCCAAAATATATCCCAGGATTTATGGAAATGAGTTAGTATTATTACTAATTCCTAACATATCAAATAAATAGAAAACAGAAAACTAATAGAAGGAGAGAGAGAGAGAGTTTCCTTACCTGGCGCCACCTGGCGGCCCAGCTGGCCCAGCCAGCCCACCAGGGGCACGGGCGTCTTCTTCCCCACGCCAGCGCACGAAGCAGCTCGCTGGAGCGCGCCGACGCCGCCTTGGCCACCTCCTGCTTCCTCCCCGGGCCTTCTAGCGACGCCACGGAGACTCCCCGTGGCCCCTCGCTCCTCTCCCTCACTCTCTGCTCTCCCCCTCGCCCTCTGCTCCCTCTCCCGAGCACACCCGAGCGGAGCTCGTCGTCGCCGATGCAATTTACCGCGGCCACCGTCCATCCCGTGCCTCCCCGATGGGTCCAGAGGAACCGCCTCGACCCCCGCGTCCTATGCACCAATCTAGGCGCCGCCAGGAGCTCCGTGATGACGACCCGGAGCTCTTCTTCCTCCTCGGACCCGTGGGTCACCACCGGTCGATTCACGCCACCGAGGACGTCCCCAAGCCCGCTGAGCCGTTCTTCGACCTCCCTGTGAGCTCATGTTGTTTCCGCCTCGCTCTCCCCCTCCATTCCTGTTCCCTAGCCCCGTCTTCCGATCAAGCCCGGAGCTCCCCGCCGCCGGCCATGTCGCCATCGTAGCTACGGCCGCGCAACTTGGCGTTCGAGCTCACCGTTGCACTCACCGCACTTCTGTGAGTCGAACACGACTAACCACGGCTCCTCCCTTGCTTGGCATTGCCCAAACCATTGCCGACCGAACTCCGGCCGCCGCCCAACTCGCCGCCACCGCTGCTACAGGCCACCCCAGCTCCGGTTGCTGCCACCACTGGATGCGCGCGTGTGCCAGCAACCCATAGCCGCAAACCTCGCCCGAAACCGTCGCTCGTAGCTCAATTCCGAGCGGACTCTGCCGCGGCTTGAGTTCGCCGCCGGCCAAACTCCGGCGTGCTGACGTGGCTGCGTAATTAGTGCTAATCACCGCCAGCTAGACCACTTTTAGACGCTGACAACAGGCCCCGCAGCGGGTCAAAGCCCAAGTCAACGCGGGATCAGTGTCTGACTCACTAGCCAATGGACACCACGGGTCAGTTTTGACCCTGTTGACCTTGCTGACGTCGTGTTGTCGTCATGCTGACGCAATAAGTAATTTTCTGGATTTTAAGATAATCTAGGAATTCCAGAAAATTGCCTAAACTTCGAAAAATCATAGAAATTCAACCGTAACTCCAAATGAAATAATTTATATATGAAAAATTATGAGAAAAATTCAAGGAATCTTTTTATGGCATTTTCATGCATGTTAGAACAACTTATGGCTGCTGTTTAGGCAAATTCACATAAATGGAATTTAAACTCTCACATATGGAGTTTGAATTTGAACCTAGGGTTCAAACAACTCCATTTAACATGTTGCTAGTTGCATTAGCTCAAAACACAACATATTGACATGTCATGATCATGCGTCATATTGTGCATTGCATTGATTGTGTTCATTCTCTGTTGCCGGTGGTTGTCCCCTCTCGATAGACGTTGTACCGACGCTGTGATCGTTGACACTGATGAAGACCCAATGATATCTTCAGAAGTGCCAGGCAAGCAAAACCCCCTTGTTCATTCCGATACAATCCCACTCTTGCTCCTGCTCTCTTTTACTACATTAGGACAACGACGATTCAACTGTTACATGCTGCGGTAGTTGAACCCTTTTCCTCTGCATGACCTGTCATTGCCATAGTAAATAGATGAAACCCACTAGCATGAGTAGGAGTTGTTTGAGCCCTGTTGTGCCTACTCATTCATGTTTGTTTGTCATGCCTGCTACTGCTTAGAGTTGAGTCAGGTCTGATTCATCGGGGATGAATCGGAGGTGTGTAAACATGTCCTACTATTGAGAGCTAAGTGTGTGAACACGATTTGGTAAAGGTGGCGGTGAGAGGCCATGTAGGAGTACATGGTGGGTTGTCTCATTGAAACCGTTCTCAAGAACCGAGTTCTGTGTTTGTGATCCATGAAACAGTTACTACCATGCATTGGGCCCGAAACCAATGGACCCTCTCGGCTTCTTGATCACCCTTGTCCTCTGTCCAGGAGTTGCAAGTAGTTTTTGGTTTTTATAGGATATGTGTTGGCGGCCGTGCATAGTGCTGACCCTAGGGGTGGGCTATGATGCGGTAGATACACCATGGCCGGGCATGCCGGGCGCCCGTTTGGTGTCTCGGAACCCTGTACACATCGTCCGGGGCCGTATGTGGAAACCTCGGCCGGACTCCCTGCGGATGGAACCTGGATAGGCGATAAACCTGGACTAGAGACTTGAGTGTTTAGGTAGGCCGTGGCCGACACCCTCGTTGGGCTTCCGCTTGAAGGTTGCCGAGTACATGTCGTGTAAACGGCGGTAAGTGGTGAGAGCGTGTGTGAAGAAGTACACCCCTATAGGGTTATAAATGATCTATTCGAATAGCCGTGTCCGCGGTAAAGGACTTCTGGGTTGCCTATAACAGTTCATAGACAAGTGAAAGTGGATACTCTAAAACTCGCAAGATAAGTGTGAGTGCTATGGATGGCCTTCTCGTAGGGAGACGGGAGCGGATCCATAGTGGTGTATTGAATGGTGAATATGTGGACTCGTGTGCGCCACCTCAAAAGAGTTGCTTGCAGTCGTAGTTCAGGTTAGCTACTAAGTCAAAGCTGGCTTGCTGCAGTTAAACTCCACCACCCCCTTGTTGATACCGATGCATATGTAGCTAGTTCTGATGTAAGTCTTGCTGAGTACCTTTGTACTCATGTTTGCTTAATTTATGTTTTCCAGAGAGATTTCAGTCTCGCTAGTAGTTCCGCATGGACTTCGTCGTTTAGCCTGATACCTCAGCTTCGATCTTGTGCCCTCGGCAGGATCTGGTAGATAGTCAAGCTTCTCAGCCTTTTTCATTTATAGATGTCTGTACTCAGACATGTTAAGCTTCCGCATGTGCTTTGGTTTGTATGCTCTGAATGTTGGGTCATGAGACCCATGTTTGTATTTCTCGCTCATCGGAGCCTAATGAATAATACTTGAGTTGTAGAGTTATGTTGTGATGCCATGTTGTATTTACACATATCGAGCATATTGTGTGTATGATTGAAATGGTTGGTATATGTGGGATCCGTCAATCTAGTTGTTTATCTTTGGCAGCCTCTCTTATGGGGAAATGTAGTCTAGTGCTTCCATGAGCCATAGTAGTTCGCTACAGCCCGGTTCACCGGAGTCCTGTTAGCCCAGCACTACTGCTCAGGACACTTGACTGGCCGGCATGTGTTTCACTTCGTTCCTGTGTCTGTCCCTTCGGGGAAATGTCACGCGGTGACATTCGGAGTCTTGCCTAGCTACTACAGCTCGGGTTCCCGGAGTCATGTTAGCCCAGTGCTACAGCCCGGATTCACACCCTGCTGACCGACATGCTCGATGTGATTCATGTATGCCTATCCCCATAGGTTAGTGCCGCTTTGGGTTCACGACTAGCCATGTCGGCCCGGGTTCTCTGTCATATGGATGCTAGCGACACTATCATATACGTGAGCCAAAAGGCGCAAACGGTTCCGGGCCATGGTAAGGCGACACCCGTGGGAATACCGTGCGTGAGGCCGCAAAGTGATATGAGGTGTTACCGGCTAGATTGATGTGACTTAGAATCGGGGTCCTGACAGCTTTGGTATCAGAGCCTGACTGCCTGTAGGATTACCAAGCCAAACCGGTCGAAGTTGTGTCTAGAAATGCTTTAGTTATGTAGGGGAATTGATTGTGGTAGGGAACGTTAGGCTCTTTTTACTCCTTATCCTCATGACCTTCTAATCTGAGTCATCTTATCTTTTCTACAGGGTTAAGTACTAGGCTTCTCTTCTATCTTTCAGGATGACGTGTTACTAAACCGTAGTTGCCTAGGATTGTTGAGTTCAAGCCTCAGTTCAGTTCCTACTACTTCCATATGTTCATAATTGGTCTCAGAACGTTGATATTGTGATGTTGAGTGGTTATGCCACCATTTTTGCAGGATGTCTCAAATCATTTTGAGCATTTACATCCGTTATGCTGTCCGAGTCATCTCAGGTTTCTAAACAATCTGATGCATTTGCAAATCCTTCCTCCCAGTTCCCGATGTCCTTTTGGGCTAGTTTAAGCACACTAATCCGTCTGTTGAGGTACTCTGCTGCCTCGGCATTTATGTTGGAGCTATTATTATGACCCTAGGTGTCTAGAGTATCACCTGGTAATCTAGCAATGCTTTGCATCCCCAGTGTGATGATTCTGGCCACCATTCTCGAAAGCGTCCTGTGATGGCATTTAGTTAGTAGGCATTCTATTCCTGGGTTCTTGGCCCAAGATCCACTCTACTTACCTCGTGTTGATAGTGTTGCTCGTACCTTTAGGATATTAGTAGCCTTTGTGATAGTCCTCGAGGTCCATGGTATTTCCTTCTTCCAAATACCATGAACCATTAAGGCAGAAGTTCTTTGAACCAAAAGATCACCATTAGAGTACTCCTGAGGAGTTCTCCATTCATAATTGTGACTCTGCCAGTCCTACCTCTCAGCATGGGTTATCCGGAAGAAATATGTTGAACTTGTTCGACATACTAACCTATGCATCCACAACTCAGAAAGATATATGTTCCTTTGAGTTGTCCCTCTGTAGTTGTATTCCGATCCTTTACTATCAGTTGATAGCCAAGTTTATGTCGTGCATTCGTGTTATTAATGCATATTATTCTTGTGGTCCATCGAGCCATTCTATTCCGGAATGACTAGGAGAAACAAACTCCAGCACCTCATCCATTTCTTGGACTGGTCAAAGTAGTTGTATTCCGCAGACCAAAATGCCAATCCAGCTTTTGTTCTGTTCTACCTCGGAGTATTACCCCCTTTATGTCAGGATTGCCATAGGAAATGCAGCATCTCTCATGAATTCTTGACGTAGTGATACTCTCTCCATCATTATTCATTTCTCGGTTTCCGTGTTGTTGCAACCGGAATGTCGACAAGTGAATCGTGATGTGTGAAATCAATACTCCTAGCAACCCCATTGCTTGGTAGTTAAAGGACAATAACTTCATTCTTAGCATGTTGGTTATTGAATCATCGATCTAAGGTAGATTGTGCTACCTAATCATTGTTTCTGGTGCACTCTTCGACCAATGTGTTAGGAGTGTGTCAATCCATCACTCTCTTGATCACATTGTCTTGCCCTGAAAAGCAAGATTGTTCTCGAGCTTAGTAACATATAGGTGGTTCATGATGTTCCGAATATCTTCTTGGAAGTATTACCAGGTTGTCACCTGCCCGCTATGTTGAGTTCGTGATCATGTTGGTTTTCCTCCAAACCGTCCTTTATCCAAGAATCTGTGTCGGATACCCTAAGCAAGTTGGTTAAGCTAAACAACAACTTGGAGAGTTGAAAGATAAAAGCTTGTCCAACTTAGTTCATTCCAAAGGGATATCTTGCGTGTGTGTGCGTGTGTGTTGGAGAAAGATGATATCTTCATCAATCGATCCTCGTGATCAATTGTCGGTGCTATTGTCTTACCCAAACTTTGATTTGAGTGTGGGCTATCGTCAAATCAAATCAGAACCAACGATATTCGTAATGTTGTCCTACTCATGGTTGATTCCTCAAGCATACATCATTATATTCTTTGGGTCTGACCAATGCTATCACCGTGTTCACTTAATTATGGATTTCCATTTATATGGAAACCTGGATGAATTGTTGTTGAGCCCATCGACAACATCCATGTCCTCTCCATGATTTTGTCGAACATTAAGCGAGTGTTGGAAACTTTTGAAAGCATCTCTTCATGCTAGCTCATGAAGCATATGTTGGATGAAAGAAGTGACTTCCTCTGATTCACATGCATTTGGTGCAAGTTGCCTCCGTGAGTTCGAGAAAGTTAGTTTTGCTTCCTCTGGAATCATCCCAAGTTAGTCATGCACGTGTGAACTATTCCATGGTCTGATAGACTGATCATCTTCATTCCATATGAATTCCATAGCACACTAAGCCACTGATTGACCTGTTCCAGGAAAAGAAGTTGTTGTGCTATCCTAGGTCATGCACAAGATTTCGATATCCTCAATGATGGTTCCCCACCAGAACTCAGTAGTGTTTTATTATAAGACTACTATGTGGTCATACTTGTCTGGGACAACGTGTTCACATGTTGTAGCAGAACCAGCTCATGTTTTGGAGCTTGCTATCGCAGTTCATTCCCCGAGAATCTCGCAACGTTGTCTCGTCGATTTGTGTTGCAAACTTTCATTTTCCTTTCTAGACTCGATGAGTCTGGAATATCCTGACACCAACCAGATCTGAATCTCAGGCAGATATGATGGTTGGAGCATTTTCCAAGAACTATAATATTGGTCCCTCGATAACCGGTAAAGTGGATGTCGTGGCCAACACATCCAGCTGGAAGACCTATTATTGTAGTATCTCGATTGAAGAAAGTTGGCCACCTCCCCATGAGGATTTCGTAGGATTTACCTCTGTAGTTAATCCTTACGGATTCTTGTGCTCCCAAAGTCCGACCTTTTACTTGATGTCCTAGATACCAAACCATATCAATAAATGGGTTATCCTAGCACATCAAGGAGAACATTAGAAGCGGAGTGCTAAATGTCTCTCGGTCGATCATCCAGATTTTGTTTCCTTGGCCTCGCTAAGGTGAAATCTGAGAAAGTGTTATCTTCCTTTGCATCTGCATCATCCATCACCATTCATCATGGTGGTATGTTGTGTTGCCAGGATCCTTGACACAGATATTGGTAAAACCTTGATGAATATGGAGATGCTCAAGTTCTTGAGAGCATGCGCAAGCACCAGGTTTTACCGTTGGCGTTAACTGGGATTTGCTTCCAGTTTCCTCGGTTATGTTATAACCTTTTCAAACAGTGGACTCACTCTTGACTGTTGATCTCTTCCCCAGTTACCAGAATCATTCCCAACATTTGCATTTTGTTCCCAGCCTGCACCTCAGTAGTTGTTGTTCAGGATCATCTTCAAAAGTGGACTTACCATGGGTCTCATCCATTTCCGATGATAAGCAAAAATCATCCATTGCGTTGTCTTCAACAAGGTAGTCCACATCATCCATCCTAGTCCGAGTATGTCATTATTTCGAACTCCTTCAAATGATCGTTTGTGATTGCCTTAGGCTGGTATAAAGAGTTTCAATGATCTCCGAATCAAAAGTAATTCTTTTTGCCACTTAAGGGAATAATTCTACGAGTCACCTTCCCCGAGGTATCACGTTACGAAATCATGGCAAATATCTCCTTGCTACTTTGAAATTCATGCTCCATCTTATTCGAGTATGGAATGGTTGCCTACCTAGTGAACCTTCGCCAACCGTTTCACTCCATCCCTTTAGGTGTATGCTTCGTGTCTCAGCTCGAGAGATGTTACTATGTCTCATTCCATGAGTTGATCTTGTGATCATTAAGATGATCCTAAGTTGCTCGAATCTCAGGAAGGTCAATTCTTCTTAAATTCTCCCTTTCTACTCGTTGTCATGTTGGATGTAGTTCTCAAAGAAAGACGCCTGGATCGTGAAGATTGTGTTAGCTTGTGTCCCTCTATCTTCTTACCTCACGACTTGAATCTTGGGATGAGATTCTTGTTTAGTAGGGGTGAGTTGTCACAGCCCTAGCCTTAGACTTTGCTTGACCTTGCATGATCATCATGTCATCATGTTTAAGTTTTATGAAACTCTGAAATGGGGATGGTCAAGCCCTAGCACAAATGCAATTCAAATAGTTTCAAATAAAAATATTTTCAATGAACTCAAAATGCCTTTCAAAAATGTTCATCATCTCTGGTTTAAGGTGGAAGCATCTACCCAAGATGATTTGCATTTTTGCTGGACACATTTGGGCTTTGAATTAAATCACTAGGTATTTGAATTTGGGCATTTAATCAATATAAATATTTTAAATGCTTGAATAATCCTAGAAACAATTTTGGGCACTCGTAAATATTTCAAATAAAGCCCAAAATATATCCCAGGATTTATGGAAATGAGTTAGTATTATTACTAATTCCTAACATATCAAATAAATAGAAAACTAATAGAAGGAGAGAGAGAGTTTCCTTACCTGGTGCCACCTGGCGGCCCAGCTGGCCCAGCCAGCCCACCAGGGGCATGGGTGTCTTCTTCCCCGCGCCAGCGCATGAAGCAGCTCGCTGGAGCGCGCCGACGCCGCCTTGGCCACCTCCTGCTTCCTCCCCAGGCCTTCTAGCGACGCCACGGAGACGCCCCGTGGCCCCTCGCTCCTCTCCCTCACTCTCTGCTCTCCCCCTCGCCCTCTGCTCCCTCTCCCGAGCACACCCGAGCGGAGCTCGTCGTCGCCGACGCAATTTACCGCGGCCACCGTCCATCCCGTGCCTCCCCGATGGGTCCAGAGGAACCGCCTCGACCCTCGCATCCTCTGCACCAATCCAGGCGCCGCCAGGAGCTCCGTGACAATGACCCCGAGCTCTTCTTCCTCCTCGGACCCGTGGGTCACTGCCGGTCAATTCACGCCACCGAGGACGTCCCCAAGCCCGCTGAGCCATTCATCGACCTCCCTGTGAGCTCTTGTTGTTCCCGCCTCGCTCTCCCCCTCTGTTCCTGTTCCCTAGCCCCGTCTTCGGATCAAGCCCGAAGCTCCACGCCGCCGGCCATGTCGCCATCGTAGCTACGGCCACGCAACTTGGTGTTCGAGCTCACCGTTGCACTCACCGCACTTCCGTGAGTCGAACACGACTAACCACGGCTCCTCCCTTGCTCGGCATCACCCAAACCATTACCGGTCGAACTCCAGCCACCGCCCAACTCGCCGCCGCTGTCGCTACAGGCCACCCCAGCTCCGGTCGCTGCCACCACTGGATGCGCGCGTGTGCCAGCAACCCATAGCCGCAAACCTCGCCTGAAACCGTCGCCCGTAGCTCAATTCCGAGCGGACTCCGCCACGGCTTGAGGTTGCCGCCGGCCAAACTCCGGCGTGCTGACATGGCCGCGTAATTAGTGCTAATCACCGCCAGCTAAACCACTTTTAGACGCTGACAACAGGCCCCGCAGCGGGTCAAAGCCCAAGTCAAGGCGGGATTAGTGTCTGACTCACTGGCCAATGGACCCCACGGGTCAGTTTTGACCCTGTTGACCTTGCTGACCTCATGCTGTCGTCATGCTGACGCAATAAGTAATTTTCTGGATTTTAAAATAATCCAGGAACTCCATAAAATTGCCTAAACTTTGAAAAATCATAGAAATTCAACCGTAACTCCAAATGAAATAATTTATATATGAAAAATTATCAGAAAAATTCAAGGAATCTTTTTATGGCATTTTCATGCATGTTAGAACAACTTATGGCTGCTGTTTAGGCCAATTCACATAAATGGAATTTAAACTCTCACATATGGAGTTTGAATTTGAACCTAGGGTTCAAACCAACTCCATTTAACATGTTGCTAGTTGCATTAGCTCAAAACACAGCATATTGACATGTCATGATCATGCCATATTGTGCATTGCATTGATTGTGTTCATTCTCCGTTGCCGGTGGTTGTCCCCTCTCGATAGACGTTGTACTGACGCTATGATCGTTGACACTGATGAAGACCCAATGATATCTTCAGAAGTGCCAAGCAAGCAAAACCCCCTTGTTCATTCCGATACAATCCCACTCTCGCTCCTGCTCTCTTTTACTACATTAGGACAACGACGATTCAACTGTTACATGCTGCGGTAGTTGAAGCCTTTTCCTCTGCATGACCTATCATTGCCATAGTAAATAGATGAAACCCACTAGCATGAGTAGGAGTTGTTTGAGCCCTGATGTGCCTACTCATTCATGTTTGTTTGTCATGCCTACTACTGCTTAGAGTTGAGTCAGGTCTGATTCATCGGGGATGAATCGGAGGTGTGTAAACATGTCCTACTATTGAGAGCTAAGTGTGTGAACATGATTTGGTAAAGGTGGCGGTGAGAGGCCATGTAGGAGTACATGGTGGGTTGTCTCATTGAAACCATTCTTAGGAACTGAGTTCTGTGTTTGTGATCCATGAAACAGTTACTACCATGCATTGGGCCTGAAACCAATGGACCCTCTCGGCTTCTTGATCACCCTTGTCCTCTGTCCAGGAGTTGCAAGTAGTTTCTGGTGTTTATAAGATATGTTGGCGGCCGTGCGTAGCGCTGACCCTAGGGGTGGGCTATGATGCGGTAGATACACTGTGGCCGGGCATGCCGGGCGTCCGTTTGGTGTCTCGAAACCCTGTACACATCGTCCGGGGCCGTATGTGGAAACCTCGGCCGGACTCCCTGCGGATGGAACCTGGATAGGCGATAAACCTGTACTAGAGACTTGAGTGTTTAGGTAGGCCGTGGCCGGCACCCTCGTTGGGCTTCCGCTTGAAGGTTGCCGAGTACATGTCGTGTAAACGGCGGTAAGTGGTGAGAGCATGTGTGAAGAAGTACACCCCTGCAGGGTTATAAATGATCTATTCGAATAGCCGTGTCCGCGGTAAAGGACTTCTGGGTTGCCTATAACAGTTCATAGACAAGTGAAAGTGGATACTCTAAAACTTGCAAGATAAGTGTGAGTGCTATGGATGGCCTTCTCGTAGGGAGACGGGAGCGGATCCATAGTGTTGTATTGAATGGTGAATATGTGGACTCGTGTGCGCCACCTCAAAAGAGTTGCTTGCAGTCGTAGTTCAGGTTAGCTACTAAGTCAAAGCTGGCTTGCTGTAGTTAAACTCTACCACCCCCCTTGTTGATACCGATGCATATGTAGCTAGTTCTGATGTAAGTCTTGCTGAGTACTTTTGTACTCACGTTTGCTTAATTTATGTTTTGCAGAGAGATTTCAGTCTCGCTAGTAGTTCCGCGTGGACTTCGACGTTTAGCCTGATACCTCAGCTTCGATCTTGTGCCCTCGGCAGGATCTGGTAGATAGTCAGGCTTCTCAGCCTTTTCATTTATAGATGTCTGTACTCAGACATGTTAAGCTTCTGCATGTGCTTTGGTTTGTATGCTCTGAATGTTGGGTCATGAGACCCATGTTTGTATTTCTCGCTCCTCGGAGCCTAATGAATAATACTTGAGTTGTAGAGTTATGTTGTGATGCCATGTTGTATTTACACATATCGAGCATATTGTGTGTATGATTGAAATGCTTGGTATGTGTGGGATCCGTCAATCTAGTTGTTTATCCTTGGCAGCCTCTCTTATGGGGAAATGTAGTCTAGTGCTTCCATGAGCCATAGTAGTCCGCTACAGCCCGGTTCACCGGAGTCCTATTAGCCCAGCATTACTGCTCAGGACACTTGACTGGCCGGCATGTGTTTCACTTCGTTCCTGTGTCTGTCCCTTCGGGGAAATGTCATGCGGTGACATCCGAAGTCCTGCCTAGCTGCTACATCCCGGGTTCCCGGAGTCCTGTTAGCCCAGTGCTACAGCCCAGATTCACACGCTGCTGACCGACATGCTCGATGTGATTCATGTATGCCTGTCCCCATAGGTTAGTGCCGCTTTGGGTTCACGACTAGCCATGTCGGCCCGGGTTCTCTGTCATATGGATGCTAGCGACACTATCATATACGTGAGCCAAACGGCGCAAACGGTCCCGGGCCATGGTAAGGCGACACCCGTGGGAATACCGTGCATGAGGCCGCAAAGTGATATGAGGTGTTACCGGCTAGATCGATGTGACTAGAATCGGGGTCCTGACAATGCACAAGTAGTATTCGCGCTTAGTACAAGTGAAGGCTAGAAAGAGAATGGGAAGCCACCAACTAGAGAGCGATAACAGTCATGAACATGCATTAAGATTAATCAACAATGAGTGCAAGCATGGGTAGGATATAAATCACCATGAACATAAATATCATGGAGGCTATGTTGATTTTGTTTCAACTACATGCGGGAACATGTGCCAAGTCAAGCCACTCGAATCGTTCAAAGGAGGATACCACTGTAACACCCACGATGCGACTATATCTCCCACGTGTCGGAGCATGACTTAGAGGCATAACCGCATAGTAGGCATGTCACAAGAGGGGTAATCTTTACACATACCATGTACTGAATATGAAAGGGATAAAGAGTTGGCTTACAATCTCCACTTCACACAATACATAAATATAGCATTAGATCATCCAGAATATAATCAAGGTTCGACTACGGAACCAAATAAAGAAAGTCAACCCCTAATGCAAAAGATCCCCGATCGCCCCGACTGGGCTCCACTACTGATCAGCTGGAAACGAAACAACACAATGAACAAGATCTTCATCGAGCTCCCACTCGAGCTCAGTTGCGTCACCTGCACTGGTATCATCGGCACCTGCAATTGTTTTGGAAGTATCTGTGAGTCACGGGGACTCAACAATCTCACACCCTTGAGATCAAGACAATTTAATCTTATGGTTAAGAAAATGTAGTGAGGTGGAGCTGCAACAAGCACTAGCATATATGGTGGCTAAATTATGCAAATGAGAGCGAGAAGAGAAGCAAAGCACGGTCGTGAACTAGAAGTGATCAAGAAGTGATCCTGAAACTACTTACGTTCAAGCATAACACAAGAACCGTGTTCACTTCCCGGACTCCACCGGAAAGAGACCATCACGGCTACACACGCGGTTGATGCATTTTAATTAAGTTAAGTGTCAAGTTCTCTACAACCAGATATTAACAAATTCCCATCTGCCCATAACCACGGGCACGGCTTTCGAAATTTCAAACCCTGCAGGGTGTCCCAACTTAGCCCATCACAAGCTCTCACGGTCAACGAAGGATATTCCTTCTCCCATGAAGACCTGATCAGACTCGGAATCCCAGTTACAAGACATCTCGACAATGGTAAAACAAGACCAGCATAGCCGCCCGAATGTGCCGACAAATCCTGATAGGATCTGCACATATCTCGTTCTCAGGGCACACCGGATGAGCAATCCTTACAACTAAAACCAACCCTCAAGTTTCCTCGAGGTGGCGCTGCAAGGGGCTCTAGTTTGGACCAACACTCAGAGGAGCACTGGCCCGTGGGGGGGGGGGGGGTTAAAATAAAGATGACCCTCGGTCTCCGGAAACCCGAGGGAAAAAGGCTTAGGTGGCAAATGGTAAAACCAAGGTTGGGCCTTGCTGGAGGAGTTTTATTCAAAGCGAACTGTCAAGGTGTTCCCATTATAACCCAACCGCGTAAGGAACACAAAATCAAGGAACATAACACCGGTATGATGGAAACTAGGGCGGCAAGAGTGGAACAAAACACCAGGCATAAGGCCGAGCCTTCCACCCTTTACCAAGTATATAGGTACATTAATTAAAATAAGAGATATTGTGATACCCCAACAAATATCCATGTTCCAACATGGAACAAACTCCATCTTCACCTGCAACTAACAATGTTATAGGAGGGGCTAAGCAAAGCGGTAACATAGCCAAACAACGGTTTGCTAGAACAAGGTGGGTTAGAGGCTTGACATGGCAATATGGGAGGCATGATATAGCAAGTGGTAGGTATCGCAGCATAGCAAAAGAGCGAGCAACTAGCAAGCAAAGATAGAAGTGATTTCGAGGGTATGGTCATCTTGCCTGCAAAGTTCTCCGAGTTGACATAAGCTTGATCCTCGTAAGCATACTCAACGGGTTCCTCAATCACGAACTCGTCTCCCGGCTCTACCCAAAGCAAGAACACAAGCAAAGGACCAACAATCAATCACGGCGCAAAGCTCAAGCAACAAGATGCAAAACATGGCATGATATGCGGGATGTGATATGCAATGCATATGCGTGCTCTGGAAGGAAAAGATTGAACCAGGCCTCAACTTGGCAATCCAAGAGTGCCGCTGGAAAGATGAGATGATTTTGGTCGAAATCGATATAAAGATCACCAGAATCGGATGCACGGTTTGCAAATGACAAGTAAAACAATAATGGCACAATCCTGCGATTAACAACACGATGCCGTCTAACATGCAACAAGAAACTAAGCTAATGCACTCCAACATAGCAAAAAAGCACTTGGCAGTGATCTACTCAAAATGCTTGACAAAAGATGAACACTGAGCTACGGCTGATTCACACAAGAGCTGGTTCAAACAAGCATGGAAAAAGTGCAAAAGATATCAGCATCACAGACTTGGTGAAAATAACAACATGTCAAGATTTAACATCAGGAAGCAATGTTTAGAGCAAGATAACAACATGCTACAGGAACATATCATGGAAAAACAAGGCATGGAATAAATCTACTCAAAGCATATAACGAAAGTCCCTTACTGACCATAAGCCAAAATGGCATAGAAAATATGAAGGCACCCATGTAAACATAGCAAGTTTCGTTAACAATTCAAACTTAGCAGAAAACTGGACATGGCATAAACAGAATTATGAAGGCATGTTTGCGATCTCGATGCACTCAACAAAAGGCATTGCATGACAAACTAAGCATACGATCAGCAAGAAGACATGATCAAGAAGCTAACCATGGCAAGAACAATCTCATAGCATGCATGGATCAACTACAACAACCTTGGCAAAATTGATTAACACGTAAACAATCTGCTAGGAACATTTTGTAGCAAAAGTAGAGCAAGATTAAGTCATGCTAGGGTACTCCATAAATGCAGACAGGGACATGGATGGATAGAGCATGACCATATATCAAAATCATCCTTAATGAACATACTCAAAAGAGGCATGGATCGCACTGTAGCAACATGAATACATGGCATAAAAATATCAGCAGAGCAAAGACTTAGTGAAATTCTAAGTCTCTGAAATCAGCCATATCACGAGAGCTACTTTGCATGCTTGTGCTAGTCACCACATTGATCACAAAAATACATGGCATACACCCCTGTAAAGATGGCATGGCATAGACCAAAACACATGTAGAGCTCATGCCCATATGCAGCACACAATAATCATGGCAAAAATTACAAATGCTCAAGATCTAATAAGAATCAGCACCTAACATTTTATAGCACTCTTGCAACAGTCATTTGGGCTTCAAGATGGACTCAAACAAGCATGGTGCAATGGAACAAAAAGAAGAGGACAACCAGATGAACATTTTGATATATGGCACGCCCAAAACGGAGCTATGGATGCGGAGTTATGGCATGATGAACAGGGGCTCAGAATGTAAGATAAAATGACTTAGTGGAAATTTGGGTCAACCTCTAAAGTAGATCTAGGGTTCGTGCTCTTCCCGAGGATCGCCGGATCTAGTTTGCTGGAGACAAGGGAGAACCGCGGAGAGGAGGGGTCGCCGGAGATCCGGCCGGACCTCACCGGATCCGGCGCCGGCGGAGGCGAGGTGGCGGAGAGGAGCGCTGGAGAGGCGCTGCGGTGGCGCGCAGCTCCGGTCGGCGCGGGCGGGGAGCGGCGGCACGACAGGTCAGCGGCGGGGCTGGCGCAGAGGCGGCGGCCGGCGGGTGGAGCGGTGGACGGAGCTCGGCGGCCAGGCGGGCGCGGACGGCGCGAGGAGGCGAGCGGCGGCGCGGGCCTCGGGCCCGGGCAGCGCGGGGGCGGAGGAGAGGCCATGTGGAAGGCGGCGATAGGCGCGGTGGCAGTGGTGGACGTGTTCGGCCGGAGCGGACGTGTCCGGCGGCGCGGAGGAGCGGGGCTAGGGTTTTGGACTGCGAATTTCGGAGGGGAGCACCTATTTATAGATTCTGGGAGCTAGGAGAGTCCAAATGAGGTGCGGTTTTCGGCCACGCGATCGTGATCGAACGGCCAAGAGGAAGGAGGGGGTTTGGATGGGTTTTGGGCCACTTTGGAAGGGAGTTGGTCTGCAACACACACGAGGCCTTTACGGTTCCTCGGTTAACCGTTGGAGTATCAAACAAACTCCAAATGGCACGGAACTTGACAGGCGGTCTACCGATGGTGTACCAAGGCCGCTTGGAAAATGTTGGCCCAATCCGAGAACGTTTAACACCCGCACACGAAACTAGGCAAAAGGGGGCGTCGGAGGACGTAGGAGTGTCGGATTGAGAAACGGACAACGGGGAAAATGCTCGGATGCATGAGACGAACATGTATGCAAATGCGATGCACATGATGACATGATATGAAATGCATTACACGCAAAAAAATGACAAGGAAACAACAACGAATAACTGGAAGACACCTGGCACAACGGTCTCGGGGCGTCACAACCACCCTATCATACCACATCACAACCATTTTAATAGCATGTTGGCACACAAGGTAAACCATTATAAACTCCTAGCTAATTAAGAATGGCATGGGCAACTATAATATATAATTGTCATTGCAAACATGTTTCATTTATAATAGGCTGAATCAGGAACGATGAACTAATCATATTTACAAAAACAAGATTGGTCAAGTTCATACCAGCTTCTCTCATCTCAATCAGTCCATCATATATCGTCATTATTGCCTTTCACTCACACGACCGAACGGTGTGGATAATAATAATAGTGCATGTGCATTGGACTAAGATGGAATCTACAAGCATTTAATACAAGGGAGAAGACAAGGTAATATGGGCTCTTGGTTGAATCAACAATAATGCATATGAGAGCCACTCAACATTTTCATCATGGTGTTCTCCTCTCGACCCCCAAAGAACAAGAAAAGAAATAAAACTATTCACACGGGAAAGCTCCCAACAAGCAAAAGAAGAACGAGAAATCTTTTTGGGTTTCCTTTAGTTACTACTACTATAGGCACGGAAAGTAAACTAGCTAAAAGCTACAACTATTTTTTGGGTTTTTTCTTAAGGTTTTTCAAACACACAAGAAGAAGGCTTAGAAAAGAAAATAAACTAGCATGGATAGTACAATGAAAAAGTATGAGCACCAAGAACTGGCATGAGTGTGGTAAACTGAATGTAATGTCGGTGAGAAATATGTACTCCCCCAAGCTTAGGCTTTTGGCCTAAGTTGGTCTATGGCCACTGCTGGCCTGGCAGATATCCAAAGTCGTAACTGGGGTTGTACTGAGATGCAACAGCTACTACCTGAAGAGCTGCAGCTTGGAGGCGAGCTGCCTCCGTCCTCCTCTCGTACTCGTTCGCCTCCTCCCTAGTTATAACATATCTCCTTTTGGCCTGAAAGTTAAAGAAAGTAGGAGCAGGGAGGGTAACATGGACAGTGCGCTATCTGTCAAAGATTAGTCAATACTGGAGGAACTGTTCGTTCCTCTCAAGAAACTGATGGCGAGCCATAGCATTATAATCTAGACAAGCAAGAGGCAACTCCATATCATTTCCATGTATGGGTATACCAAGATAATTAGCTACACGAGTTGCATAAATTCCACCAAACAAATCTCCACTTATACCGTTAAGATGCAACCTTCGTGCCACAATGGCCCCCAAATTATATTGTTTATCGCCTAATACCGCACTCTTGAGGACACAAAGATCTGGAATGCACATGTGACAAGCCTCATCTTTACCGTTAATGCATCTACCTATAAAGAGAGAAAAATAATGTATGGAAGGTGTTGGGAATGTAGCTATCAGTTATGACCCGCCCAGGAGGGGCCGGGTCAGCCCCAATGGCGGGTTACACAAGAAGCCCAGTAAGCATTCCCGGCATACTTTATTAAATCTTAAATAAGGCCCAAAGGCCTAGAGGCGACTTAAGGCCCAGTATTGTGAACCGCCGTATGTAAGGAAAGACTTGTAAGGAAAGGCATGTAAAGGAAGTCACCAAGCCGGACACGATTATGAGCCGGCCAGGACTCTATAGGCCACTGGGCGTCAACCAGTGTATATAAGGGGATGACCCGGTGGCGACTTAGGGCAAGAAACAAGAGATCGACAACCAAGCCGGCGAGTTGAGCCTCTTGGTGATCGAAACCTCCACAATGCCAACACAAATAGACGTAGGCTTTTACCTTCATCATAAGGGGCCGAACTAGTATAAAACCTCTCGTGTCCTTTGTCCCGATTAACCCCTTTAAGCTTCCTAGTTGCGATGGCCCTACGACTAAGTCCTTTCTCTAGGACATCTGCCGTGACAATTCCACAACAGTTGGCGCCCACCGTGGGGCCAGCGCACGGTGGATTTGAGTTCTTGAAGGGCAACTTCAAAGGGCTCAAGGGATACACCGTGGGATGGATGACCAAGAGTCCTTGCGGAAAGCTTTACATCGACGACGAAGGCTGGGGCCCCGAGGCCGGCTCGATTGAGTACGGGTACCTGGTCCCCTTCGGCGGAATGCACATCTTCATCAGCCGGATCGGCGAGTCAGGCCCTGAGCCAGACGTCCACACCAACCTCATCGAAACGGCTCAGTGCGCAAGGACCACCCGTGTTCAATCTGTCATGAAGCATGCCTTCGTAGGCTGCGTCCACGACGGTGAATACTCTGAAGGATCGGTGGAGGGCGGTGAGACGACCGTCTGTTCTGACACTGCATCATCAACGGGCGAGACGGACTCTTTGTACCAGCTGCAGGATGGCATGCTCGGGGGTTGTTCCGATGACAGCAGTATTTTGGACCCCCTTGAGCCGCCGAATTGGACCGGAGTCTTCATGGCAGGGACACAACCCGGGCAGAACTCCACAGCAGCAGCGGCGACAGCTACCGGGTCGGCCGCAGCCGGGTCAGAAGACCCCGCGCACCCCCCCGGCTCAGATTCTAATGGACCTCATGGATGAACTAACGAGTCTATTGACTGTTGTGGTAGAGCCGGCGGATAAAGCCCAACATGACGCAGAGGTGGCACACGTATGTGAAGAGATGGTGCAAGCTAAGGAAAATCTGGCCACAGAGGAAGTCAGGATGGCAGCGGAACAGACGGCTCTGGACGTTCGTGCTCAACAGCTTCAAGCAGAAACCTTCCGGTTCTCGATGGATCTGAACGCGTCAAATGAGCTCATGAGGAGAAGGCATCAGAAAACTCAGTCACGTCTACCTCTGACGCTTGATCCTAGGAACCTATTCCATACACCGGAGCTGGGGGAAGCAACCCACCGGAGGCACATCGGATCACGACACCCGGCGCGCCGGTCCAGCCGCGTGCCATGGAACCACCTCGTATCGTTACCGCTCTGCCTCATTACATACCAACACCGCCAGGTCACTTCTCCAACCCCTTGGAAAACCTCATCGCAGCGTCGGCTCATTTGGCGGCTCTCCCAATGGAAGGTGACTCACCAGCGGCGGTCAAAACACGGAGGGTAAGAGAACTTCTTCAAACAGCTCTAGCACAGCAGAATGCGTACTCCTACAGTCGAGATATGATCCATTCAACTCCTCGCGCAAGCTGGAGCCCGAGCTACAGTAGGCATATGGAATCCGTAGACATGTCAAGCAATGCTCAACGCCACAACCAGCCACATAGGCATGAGCCAGTGTGGGCTGGAGCCCTTAACTTGGCGGATCAGGAGAGGATTCGACAAGAGGCGGAACGAGCAGTTCAACTGGCAGCAGATCAGGCGGTTCATCAAACTTTTCTGGCTTATCCAGCAACCTTGGTCGAGGCAGGAGTGGCCACGAGAACCGGAGGCGTCCCTTGCTTGGTGCCGGCCATACATAATGAGCATTTGCCCAAGGACTTTAAAGGGCCTCGTAAGGTGCCTAATTATACGGCTGACTTACAGCCTGGGGCTTGGATTGAGAGTTATGAGATGGCTATGGAGTTGTTAGAGGTCAGCGATGCAGCAATGGCTAAGTATTTCACCATGATGTTGGATGGAACAACTCGTACTTGGTTGAAGGGGTTGCCACCCAATTCGATCGGCTCATGGGCAGAGTTGAAGGCCCGCTTCATCCAGAACTTCAAAGACACATGTAAGCAGCCTATGTCAATTGTGGACCTGACTAATTGTAAGCAAGAGGATGGTGAGTCTACGACCCATTGGGTGCGCCGGGTCAAGGAGATAATACATTCGTCTGATAAGATGGATCCCGGCTCAGCAGTCTTGATGTTGGAGAAAAATTGCCGTTTTGAACCTCTGAAGCAGAAGTTGGGGCGGCTCAAACATGATTGCAATGGCATGGGCCGGTTGATGGTGGCTCTCGTCAAGTATGCTGATTCTGACAGTATCAAGGACCCGCTGTCTGATGAAGAAAAGAAAGCGAAGGGAAAGAAGAACGGCAACGGCAAGGGTCACCAGCATAACCCTGCAAATCAAGGAGGTAATAAACGTAAGGCTGATGAGTTTGTTGCTAACACCAACGCACAGGGCGGAAATCAACGGCACAAGGGTAGACAACCCTCTCGGTCGGGCGGGTCAGGTCCCACCCTTGAGCAACTATTGAATGAACCTTGTCCAAGGCATGGCACCCGGGAGAAGCCAACCACCCACCTGTGGAAAGATTGTACGATCATGAAGGCGTTTAAAAATTCAAATGCGTTTGATGGAGGTCACGGCCCAGGTGGCGGTTCAGGTGGAGGCAGTTTCCAAGGCCCGGGCGCCGGTTTAGGTGGAGGAGGATTTCACGGTCAGGGCCATCCTGGTGACCAAGGAGGATATAATCCACAACACGGCCAAGGTAATCAGCATCAAGAGTCCGTATATCAGAGCAACCCAAAACAACTAAATAGTGGGCAATACAATGTATTCACCACTAGTTTATGTAAGAGGGACCAGAAGCTTCACAAGACGGCCGTCAATGCCATTGAGCCGGTGATTCCACGTTACTTACGTTGGTCAGAGCAGCCTATTGTGTGGAGCAGAGAGGATCACTCACCCCGGGTCGATAATCCGGGTCACTTGGCTTTGGTAGTGGCGCCTCAGGTTGGTGGATACAAATTCACTAAGGTACTCATGGATGGAGGCAGCAACATCAACATCCTCTACTATGAGACATTCCGCTGGATGGGGTTGACTGATAAGAGTCTTAAACAATCCAACACTATTTTTCACGGTGTGGTTCCAGGAAAGTCGGCATACCCAGTGGGTAAGATTGAACTGGAAGTAGCCTTTGGGGATGAGTATGACTCCAGAGCAGAAAAATTAATCATTGAGGTGGTTAAGATCAAAAGCCCGTATCATGCTCTGTTTGGACGGCCGGCTTATGCCAAGTTCATGGCTCGGCCGTGTTATGTATATTTGCAGCTCAAGATGTTGGGCTATAAGGGCACCATCACAGTGCATGGGAGCCGGAAAATAGCTTTGGAGTGTGAAGAAGGTGATGCTGCCTATGCTGAATCTGTTTGTGCAACAGAGGAGTTAAAGTTTTACAATGATCATGTTGACCCGGCAGACATGACGTCATTAAAGAAACCAACAATAGATCATGAGCCGGTGTTGAAATTCAAATCAGCTGATGACACCAAGATGGTTGACTTTGTGCCTGGCGACTCATCCAAGCAGTTCATCATCAGTGCAAACTTGGATCCAAAATAGGAAGGCGCGCTCATCGAGTTCATCCATGAGAACTGGGACATCTTTGCATGGAAACCTTCAGACATGCCAGGTGTCCCGAGGGAACTCGCTGAGCACACTCTCAATATTGATCCAAAGTTTAAACCTGTCAGATAGTTTCTCCAACGGTTCAATGAAGAAAGGTGCAAGGCCATTGGAGAAGAGGTGGCCTGGCTCTTGGCGGCCGGGTTCATTGTAGAAGTCTTTCACCTAGAGTGGTTAGCCAACCCAGTGCTTGTACTAAAAAAGAATGGCACCTGGTGTATGTGTGTGGATTACACCGATCTGAACAAGGCTTGTCCAGCTGATCCTTTTGCCCTCCCCCGTATTGATCAGATCATCGATGCTACGGTGGGTTGCGCACGTTTGAGTTTCTTGGATGCTTATTCAGGTTATCATCAGATCAAGATGGCGGTCAAAGATCAGGAGAAGACGGCTTTTATCACTCCCTTTGGAGCTTTCTGCTATGTATCTATGCCTTTTGGGCTTAAGAGTGCCCAGGCGACTTATCAACAGTGTGTGCAGAATTGTCTTCATAATCAGATTGGGCGTAATGTTCATGCCTATGTGGATGATATAGTGGTAAAATCCAGGAAAGAGGAAACCTGGTTGCAGATCTGAAAGAGACCTTTGATAATCTCCAGGTCTACAAAATGATGCTTAACCCGGCTAAGTGTGTTTTTGGAGTCCCAGCTGGCAAGCTCTTGGGTTTTTGGTGTCCAATCGCGGTATTGAAGCTAACCCAGAGAAAATCAAGGCAATTACATCCCTGGCCAAACCAACATGCATCAATGACGTTCAACGGCTGGCAGGTCGTGTTGCTTCTTTGAGCCGGTTCATAAGCCGGTGAGGGGAGAAGGCAATGCCTTTGTATTAGATGATGAAGAAAACATATGATTTTGTTTGGAGCGATGCTGCAAACTCTGCTTTTGAAGATCTGAAGACACAACTTGCTGAGCCGCCGGTCCTTGCTGCTCCAGTTGAGAAAGAGCCGTTGTTGTTATACGTGGCCGCCAACTCACGAGCTGTTAGTGTGGCTATTGTGGTGGAGCGCAAGGAGGCTGGCAAGGAACATCCGGTTCAATGGCCGATTTACTACGTCACTGAGGTGTTAATTGAATCCAAGCAACGATATCCACATTGGCAGAAGCTCGTATATGGGGTGTTTATGGCAAGTCGGAAGCTTAAACATTATTTTCAGGGTCATCCAATCACTATGGTCAGCTTTGCTCCTTTGGGAGACATCATTCAAAACAGAGAAGCCACTGGACGAGTCGCCAAGTGGGCCATTGAGCTTGGGTCTCATGGGTTGAAATGCCAGAAGAGAAACCAGACAACACATATTGGACTATTCATTTTGATGGGTCCAGACAGTTGGAAGGCTCGGGGGCTGGAGTTGTTTTAACCTCTCCTCAAGGTGACAAATTTTGTTATGTGTTACGGCTGATGTTTCCTTGCACTAACAATGCAGCGGAGTATGAAGCCTTGCTCCATGGTCTCCGAGTGGCAAAAGAGATGAGTTTGAGCGGGGTCAGATGTCTTGGCGACTCAGATTTAGTGGCTCAATAGGTATCAGGCAAGTGGGATTCCAAGGATCCTCTCATGGCGGCTTATCACCGGGAGGTTGATGCTGTTGCATGGCATTTTAAATGTTATCAGGTGGAGCACATTGACTGTAGGAAGAACGAAGCGGCTGATGCTTTAAGCCGGTTGGGGTCTCAACGTAAGCCGGTACCACCTAACACCTTTTTGGATGTTTTGCATAACCTGTCTATCAAGTTGCCCACAGAAGAAGATTTAGCCGTTCCTGACCCGGAGGCGCAGTTGGTGGTGGCTCTTCATGTCATCCCAGATTGGACAGTGCCGTTCTTGGCTTACATGACCCGGGGAGAGTTGCCAGCGGATGAGAGTCTGGCTCGATAGATAACCCGGCGGTCTAAGTCAATGACAATTTCAGATGGAGAACTATACCATCGTAGCGTCTCTGGAGCGTTTTAGCGGTGTGTTTCCCCGAAGAAGGCCAAGAAATACTTCGTGAGATCCATGAAGGCGATTGTGGTCATCACACCGGGTCAAAATCTCTGGTGGCCAAGGCTTTTCGTCATGGTTTTTACTGGTTGACGGCTCACGCTGATGCAGAGGATCTAGTCAGCAGATGTGATGGATGTCAAAAGTTCTCACGACGAGCACATGTGCCGGCTCAAGAGCTCTGGATGATTCCAATCACTTGGCCATTTGCGGTCTGGGGGCTTGACATGGTGGGACCTTTCAAAAGGTCTAAGGATAAAAAGACACATCTCTTGGTGACAGTTGATAAATTCACTAAGTGGGTTGAGGCGGAGCCAGTAAGTAAGTGTGATGCGGCCACGACGGTTCAGTTCATGAAAAAGGTGATCTTCCGTTTTGGTTTTCCACACAGCATTATCACGGACAATGGCACTAATTTATCCCAAGGGGCTATGGAGGAGTTTTGTCAACGTGAACATATTCAGCTTGATGTTTCTTCCATAGCTCATCCTCAATCTAATGGTCAAGCTGAGAGAGTAAATCAGGAAATTTTAAAAGGTCTCAAGCCCCGGCTTATGGTTCCCTTATAGGGAACATCGGGTTGTTGGGTAGAGGAATCACCCTCGGTACTGTGGAGTATCAACACCACACCTAACAGGTCTACAGGTTACACACCTTTTTTCATGGTATATGGAGCAGAAGCAGTGTTGCCTAGTGACATCCGTCATGACTCGCCCCGCGTGGCGGCTTATGTTGAAGCTAATAATGAACAAGCCAGACAGGATGCACTCGACTTGTTAGATGAAGAAAGAGACTTAGCAGCGGCTCGATCAGCAATTTATCAACAGGACCTGCGCCGTTATCACAGCCGCCGGGTTAAGTCCAGAACTTTTCAGGAAGGCGACCTGGTGCTCTGGCTCATCCAGGATCTGTCAGATTTACACAAGTTATCCCCACCTTGGGAAGGACCCTTTGTGGTCAGCAAGAACTTAAACAATGGGTCATATTACCTCATTGACGTTCGAGAGCACAAAGACTCATGTAAGTCGGAGGAGGAGACCCACCGGCCGTGGAACATTACTCAACTTCGGCCATACTACACCTGAGCCACCGACTCTCATCATGTACATACTTTACCATTGTATATACCATGACAAGTAATAAAGCAGGACCATCGGTCTCTTTTCTTTTCAAAAAATTACGTATCTTTGTTATGTTTTATTTTCAACTGACTATTAAGGAGCTGATCATATTTGAATCAAGTCTAACCTTTTTTGGTCTAACTTATGATCGTATATGAATCTAGCTGCAATATCATGGTCACTTGGGGGCTTCCTGTTCAAACATAGGTCATATTCGAACCAAAGAGAACATAGCTGTTGTAACCCTCTTGATCGGCTCAAGGCCAAACTCACTTGGGGGCTTCTTGATCGTATCTGAATCATAGCTTAACCACTTTTGGGTCCGACTTGGATCGTATTCGAATCAGGGTCGTTAAAAACCTCTCAAGGTCATTTGGGGGCTTCTTGTTCAAACATAGGTCATATTCGAACCAAAGAGAACATAGCTGTCGGTACCCTCTTGATCAGCGCAACGCCAAAGCCACCGGGGCTATATGGTCGTATTCGAACCTTAGCTTAATCCCTTTGGTCCGATTTACTGATCGTATTCGAATCAGAAGCCCCCAACCTTTCAATAGATGGTTAAATTGTACTTGTCTTTTATTGTTTGCCTTTTAGTGTTTTGTTGTCTCAATATTATAACTAATTAGCCTGATCTTCTTCGCCGACTGGACTATTTGACAACAAAGCCACCAAGGTCATTTAAACCGGTGGTCTAAAGATCAAAGGTACACGTATGGCTATTGTTCATACGCAATTGCCTGCTGCATTAACTAAAGGGTTAATTTCAGCCTTGTTCTCTTTTTATATCTGTTTCTGTTTTTTATTATGGTAAACATATTGGCTATAAGCCAAGTGTTCTAACCCGTTCGGTACTAAGCCGCCAAGCCAGCTTTTTCCCTTGTATCTACAGGAACAGAGCTGAAATATTACAGGGACAGCCATAAGTATGATGCACATATTGACATCAGGAAACACCGAATCATAGATAAGTGTTTTATGCACGATGGCATAAGCAAAGAATACAGTGTTTTCACAGCTAAACTATTACAAGGCTTTTATAAGCCCATGAAGATGATTATTGCTCCTCCCTCGCCGGTTCACCGCCCTCTGTTGGTTGGAAGCTGGGTTTTGACTAGTCAAAACCATTCACGGCGACAAATTCGACTTCTTTGTCGATTAGGCCGGCCAGGTCAACTTCCGGGGCAAATGTATTTTCTATTACAGGCGGGATCAAATCTGTCACCTTGTACGAGGGAGTCGCCATCTTCTTATTTTCAACGTCAAAACCCAGCTAGTATTTGTCGATGTTGGTTTCTTCTCCAAGGATAGTTGCCTGAGGTCGGACTCCGCGCACGCAAGCCATGAAGTCATCCTACTCAAAGGGAGTTCCATCTTCCTTCACTGTGGGATAGCCTCTGGCCACGTCCGCCGGGTCTAGGTCTGGCACCCAAGCCTTGGAGCGGCTCAGGGCAATCAAAGCTCCAGCTCGCGCATAGGAGCGCTTCACTTCTTGAAATCTGGTGGGCAGGATTGACAGTTTCTTCAAAATGTCATTGAGCCAGTTGGGTCCTTGATTGGCAGGAGAGATGGTGGCAAGTGCCCGTTGTGCGCCAATATACAGTTGTTCTACTAAGGTATACACTGCCTTCAATTTAATCAAAGGATCTTGGCTTAGGTTTTTGCTTCGTGGGCTTGCACATATTTTATACACAAAGTCAGCTGGCGGCTTATATTCCAGATCAGTAAAAAGTACACAAGATTAAAGACATACGGCTTACCAAAGATGGCGGCCACCATTTGAGACACCCGGCCCTTTAAACTGTTCAGTTCTATTGAAACCTCTTCAAGGGCTGCTTCGGCCTTTTCGGCATGTTGTGTCAGAAGCATTTTTTTCCTCTGCCTAGGTTTTCTTCTTGGCGGTGAAGCTGGTCTTTAAATTTTCTGTCTCAGAGAGACTTATTTGCAGTTTGGAGTTAACAGATTTGATTTCTGCCTCCTGACTCGCTAGCCGGGTCTTCGCATCAGTCAATTGCGAGTTCAGTTCAGATAAGGCATTCTGCAAAAAACACTCAGATGAGTCAAGATTTTGCTTAAAGTTCAAAAATCAAGATTCAAGTCTCAAGTACTTTACAAAAAACCACTTGACACTTGGGGGCTAATGTATGCCAAAACAAATTTTTATGACTCTAAAGACATACTTTAAGTCCCAAGTACTTTACAAAGTAACAGCACTTGGCACTTGGGGGCTAATGTATGCAGTTCAGCAAGTTTCTCAAGGTTAAGCCGGAGTATTAAGTCCTTTGAATATGGTACAAAACAATTTAAAGTACCGGCTCATTTATGATCAAAAGGAACCGGCCCTTGGGGACTACAGGTGAAGCTTTGTTCTATTTTAGTGCATTCAAGAAAAGTTTCAAAGGTAAAGGTCTTGGCCTATATTATAAAGTCTACAGATCATTTCGGTTCTCTCATAATCTGAAGACTTGGGGGCTGGAGGAATATAGATAAGCCGGAAGAACATACCTCGTATTTCAGCTGCAACTGTTTGACCATTTTGATCTCAGAATCGCGACTAGAGTGCACATGGCTGAGATAGCCGGATAAAATATCGTTGGCATTTAGATGATCATAATTGGCAACATCAAAGCACACTTTCTGCCTCTCCAATGCCTCTTGTTTCGCCGTGTGGCGAGCCAGCATGGTTGGATTCCCCGGTTCAATAAAATGGCTCCCGGTGATCAAAACGTCTCATGCAGACGGTGATGGCGGGTTGGCTGAGCTGGATGGTCCAGTTGCGGAAGGGTTCACAGTGGTCTCATCAAACGACGGCTCAGGAGGATTTGCTTCTGCATTGATAGGCGGGTCTTCTGGGGTGTCAGTTAATGGAGGAGAAGGTGGCCTGGCCGGGTCAGATGCAAGGATTGGCGGGTCTTCCGCCGGTTTAGCTGCCTTTGCCTTCTTGGACTTAGCTTGGCCACTAAGAGAAATGTTGCAGGACTGTCAGTTCAAAGATATAATTTGAACAACCCGGAAAAAAGGAGGATTTTTCATTACCCAGGGGCAATCTTGAAGGCCAGAAATTGGGACTGAGACAAGTCGCCAAACGAGCGAGACACCTCCTGCAAAGATAAAACAAAGTAAGTAATGCAAGGGAAAGGATCCATTAAACAAAGTAAAAGACAAAAGAAGTAAACCTCATTCCGACGCTTTTGGGGAGTTTGTTGAAGAGCAACAGCCGGTTCATCTTCGGTCCGGGCTTGACGGCGGCTCTCATGTTACTGTTTTTTCAAAAGAAAGTGAGGGTCCAGATAAGCCAAAGGGTGTGAAAACCTTACTTTCTGGATTATGACTTGAAGTTTCTGTCTTGGCAAATGGGCTGAGTCGGAGGAAATAGTTACCTCTTCTTCCACGGCCTGACTGTCCCCAGTGTCATCCTGGTAATGATCAGTGTTAATAAGATCGTTAAAAAATTGGCCAAGGGAGTCAAGGGCTACCTCCGACTCAGAAGAATCGTCAAGCTTCATCCAGTCTTGGGCAGTGCTCTTCTTCTTTTTCGACCTCCGGGTCATTTTCTTGGCGTTTATGGCTGCGGCTCTTGCTTTCTTGGTAGCCTCGTGGTCATATTTAACTTTCCAAAAGTCAGAATTGGCCTACAGATAGGTAAAGATGAAAAGTCAGGCAAGTGTTAAACAATACGGCTGGGAAAAATACAAAGGAGAGAGATCAAAATATTCTTACTTCTGGCACCGGGTTAAGCTTGCGGAACGGGTTTAACCTGACAATACTACAATCTTCGTATTTCCCGTTCACCAGAAGGGTTGACATTAAAACAATATCTTCTTCTGTTAATTGAACGGGGCTGTGACGAAGAGAGTCATCCGGGCCTCCACCATACTCATACACCAGTTTTGACCGACGGCTTAGAGGGATGACCTGCCATGAGATCCAGCAGCGGGTCAGATCAACTCCAGTTAACCCGTTCCCTAACAGAGCATTAATCCTTTTGATGGATGGTATCAACTTTCTGCATTCAGCGGCAATGAGCTTGTCAGGGAGCGCGAACTTGGAGTCAAGGCGTTCGGGGCGATAACCCGGCAGTCCTCTCGTTTGCCGGTGAAATGTCTTGGCAGTAGAATGAAGTCTGATTCCAATCTTTTGGATGACTCAGCAAGACTATGAGGGGGGAGACAACACCCTGCCGATGCTAAATTGAGATGCCTCCAAGCTCTAAGCTAAGGCTGTTGGTACACTCGTTCTGCCAGTTCAGATAAAAGTATTCTATAAACAGCTCCACGGCAGGCTCTTATTGAAGATACACCTCATAGAGCACTTGGAAGTTACAAATGTTAGATATGGAATTGGGCCCAATATCTTGAGGGTGGAGTTTGAAAAAGTGGAGGACCTCTCTAAAGAACTTTGAGCTGGGCAATGAGAAGCCACGGTTCATATGGTCAGTAAAAACAATCACCTCACCAGCCCTTGGATTGGGCCGTTCTTCATCCGGGTTAGGGGCACGGTAAGACATGACGTCTTTTCCTGGCAGAAATCCTATGGTGAAGAACTCTTTCAAACGTTCCTCAGTTACAGTTGAGGGAACCTAGTTACAGATGGTTGGTGCTTTGGACGGCATGATGTTCAAAGACGAACTGAAAAGAAAGACAACATGCCGGTTCAATTCAATGGTGATATTAACAGTTAAGTGATGATGATGCAAATAAGTAACGGCGGCTTAATTAAGGGCTAATGTCATATAAGGAAAAGTAAGCCGGCACAGTAAGCCGCCATGACTACAGATATTTGAAGAAAGCAAATTTAGCTACAAATTTAGCTAAGTGTTGAGACAAACAAGTTACCTAAATTTCTTGGTATTATTCCAGATCAAATGGTTATTCAAAATCCAAAAAATTCTAGACCTAAATTTTTTGGTGCAGAGGAGTCCGTAAGTTCTAATGAGGTCTCTGAACCAGAGAAAGAGATATGTGGGTATCAAGAGTAGGCACAAAACCACTACCGCACAAGCATACATATCTTTTTGGATCAAGAAGAACTGTGGTGGAAGAACAACGAAGAACTACACTGAACCATGAAGAACACGCAGGAGCCTGGAAACCCTAATGCAGATGTGAGAAACAAAAGTAAGAACACTTACCATCGCAGGTCTTCTGGGGAGGTCGCCGCCGTTTCTCTGGACCGGTTCGGGTTGATGCAGCGGCCAAGGTCGACAGAGACGGAGGAGAAGCGCGACGGCGGTGAGGCTCGAGCAGCAGGAGGGTTGCGAGAGGAAGAAGATGGAGAGAGAGAAGAATGAGGAAGGCCTAAGCGTGCCTATTTATCTATACCTACTAATAAAGCAAGGTGCGTTTCACATTTTTTTTCATCCGTTCACCACCAAAAATATATTTTTTATATCCGAGGTGGTACTAAATTTTTGTGGTACAGCTGCTAGGAAAGAAAACAAAAGAGTTTTGTCCAAAATTTCATACATGGGCCGCACGCGCTAAGGCCCAGAAAAGGCACACATTTATATCTTGCAAATGCTGCTGAGGACCTTATTTATCGCACGGAGCCACATATAGTTGGAGCTTCCCATCTGTCGCCTAATGTTGGGCTGGCGCATTTCTTTTTTTCTTTTTTTCTTTCTTTTTTATTTTTCAATTGTCCCTTCGAAGTTATATTTTCCTTTTCCATAAATTTATTTTCTAATTTTCCCAAATTTCGTTTTTAATAATTTTCTTTAAATATTTGAATTTCAAAATTTGTTCCCATTTTCAAAAATATTTAGAACTTTAAGTTTTTATTTTGGTTCAAATTTTTTGTCGAAATTCAAAAAATGTTCACATTTAAAAAAATCTAATTTTTTAAAGATTTCTAAAATAAATTTCATTTTTAAAATAATAGAAATTCGGAAAATATTATTTTTATTGAAATGTTCACAAATTTGAAATAATGTTCGGGATAAAAACTCATTTTTCAAAATGGTTTTGAATGTTCAATACAAGTTTTATAAAATTGTTCATAAATTTGAAAAATGTCTGTTTCTCCGCCTTCAAAATGGTCATGTTTTCAAAAAAAATTGTGAATTTAAAAACACCTTCCTATTTCAAGTTTTTTTTTGTATTTTTCCAGAAATTAACGCTTTTTCCAAAAAAATGCTCGTATGTTTAAAAAAATCTGGAGGTCATCACAACCTCGACAAGGAGGTGGACCTGAAGGAAAAAGAAGGCACGAGTTGGGTAGTGGCCGCCGCTCGGACCAACCCCACAACTATAAACATCTCGTGGACCAAACATGACCCACGAGAACACCACAGCTCTCCACTTTGTCACGCCACTGTTGTGGAGAGCGTTTTGATGGACACATCAATTATCTCTCCCGATGCTTCTCGCAAAAAAATCTCTCCCGTTGCAACGCACGGGCATATGTGCTAGTAAGGAAAATGTGAACAGACTGGTGCGAAAATCGAGGGATAGCCGAATAATGGCTATCCAACTACACAAACGCCTCGATTCTCAGGAGACATTAAAAATGAAGATCCGTTAGGAGATGATGTCATAAAAGATTTTTAAAGATGACGTCACGACGGGTTAAAAAAACTTCTGCAAAGATAAGAAGATGGATTTTTTCTAAGTATTGAAGATTGACAAAGAACGAAGTTCAGAGTCAACCTCGGGCCTAATGTTGGGGATCGATGTAGCTATCAGTTATGACCCGCCCAGGAGGGGCCGGGTCAGCCCCAATGGTGGGTTACACAAGAAGCCCAGTAAGCATTCCTACATAGTTTATTAAATCTTAAAGAAGGCCCAAAGGCCTGGAGGCGGCTTAAGGCCTGGTATTGTGAACCGCTGTATGTAAGGAAAGACTTGTAAGGAAAGGCATGTAAAGGAAGTCACCGAGCCGGACACGATTATGAGCCGGCCGGGACTCTGTAGGCCACCGGGCGTCAACCCGTGTATATAAGGGGACGACCCGATGGCGACTTAGGGAAAGAAACAAGAGATCGACAACCAAGCCGGCGAGTTGAGACTCTTGGTGATCGAAACCTCAGCAATACCAACACAACTAGACGTAGGCTTTTACCTTCATTGTAAGGGGCCGAACTAGTATAAAACCTCTCGTGTCCTTTGTCCCGATTAATCCCTTTAAGCTTCCTAGTTGCGATGGCCCTACGACTAAGTCCTTTCTCTAGGACATCTGCCATGACAATTCCACGACAGAAGGGAAATGAATGCTCCCTATGGTAGCTTGTGTGATTTCTCTAGATTCCCCCACGGTGATACTAGCGAGAAAGTCTTTATATTCAGATTTGCGAGGTTCACTAACATTGCCCCACTGCAGGAGTTTACAAGCAGTATTAAAATCTTCCAAGTCCATGGTATATGACGTATCATAAAGATCAAATAAAATAGTGTGAGAATTGTGCGAGGATGTAAATTTAAACCTCCTCACAAAGGGATTAGTTAGGTAGTGCTACTGTAGGCACTTATCTGGCACAAAGTCCTCAAGATCAGCATTACGCACATACGCATCAAATTCATCCTTGATGCCTGCCTGGACCATAAACTTCTCTGACGGCCATTCACAAGGCCGCACTTGAGCTTCCCTCGGTGGTTCATCATCTGGCTCACGTATCGCGAGCCTTGGCCCTTGCTTCCTTGAGGAACCACCTTGGTACATTTTCCTATGCATTTTTCTTTCTCTGAAAAATTTCTGAAATTTTAGTGACTCAAAATAAAAGTGAACCAAACTCAACAAGACTGATAGCAACAACTCCCACTAGTGCCTAGAGGCTATATCATGCATTAAAACTACTTTTGACCATATAAATTTGACATGCAAGCTCAAGAACAGGGTCACCTAAGCAGCAAAAATTTGCAATAAATAAAACACTAGAATAAAACTAATTGGACCATTGAAGGAGTCACATACCGAAGAACAATCCCCCAAAACAGTTTTGTGAATGGGGCTTTGAGCAAGGAGATCAAAAATGGCAGCAAGATGAGCTAGAACACGGGTTTGAGCTACGGGATGATTTTTTCTGGAGGAAGACGAAGTGTGTGGGTGCTGGAATAAGTGGAGGGGGGCACGTGGGGCCCATGAGGCAGGGGGCACGCCCCAGGGGGTGGGAACGCCCTGCACCCTCGTGGCCAAATGGTGGGTCCCCCTGGTGTGTTCTTAGTGCCAGAAATTCTTAAATATTGTACAAAAAATCATATTTCTTTTTCAGGACATTTGGAGAACTTTTATTTTCGGGGTATTTTTATTGCAAGGATAATTCAAAAAACATACAGAAAATATTTTTTTTGCTTTATTTAATCTAAATAACAGAAAGTAAAAGGAGGGTACAGAGGGTTGTGCTTTCTAACTTCATCCATCTCATGCTCATCAAAAGGAAACCACTAACAAGGTTGATCAAGTCTTGTTAACAAACTCTTTCCAAATCACATGAAACCGGAATTTTTTCGAAATAACACTAGGTTACCTCAACGGGGATATGCATTTCCCCAACAATAAGAATATCATATTTCTTCTTGACAGTAGGAAGAGGGAATTTAAAACCTCCAATAGTAATCGTTGAAAATTTTCCAATAGAATTGATACTGTGGACTTGAGGATGTTTCCTCGCAAAGTGTACCGTATGCTCATTACCATTAACATGAAAAGTGACATTGCCTTTGTTGCAATAAATAACAGCCCTGTAGTATTCAAAAAGGGTCTACCAAGGATAATAGACATACTATCTTCCTCGGGAATATCAAGAATAACAAAGTCCGTTAAAATAGTAACGTTTGCAACCACAACAGGCACATCCTCACAGATACCGGCAGGTATAGCAGTTGATTTATCGGCCATTTGCAAAGATATTTCAGTAGGTGTTAACTTATTCAAATCAAGTCTACGATATAAAGAGAGAGGCATAACACTAACACCAGCTCCAAGATCACATAAAGCAGTTTTAACATAGTTGCTTCTAATGGAGCATGGTATAGTTGGTACTCCGGGATCTCCTAGTTTCTTAGGTATTCCACCTTTAAAAGTATAATTGGCAAGCATGGTGGAAATTTCAGCTTCTGGTATCTTTCTTTTATTTGTAACAATATCTTTCATATACTTAGCATAAGGATTCATTTTAAGCATATCAGTCAAGCGCATACGCAAAAAGATAGGTCTAATAATTTCAGCAAAGCGCTCAAAATCCTCATCATCCTTTTTCTTGGATGGTTTAGGAGAAAAAGGCATGGGTTTCTGAACCCATGGTTCTCTTTCTTTACCGTGCTTCCTAGCAATGAGGTCTCTCTTATCATAACGTTGATTCTTTTATTGTGGGTTATCAAGATCAACAACACGTTCAATCTCTACATCATTGTTATTTCTAGGTTGAGCATCAACATGAACATCATCATTAACATTATCACTAGGTTCATGTTCATTACCAGATTGTGTTTCAGCATCAGAAATAGAAATACCATTGGGATTCTCAAGTGTGTCAACAACAGGTTCACTAGAAGCATGCAAAGTCCTATCATTTTTCTTTTTCTTCTTCTTATAAGGACTAGGTGCATCAACATTATTTCTATGAGAATCTTGCTCAACTCTCTTAGGGTGGCCCTCAGGATACAAAGGTTCTTGAGTCATTTTACCCCCTCTAGTCATAAGTCTAACAACATTATCATTTTTCTTATTACTTAATCCATTGAGCAAATCATCTTGAGCTTTAAGCACTTGTTCTACCTAAGTGGTAACCATAAAAGCATGTTTACTAATAAGTTTAAGGTCACCTTTAACTCTGCACATATAATCACTGAAGTGTTCAATCATATAAGCATTATGTTTCAATTTTCTACCAACATGAGCATTGAACTTTTCTTTTTTAACAATAAAATTATAAAATTCATCCAATCATTGGCTAGCAGACTTATTACGAGGAATATCACCTTCATCAAATCTATAGAGAGAATTTACCTTTACTACCTGTGTCGGGTTATTAAGACCATGTATTTCTTCAGTAGGTGGTAATTTCTTAACATCTTCAGCTCTAATACCCTTTTCTTTCATAGATTTCTTTGCCTGTTGCACATCTTCAGGACTGAGAAATAGAATACCCCTTTTCTTCGGAGTTGGCTTATGAGTTGGTTCAGGGAGTGTCCAATCATTATCATTACTCAATATATTATTCAATAGCAATTCAGCTTGCTCAACAGTTCTTTCCCTGAAAACGCAACTAGCACAACTATCCAGGTGGTCTGTGGAAGCATCGGTTAGTCCATTATAAAAGATATCAAGTTTTTCATTTTTCTTGAGAGGATGATCAGGCAAAGCATTAAGTAATCTGAGAAGCCTCCCCCAAGCTTGTGGGAGACTCTCTTCTTCAATTTGCACAAAATTATATATTTCCCTTAAGGGAGCTTGTTTCTTATGAGCTGGGAAATATTTAGCAGAGAAGTAATAAATCATATCCTGGGGACTACGCACACAACGAGGAGCAGGAGAATTAAACCATGTTTTAGCATCACCCTTTAATGAGAACGGAAATAAGTTAAGGATATAGTAGTAACGAGTTTTTTCCTCATGAGTGAATAGGGTGGCTATATCATTCAATTTAGTAAGATGTGCCACAACAGTTTCAGATTCATAGCCATAAAAAGGATCAGATTCAACCAAAGTAATTAACTCAGGATCGATAGAGAAATCATAATCCTTATCAGAAATACAAATAGGTGAAGTAGCAAAAGCAGGGTCATATTTCGTTCTAGCATTCAAAGACTTTTCTTTCAGCTTAGCTAGCAGTTTCTTAAGATCATATCTATCTTTGCAAGCAAAAAGGTCTCTAGAAGTTTCTTCATCCATAACATAACCCTCAGGCACATCAAGCAATTCATATCTAGGGGGAGAATCTTCATCATCACTTTCATTAATATTATCTGTTTCAATAATTTCATTCTCTCTAACCCTAACAAGTTGTTCATCAAGAAATTCACCTAATGGCATAGTATTATCAAGCATAGAAGTAGTTTCATCATAAGCATCATGCATAGCAGAAGTGGCATCATCAATAACATCCTACATATTGGAATCAATAGCAGGAGTAGGTGTCGCAAGTTTACTCAAAACAGAAGGAGAAACAAGTGCAGAGCTAGATGGCAGTTCCTTACCTCCCCTCGCAGTTGAGGGAAAAATCTTGGTTCTTTCATCTTTCAAGTTCCTCATAGTTATCAACAGATATAAATCCCAAGTGACTCAAAGAATAGAGCTATGCTACCCGGCAACAGCGCCAGAAAATGGTCTTGATAACCCATAAGCATAGGGGATCGCAACAGTTTTCGAGGGTAGAGTATTCAACCCAAATTTATTGATTCGACACAAGGGGATCCAAAGAATATTCTCAAGTATTAGCAGTTGAGTTGTCAATTCAACCACACCTGAAAGACTTAATATCTGCAGCAAAGTATTTTGTAGCAAAGTAGTATGGAAGTAACGGTAACGGTGGCAAAAGTAACAGTAGTAGTTTTTGTAGCAATCGTAACAGTGGCAACGGAAAAGTAACTAAGCAAAGATCAATATGTGAAAAGCTCATAGGCAATGGATCAATGATGGATAATTATGTCGGATGCAATTCCTCATGCAATAGTTATAACATAGGGTGACACATAACTGGCTCCAGTTCATCAAATGTAATGTTGGCATGTATTCCGAATATAGTCATACGTGCTTACAGAAAAGAACTTGCATGACATCTTTTGTCCTACCCTCCCGTGGCAGCGGGGTCCTATTGGAAAATAAGGGATATTAAGGCCTCCTTTTAATTGAGTACCGGACCAAAGAATTAACACTTAGTGAATACATGAACTCCTCAAACTACGATCATCACTGAGTGTGATCCTGATTATTGTCACTTCGGGGTTGCCGGATCATAACACATAGTAGGTGACTATTGACTTGCAAGATAGGATCAAGAACTCACATATATTCATGAAAACATAATAGGTTCAAATCTGAAATCATGGCACTCAGGCCCTAGTGACAAGCATTAAGCATAGCAAAGTCATAGCAACATCAATCTTAGAACATAATGGATACTAGGGATCAAACCCTAACAAAACTAACTCGAATACATGGTAAATCTCATCCAACCCATCACCGTCCAGCAAGCCTACAATGAGATTACTCATGCACAACGGTGAGCATCATGAAATTGGTGATGGAGGAAGGTTGATGATGACTATGGCGACGGATTCCCCTCTCGGGAGCCCCGAACGGACTCCAGATCAGCCCTCCCGAGGAAGATTAGGGCTTGGCGGTGGCTCCGTATCATAAAACACGATGAATGCTTCTCTTTGTTTTTTCTCCCTGAACGTGAATATATAGAGTTGGAGTTGAGGTCAGTGGAGTCTCAGGGGGCCCACGAGGCAGGGGGTGCCCCAGGGGGGGGGGGGGCGCCCTGCACCCTCATGGACATCGTGTGGGCCCCCTGATGCTGATTCTTTTGCTAGTATTTTTTATTAATTCCAAAACGTGTCTCCATGGATTTTCAGGTCATTCCGAGAACTTTTATTTTTGCACAAAAATAACACCATGGCAATTCTGCTAAAAACAGCGCCAGTCTGGGCTAGTTCCATTCAAATCATGCAAGTTAGAGTCCAAAACAAGGGCAAAAGTGTTTGGAAAAGTAGATACGTTGGAGACGTATCAAGACTCACGAAAGATGTGACCCCGTTGCCCCGTCTTAAGGACTCGTGGTAAGGGCTAAGAATGCCCGGCCACGCCTCGTAATTATCTCGCGGGCACCTTCCAAGTCAACCCGACTCCACATCACTCGCAATTAAGCTCGCGCGGGTACCCCTCGGGGCCGACCCGTCTTTAGTAACATGGTTCAGTGCAATGTCATAGTAACCATAGTAACCGTGTGTCTAACACCAAGGGGTACCCTGAAGAATCACCCTTGATGGAATTCCACCTGATGTTATCATCAAGGTGAACGAAGGAGGAATCACCCTCAAGGTCCACACTTGAGGGGTTGCACAAAAGAGTCATTATCGGGAGTGGTGAAGGAGGAATCACCCTTGATTACCATGACCGAATAGCTACACTACAGGGTTAACATCAGAAGTGCTGATGAGGTATCACCCTCGGCACTCGACAGTAACTCTACATAGTCGTACAACTAAGGGGGGGGGGGGGTGATGTGCAGTGTCAGGGCCTGGATGTCGATCACGTTGATCGAGTTATCGAACATAAAGTAGGGGCAACTGGGACAAGGTGAGGGTCACTGATGGATCTCTAACCAACCTATACTAAGCAGTTTAGAATAAGTAGGTAAGGTGAGGGAGTCCTGGATTAGGGGGTCTTCGGATAGCTGGACTATATCCTTTGGCCGGACTGTTGGACTATGAACATACGAGATTGAAGACTTCGTCCCGTGTCCGGATGGGACTCTACTTGGCGTGGAAGGCAAGCTAGGCAATACGGATATGTATATCTCCTCCTTTGTAACCGACCTTATGTAACTCTAGCCCCCTCCGGTGTCTATATAAACCAGAGGGTTTTAGTCCGTAGGACAACATACAATCATACCATAGGCTAGCTTCTAGGGTTTAGCCTCTCCGATCTCGTGGTGGATCAACTCTTGTACTACTCATATTATCAGGATTAATCAAGCAGGACGTAGGGTTTTACCTCCATCAAGATGGCCCGAACCTGGGTAAAACATCGTGTCGCCTGCATCCTGTTACCATCCGCCTTAGACGCACAGTTCGGGACCCCCTACCCGAGATCCGCCGGTTTTGACACCGACATTGGTGCTTTCATTGAGAGTTCCTCTGTGTCGTCACCGTTAGGCTTGATGGCTCCTTTGATCATCGATAGCGATGCAGTCCGGGGTGAGACCTTTCTCCTCGGACAGATCTTTGTATTCGGCGGCTTCGCACTGCAGGCCAACTCGCTTGGCCATCTGGAGCAGATCGAAAGTTACTCCCCTGGCCACCAGGTCAGGTTTGGAAGCTTAAACCACCTGGCCGACATCCGCGGAGACTTGATCTTCGATGGATTTGAGCCCCTGCCGAGTGTGCCGCACGGTTGCGATGAGCATGACTTAGCTCTACCATCGGACAGTGTTTAGGAGACCGCACCGGCAACCGCTCTAACCCTTAATTCGAAGCCAATTGTGCCATCCATGGACGGGTGGATAGACCCCGCCATGGAGGCCGTACTCTCAGCGGCGATCAAGCCGAGGATAGACCTTACCTTTCACGGGAGCCGTGACGCAGAACTACCAGATTCTTCCCCGGCCACGGACTTCGAACCGCCTGCGTCCGTGCCTGTCGAATCTGACTGGGCGCCGATCATGGAGTTCACCTCTGCGGATATCTTTCAGCACTCGCCTTTCGGCGACATACTGAACTCATTAAGGTCTCTCTCCTTGTCAGGAGAGTCCTGGCCGAACTATGTCCGACAGGATTGGGATGCGAATGACAAAGAAATTCGCCTCCCACCCACCACCCACTTAGTAGCCACTTTCAATGATTTGACCGACATGCTCGACTTCGACTCCAAAGACATCGACGGCATGGACGATGATGCAGAAGACGTACAGGAACCACTGCCCACAAGGCACTGGACGCCCACTTCATCATATGATGTATACATGGTGGACACACCCAAAGAAAACGACGAAGAGGAACAGAAGGACGAAGTGATGGGTTGTTCCCTCGAGAAGCAGTCAAAGCGGCGGCGTAAGCGCCGCTCCAAATCCCGCCTCGGCAGAAACAACGATCATATAGAACTAGCGATAGAGCAGGGTGAACCATTGCCCGACCACGGCAACAAGGAGAATCAAACTGAACAACCCGACTCCGTCAAAGATAACAGTCCGGACGACATCACACCGGACACGCACCCGGAGCAACAGAATGCCCATCAAAGGCTTTTTGCCACTGCGAGGAGTCTGAAAAAGCAGAAGCAAAGGCTCAGGGCTGCACAAGACACACTCAGAATCAGATGGAGTGAAGTACGGCGGTAATCGCTACACCAAGAGCTACCCGAAGCGAAAGTTGCTACCTGAATTCGATGAGGAGGCCTTAGAT
This sequence comes from Triticum monococcum, assembly GCA_034509565.1. Lineage (NCBI taxonomy): Eukaryota > Viridiplantae > Streptophyta > Magnoliopsida > Poales > Poaceae > Triticum > Triticum monococcum. Next base: position 95,835,123 of record CM067843.1, on the reverse strand, counting down.
CTGTCGGATTTCGGGTTCCGGCAGACCCTTAAGGTTCGAACACTGGGGTGCGCGCGAAAATCTCACCTCCAACCTCTCCGTCTCAATGGGATCTAAACTACTAAAAGGACTGCACGAAAGACACAAGATTTATACTGGTTCGGGCCACCGATATGGTGTAATACCCTACTCCAGTGTGTGGTGGATGGATTGCCTCCTGGGGCTGGTGAGGACGAACAATACAAGGAAGAACAGCCTCGCGAGGGTCTGTTCTTGGCTGTGGTGATGAACCGCTACGAAGAGTTCAGTCACCCTCTCTCTCTCTCTCTCTGCTTTCTCTCTCTCTCTCTTCCTCGTCCCAGACCGAACGACCAGGAATGGAACCGAACACTCTTGCTATGTGGGCGGCTAGTCCTATTTATAGAGGCCCTGGTCCTCTCCCCAAATATTGAGCGGGAAGGGATCCAACAATGGCGGGCTAATTTGAAGGGGGACAGCAAGTACATCTATCCTGACAAAAGCAGTCTTCGCCTGCCAAAGGCTCTGGAGATGACGCCGCGCTGGGCTCCATGGTGACCTCCGTCTCATAGTCCTCCTGATCCTGGTCTCGTTGCACCGAAGTGGCAACCTTTTGCCTGATGCCTCGGTACTCCGCTGATACGCTTGCCCCCCTTGCACCAAAGAGGAAAGAGGGACGCTGCGCGCGCTGGCACCCGCCTGGTGCCCCGTGTCGTCATGGCTTGCGTCATAGGCACCTCGCGAGGTACCCCGCCTTGAACTCTCCGCCTCCTCGCGAGCCAGCCTGACGAGGCTATGCCTGAGGATGCGCCGTGTCGCCCGCCTCGCGAGGCTTGGCCCCTCGCGAGGGTCTTGAGCCTCGTGCTGATGAAGATGGGCCGTGCTGGGCCCCCGCTTGAGCCATGCCGCAGGCCACAGGCAGGCAAGTCTGGGGACCCCCGTTCCCAGAACACCGACAGTAGCCCCCGGGCCCAAGGCGCGCATGGACTTGGCCGTGCCGAGAGGCGAAAGGGCAAGGGCGAAGCGCCGCGGGCCCTAACAGCCTACGGCCTTGGACGCCGCGTGGCGGTTGATTGGACGTGGCGCCTTAGCAACCCCACGACGCCTTGGTGATCATGCGAGTTGGACAAGTCCCTACATGCAGAACGTGTTATGATTACCTGTGATCATGGAGACCGGCGGTTGGCCTTCGCCGGCTATAAGTACGGCACCGCTCGTGCCCGTCAAGTCCATCTCCTCTTGCTCTCTCCTTCGCCTCAGTTCTTGCTCCGTCTTGGTGTGATGGCTTCGATTCGCCGATTCTCTGCAGCGGAGAAGGGAAAGGCTCCTCGAGAAGGGCCGGTCCCTCTCCCGCCGAAGAAGCGACTCGCCCATTGCAGCCGGGACGACGAGGACGACCCGGTGGTGGCGGGGCCTCGGAGCGAGCGAGCTCCGCCGGGGTTCCCGCTGCCCTTGTACGCCCACGTCGAGGCCCCCGGAGGTGCCGATGCTGATCCCCGCGGTCAGCGCCGTCGTCGGCGCTGTCGGGTTGTGAAGGCGTGGGTGGTTCCCCCTGGAGTCCATGCCGAGGGCTCCTCCCACAAGTTCGTGCTCCATGTCGTCACTCCTCTTCAGTCCTGGATCCGCCTTCCTCCTTTCTTCGCCTCCATGGTTCTTCTAGGGGGGCCTATGGAGCTCCAGCTGCAGCACGCTGACTGCAGCGCCCCCGCAACCGAGGCCGAGGTCATCGTTGCTGCCCCGGGCGCGGTCTACATGTCTCGCGGCTGGAGGGAGATCTCCCGGGTCTGCAGGGAAAGAGGCGTCTTCATGGTCCACCTAGAGTACGACGGCGCGGCGGTGATGTTCCTCAAGGTCTTCGACGCGATCGGGCGCCGGCTGGAGTGCTGCCGCGGGAGGGGCGATCAGGACCTCGCCCTGGTGAGGGCTAGGCCCGCCGACCGCCCCCTCGGCAGTGGCGCTCGAGGGTCCAGCGGCTCCAGCGGGGGCTACGTGACTCCGGAGACGAGCGACGACAGCTACGAGCCCCCGAGTCGCCGTCGCTCCAGGAGCAGGGCGGACGCGTCAGGCCGTCGCCAACCCTGGTCTGGATGGAGTTGGCGCCGGTGCCTGACGGCCCACTGTTGATGATGACATCTTCTGCAGGAGCCCGTATAGTTAGCACTCCTTAGGATCCGTTCCCTGCGAGGAATCGAAATGCGCCCCGTGGGGACTTGTAAGGTGTCTGTAGTTCCATTTGCTAATATATGACCTTTGCTATGGATTCGCGTGAATTGTTGGCTCCGTCATAGCTTAGTTCTCCCTTTCGAACCTCGCGAGGGCTTGGTGCTCTACGCCGACAGGTCCCAGTCCCAAGGCGGCGTCAGCCGTCGCTGGTATGCCAGGTCGCGATGCTGTGGTCAAGGCCAGGAGGTGAGCGACCCGGGGTCCGGTAAGAGCCCCTGAGTCGCGATGCTCAGGAGGTCCCCTTTGGCGCCCAAGCAGCCATCACTTAGTGAGAAAGGGAAGCGACGTTGCTAGCACGGAGTCGCTTTAGGTGTGGGGGTAGTGCTGCAGCAGCCAGTGCCATGGGTGGTGACTTATCTTGAGGATCAGGGGCCGCTCCAGGTGCGCCGCTGGGTCCGTGTGGGGATAGGAGCGGAAATGCTCGGCAAGGTCCTCGCGAGACCCCTTCTTCCCCACCTCTGCTCCCCTTTCTGCTCTACGTCCTCGGGTCCCGGCCCTCGAGCTTGTCTCAGCCGTCGCTGGTATGCCAGGTCGCGATGCCGTGGACAAGGCCAGAGGGTGAGGGCTGGAGAGCCAGTAAGAGCCCTGAGTCGCGATGCTCAGGCGCCCCCCCTTTAACGTGCAAGCGGTTCGCGCGGGCGAGGGTGAAGGAAACCTCGTGAGGGCCTCGGCTTGCGCGGTTCCCTCCAGGGATCCTGCAGGGTCATCATAGAAAGAAGATGGTGTTGCCACGGCGGCCATTAGTTGATCGTTAGTCACTCAGGAGCTTGCTGGTTGAGGTAGGCGAGGCATATCTAGGTACCCGTGAGCCAGTGCGGGACTCCCGAGGCCCTACCTCTGGGCGGGTTGCACCCGGCACTGGGCCGTATCTTGAGATGTGTCCCTGCAAAATTTGGTTAGATGCCGGTACTCTACGTCCTCGGGTCCCGGCCCTCGAGCTTGTCTCAGCCGTTGCTGGTATGCCAGGTTGCGATGCCATGGACAAGGCCAGAGGGTGAGGGCTGGAGAGCCAGTAAGAGCCCTGAGTCGCGATGCTCAGGCGCCCCCCTTTAACGTGCAAGTAGCCGACATGGGAAGAGAAGATGCTGCGGACAGGCTCCATGCAGCTAAGCGTGATAGGCAATGCATAGTTGGAAATAAACACTAGGGGGATACACGCCGCTGGGTCTGGCCCGAACGGCTTGGGGATGACGCAGCCCGAGGGGCGCCCCCAACAAGGCAAACTAACGACGGAAAGGTAAATGCAGATACATGCCGCGGGGACGGACCCACGAGGCCTAGGAGTGATGCAACCCTGTGAGGGTGCTCCCAGCTGAGAACGGAACTTGAAAGATGTCACCTGAGGATGTCGTCGGTGTAGTGGCGTCGGTGCAGCAGACTTGACGGGCTGCAGAAGCCGATCCTCACGAGCCCCCAGGCCCCGGGGCCTCGGGAGGCTCCGGAGGTGCTGGTGACTCCTCGCGAGCTGTCTCCACCTCTGCCAGAGCCGCGAAACGCCTGTCTTCCTGAGCCTCCACGATGCCCCTCATGAGGCGCTGGTACGCCGCAGCCATGCTCGGCAGGCCGTAAGGCATGCAAACATAGCTGTGGGGTGGACCTCCGCAGCGCCCCACTTGCAAGGGCCAGAGGCGCTCTGTTGTGGCGATTTGATTGAGCCCAGGTACATCGACGCAGACGCGCAGCCCACCATCCTCGCCTGGATGTGGGGCCACGGCTGGCAAGCCGCGGCAACCTCTCATGATCCTCGTCTCCTATAGCTCTTGAATGGCCTCGTCAACGAACTCTTGTTGGTCTGATCGTCCTCGCCTGGCTCCCTCTCGAGGGAAACATGCTGCGAAGCACGCCTCCACATGGTGCCTAAGCGCCTCCCTCGTGACCATGGCTAGGTCGGTGGCCCTCCAGGTGAGGGCCCCCGAGCCCTGCCTGAGGAGGGCGCTGGGCGCGCTTTCCTATGCGATGGATGGAGGGCCCTCCTGAGGAGGCACGGGCCCTGAGGGGCCTGCCTCCTGAGGGACTGAGCCTGTCGACGTCTTCTTCTTCTTGGGGATGGTCTCAGGAAGCCTCCTGCTTCCGTGATCTGGGTCTTCTAGCGACGCGGCCTGAAAGGCTCGCTCCAGGGAACACACTGCATCTCTCTCTTCACAGGGCACCGTGATGACGCCGCCGCTTCCTGGCATCTTGAGGACGTTGTAGCCGTGGTGGGTCACGGCCATGAACTTGGCCAGCGCTGGGTACCCGAGGATGGCGTTGTACGGCAGGCGGATGTGGGCGACGTCGAAGTCGATGAGCTTGGTGCGGTAGTTGCTGCGGGCTCCAAAGATGACAGGGAGGCGGACCTGCCCGATTAGGATTGTGGAACCGTCGGTGATCCCGGAGAAAGGCCTGGTTGGCTGAAGCTGGTCGTAGGGCACTTGGAGGTTGTTGAATGTTTCCAGGACAGGACGCTGAGCCCTGCCCCACCATCGATGAGGGTCTTGGTGACCTGCACGTTGCTAATGACCGGGGAGCAGAGCATCAGGAGGACTCCTGCAGTGGCCGCGCACTTGAGCTGGTCTGCCGAACTGAACGTGATGGGGCATGCCGACCACCTGAGGGGGCGCGTTGCTTCGAGCTTGGGGAGTGCTGCATTCACTTCGCAGGCAAACTGCTTGAAGATACGTTGGGAGGCTGGGGCTTGGGCTCCGCCCAGGATGCAGGCGATCGCTCGCGGCTCCTGGAAGCCCCCAGCCCCCTCGTCTTGATGGCGGTCTTCGTTCCTTCTTCGTGGAGGCGGCAGCGGAGGTAGGCCTACGTTGCCATGAGGGCGGTCCTCACGAGGCTGGTCTCTCCAGTCCCCCTCATGAGGCAGGTCCCGCCAGCGGTCCTCGCGAGGCTGGTCGCACCACCCCTGGCGCGGGCCGCGGTCTTCCCAACGCCCTGGGTTTCTTCCTCCTCCCCTGCCGTAGCCCCGGTCGGCACGGTCAGGGCGACGGCCGATCCTTCCTTCTCGCACAGCGCAGAGTTCTTGGCATTCATTGGTGTTGTGGGTGTGGAGGTCATGGTACACACAGTACCGGTTGCCTCTGGAGGGTTCGGGCAGATCCTTGCCCCGCTTGGTCTCCGATTCGGCTGCGAGCACGGCAGCCCCCTTGCGCTTCACGTCCTTGGCCTTGGGCTTCTTCTCTTCCGGGTCCGCGGCAGGCAGCTCGAGGAGGGAGAGACGTCCCTCCTCAGCCCTGGCGCACTTGTTCGCCAAGTTGAACAACTCCAGGGAGGTGCAGAGGTCTTCGTGCATCGCCAGCTCCTCCTTCATCTTGACGTCACGCACGCCATCAGAGAAGGCGGAGATGATGGCCTCCTCTGACACCCTGGGGATCTTGAGGCGCGCGCTGTTGAAGCGCTGGATGTACTTTTGTAGAGTCTCTCCGGGTTGTTGCTTGATGCGGTGCATGTCGCTCACGGCAGGCGGCCGGTCGCGAGTACCTTGGAAGTTGGCGATGAAGCGGGCGCGCATCTGGTCCCAGGAGGAGATCGTGCATGGAGCCAGATTCAGGAGCCAGGTTCGCGCCCCTTCCTTCAGCGCCATGGGGAACCAGTTCGCCATGACCTTTTCATCCCTGCCGGCAGCCTCGATGCCCAGCTCATAGAGCTGGAGGAATTCCGCGGGGTCAGTTGTGCCGTCGTAGCGAGGAGGCAGGTCGGGCATGAACTTGTTGGGCCACGTGACGCTGCGCAGCTCAGTGGCGTAGGCGTGGCAGCCCGCGGTGGCCACGAAAGGCCTCGGTTGGTGGAGAGCTTGGTCTTGAGGGTCCCCACGCGCTGCAGCTAGGAGCAGGGCGGGGTCTTGACATGCCGGAGCTGGAGCAGGGTCGCGGCGTGCCGGAGCAGGGAGCGGCCGGGCAGCCCCCTGCGGGCAAGGGATTTCTTGGCAGCTCCGCTCTTGTTGCGACGGCGCCTGGCGGAGCAGGTTCCGCCCAGGGGCCAGTCGCCTCGGAGCCACGGCATCTTCTTGGAGAGGAGGTGGCTGGTGCGCCTCCGGTGCTTCGTTGCCCGCGTGGGGCAGAGTGCGGCGCAGAGGGACGGACGGCGCGGAAGAGCCCCCTGCGGCGCGGACAAGCTCGGCGACGTGGTCGAGCCATTCTTCGTAGACGTCGTCAACGGGATGGTAGCGCAGGAGCTCGTTTGCCACGAGGAGCGCAGCTCGAGCCCCCAAGGGTGCGCGGAGCGCATGGGATGAAGAGCCAGCTGGTGCGAGTGACGGAGTGGCGGTGCGGCCGTCCTGCCGCACGGACGTGTGTTGAGACGATGCCTGCTGCTCGCCCCCCGCCGGGCGGTGTCGGCGTTGACGGCAGGCGACAGGGAACGACAAGGACGCCCACCGACGGGGGCCGTCTGGGCGACGCGAGAAGCGATGGCGGCCCGGCGCTCGGCACGGGCTCGACGAGCATCAGACATGGACGCGACGATCGTAGGAGAGCGGAGCAATGGAAGACGAATGCCGACGCACCCCTACCTGGCGCGCCAAATGTCGGATTTCGGGTTTCGGTAGACCCTTAAGGTTCGAACACTGGGGTGCACGCGGAAATCTCACCTCCAACCTCTCCGTCTCAATGGGATCTAAACTACTAAAAGAACTGCCAGAAAGACACAAGATCTATACTGGTTCGGGCCACCGATATGGTGTAATACCCTACTCCAGTGTGTGGTGGATGGATTGCCTCCTGGGGCTGGTGAGGACGAACAATACAAGGAAGAACAGCCTCGCAAGGGTCTGTTCTTGGCTGTGGTGATGAACTGCTACGAAGAGTTCAGTCACCCTCTCTCTCTCTGCTTTCTCTCTCTCTCTCTCTCTTCCTCGTCCCGGGCCGAACGACCAGGAATCGAACCGAACCCCCTTGCTATGTGGGCGGCTAGTCCTATTTATAGAGGCCCTGGTCCTCTCCCCAAATATTGAGCGGGAAGGGATCCAACAATGGCGGGCTAATTTGAAGGGGGACAATGAGTAGATCTATCCTGACAAAAGCAGTCTTCGCCTGCCAAAGGCTCTGGAGATGACGCCGCGCTGGGCTCCATGGTGACCTCCGTCTCATAATCCTCCTGGTCCTGGTCTCGTTGCACCAAAGTGGCAACCTTTTGCCTGATGCCTCGGTACTCCGCTGATACGCTTGCCCCCCTTGCACCAAAGAGGAAAGAGGGACGCTGCATGCGCTGGCACCCGCCTGGTGCCCCGTGTCGTCATGGCTTGCGTCATAGGCACCTCGCGAGGTACCCCGCCTTGAACTCTCCGCCTCCTCGCGAGCCAGCCTGACGAGGCTGTGCCTGAGGATGCGCCGTGTCGCCCGCCTCGCGAGGCTTGGCCCCTCGCGAGGGTCTTGAGCCTCGTGCTGATGAAGATGGGCCGCGCTGGGCCCCCGCTTGAGCCACGCCACAGGCCGCAGGCAGGCAAGTCTGGGGACCCCCGTTCCCAGAACGCCAACAAGATCCCCCGCAATTAAAAAACAAAACGGCCATCCGGTCGGATAGACAACCTCATGGCCAACATAGAGCGGCAAACGACGCCGCACATAAGCCAGTAGGCGATCCATCCAAGGGCTCACATCAAAAGTACAACGCAACCAAATCCATATACGGGCCACACAAGCACGCTCCAGCATGCAATGCAACACAACAAACATCCGAACACCAGGGTACACCCAAATACAGGGGTGCCACACACCCCCTATGTTTCACTGATGAGGTGCTGGACCATGAATTTCTAGAGGGATTCAAACCCGTAAACATAGAGGCGTACGACGGAATGACAGACCCTGGGGTCTGGATTGAGAACTACATCCTCCATATCCACGTGGCTCGAGGAGACGATCTCCACGCCATCAAGTACTTACCCCTCAAGCTCAAAGGGCAAGCTGCGCACTGGCTTAAAAGCCTCCCCGAAAACTCCATTGGAAGCTGGGAAGAGCTCGAAGATGCTTTTCGGGCAAATTTTCAAGGGACCTATGTCCGACCACCGGATGCAGACGATTTAAGTCATATAACTCAACAGCCCGGAGAGTCAGCCCGAAAGCTTTGGAACATGTTCCTCACTAAAAAGAACCAAATAGTCGACTGCCCGGACACCAAAGCCTTAGCAGCTTTCAAGCACAGCGTTCGAGACGAATGGCTTGCCAGACACCTCGGCCAAGAAAAGCCGAGAACAATGGCAGCATTAACAAGCCTCATGACCCGCTTTTGCGCGGGCGAGGACAGCTGGTTAGCCCGATGCAGCACCAGCAACCCAAGTACATCCAAAGTCAGGGACGGAAACAGGAAATCACGACGCAGCAAAAACAAGCGCCGGAATAAAGAAGACAACCCGAAGAGCACGGCGGTAAACGCCGGATTCAGGAGCTCTCGGCCAGGTCAGCAAAAGCTGCCCTCCAAAGGCAACAGAGACGAACTGTCCAGCCTAAGCAAGATTCTGGACCAAATATGTCAGATCCATAGAACCCCCAATAAACCCGCAAATCATACCCATAGAGAATGTTGGGTCTTCAAGCAGTCCGGGAAGCTCAACGCCGAACATAAGGGGTAGGATACACCAAGCAAAGACGAGGACAAACCTCGCAAGCAAAGCACTGGGGAACAGAAGAAATTCCCACCAGAAGTCAAAACAGTAAACGTGTTACACGTGACAAAGGGGAGAAACAAAGCGGCACTCCTAGAGACACATGCCCCAGGGCCTATCACCGCGGAGTTCTGCCACTGGTCGTCCCAACCGATCACCTTTGACCATCGGGATTACTCGGCAAGTATCTGGCGTGCAGGATGGGCTGCCTTGGTATTGGACCCAATAATTGACAGATACCACTTCACACGAGTCCTGATGGATGGCGGCAGCAGTCTAAACCTGACATATCAGGACACAGTCCGCAAAATGGGGATAGAACGAACAAAAATTAGCTGCAGCAATACTACCTTTAAAGGAGTAATGCTAGGCCCAGAGGCCCATTGCACGGGCTCCCTGCTACTAGAGGTTATATTCGGCTTTCCCGATAACTTCCGCAGCGAAAATTTAACATTGCACATCACTCCGTTCCAAAGTGGTTATCAAGCACTACTCGGACGCGAAGCTTTCGCTCACTTTAACGCAATACCGCATTACGCTTCTCTCATGCTTAAGATGCCCGGTCCACATGGCATCATTATAGTAAATGGAAATATTGAGCGCTCCTCGCGCGCGGAAGACCATGCGGCTGCCTTGGCAGCCGCGCACTAAACGACCTCACCAACTAATGCATCTGCCAGGTCGTTAAGACCACGGACGTGGTTAGACGAGTCCGGCGCAGCTTTATGTACTTGATACATGTTTGATGGCTATACCCCTATTACAATACAAGGGGCTCAACGCGCACAAACAAGGGGCAATTAGGCTCAACTTTACTCATCTTGAACTGTATATAGTTTATTTAGTATAACCTACCTTTTTGCACGACAACTTTTCAACTAAGTTCCTCTCTTTTATAGATGACCATCATGCTACACCCGTCCAGGACACGGCACAACAGAGACACAGGCGCAGACGTGCAGCAGGGACCCGTTCCAAGGATTCTTTTTAGATTAAGACCCTGCGTAAACCTTTTTTTACTGTCTCTTGTTGATACACATCCCTAGGATTCTCAGTACAATTGAGAAGGATGCTGACGTATTGGCATGTGGCCACGTCAAAATATTGCACGTACCTGGACAGCAGGGGCTTATTACAAAGGGCACTGTTTAGGCCCAGTTTACATCATAAAGACCGAATACCTTAGGGAGTGTTCGGCGTCGTGAGTTTGTCCTTATATGCATCAGCTCCGAATCATGTCTTTGGTCAAATGTTGGGTTTGCCCAGCTCCAGTGTTTTGCTGCCTTATGTTCCGCTCTATCGGCTAAGGCGGCACCAGGAGAACTACTACGATTGTGCCCTGGTTCATCCGGACGAGCACCTCAGTAGAGAAAGCCGAAAACTGACTGTCATGATATAGCGTGAGACTGGTCAACCACTCGATGACCTAGCGGAATCTTCGGGATTCCTCCGCCTTAACGAAGGGCTGTTTCCCGGCCAGGCATGTACGCACCCCGAATTCGGATGAGTGCGGAGCCACCAGGGGCTATATAGTAGCCCCACTGTCAAACTCCTCTGGCTAAGTGAAAGTGTTAAAGCATTATAGTCAGGTTGCCTAGTTCGTTGCGCTATCACCTCCTTAATGGACCAAGACGTTGGATCAAGTGTGAACATGCGTCTTCTGCGAACACCCCCGCATTATATGCGTGGGGGCTGAAGCCGACGATTGCCATCTTTCAGGTTATATATATATATATATATATATAAATGGCCGCACAGGAGGCATCATAGTACTTTCGGGCAAAAGTATAAATACAGCCTTGATAAATTCAATGAAACATTGTTTTTACAATGGGAATACATGTCACTCAAACATAATATTCTTCAAGCACTGAGCCTCTATCGAACGAGCGCCTTCAAGAACTTCTTCAAAGTAGTGCTCGGCAGCCACTCGGCCTATGGCCGAACCCTGTGCCGCAACAGTGGTGGCATCCATCTCCGCCCAGTATGTTTTGACACGGGCAAGGGCCATCCGCGAGCCTTCTATGCATGCCGACCTCTTTACAGCGTCGATGCGTGGCATAGCGCCAAGGAATTGTTGCACTAAGCTAAAGTAGCTATTCGGCCTTGGCCCTCCTGGCCACAAATGATCCACAACGGACCTCATGGCTAGTCCGGATAATCTATGGAGCTCGGCCCAACCGGTCAATCGCTCATTCAGCAACAACGGGCGGACTGGAGCGTGAAACTGTGACCAGAACAGCTTCTCCACTTTAGGACCTTTCTGATCCTTGAAGTACTCGGTCGCATCCACAGCACTTGCAGCCAAGTCCATGTACTCATCCGCAGAACTCCATAGCCGGTCCAGAGGTGCATATTTCAGATCTCCGAACTTAGTCCGCAACAAGATGGGCTTCCCAGAAACAATATCCGCAGCTTGATTTAGCTCCTCCTTTGTCGGTCTAATTTTGGAGCGGGCTTCCTTGGTAGCCACCCGGGCCTTCTCCAGGTCCGTCGCCTTCACCCGGTTTTCTTCTTCAAGAAGCCGGTAACGGTCAGCAGCATCTTTTAACTCCACGACCATCTTGGCAATTTTTTCTTTGCTCCCGCAATGTGCGGCCCGTTCGGCCCTTAACTCTTCGGCCGCCTTTAAAGCGGCCGCATTACTACTCCTTGCTTGCTCCTTGGCTCGGGCAAGCTCCACCCGAAGGGTCTCCACGGCGGCAGCCCCATCTGCAGTCACAACATATTAAAGATACTGGCATCATGCCGGCTCTTACTATGTGACATTCACCAGAAAAATCACCTACCCTGTGCATCGTCAAGCCGCTTGTTAACAAGCACGATGTCGGCATCTGCCGCATCCAGTTGCCGCTTTAGTTCGGCAAACCCATCAGTCTGGCTAGCCACCAGAGCTTCAACCACCTGCACATAAAGGCGGTCTGGTTATTACCTGGGACTATGATCCTCTGTTTGCCACCGTTCTCCATGACAACCAGAGTCTCAGGGGCTACTATCTACACATGGCACACCTAAAAATGTGTGGTACTGTCAAAAATGTGCATCATTTCACGTACCTCAAAACCCGTCAGAAGACTCGCAAAGGCTTCACGCAACCCGCTTTCAGCGGACGAAATCCTTTCAATCACCGTACCCATCAACGTACGGTTCTCTTCTAAGATAGTCGCTTGCTCTAGCAGATCCCTCAGTACGTCCGACCGCATACCAGATGGTGCCGGACTCTTTTGATTGCTCTCTTCAAGAGCCGGATACTGGGGACTTCGGGTGGCCATAGGATTACCTTCTGGCCTTGCCGTATCAGGAGAAACCCTCCACGACGACACCTCGGGGTCGCCCGCCTCATGAGGCGGTGTGGCAGGGGGAGGCGTTTCGCTCTCCATCATCTCTGGAAGAAGATCCCCCGAAGACGAGCTTTGCTGAGAAGGGCTAAGATCCAAACTATAAGATAAATGCTTCGGTTATTTTCCTCAGAAGTAAGGTAGGATAGCTTCACTATTAAGTACCTTTTGATTACTTACAGCTCGTTAGAGGGCTGATCCCTGCGCGGACATTGTGCAGCAAGAACACCCTCCGAGGCAGGACCCTTTGGCGGAGATTTCTTCTCCCGTTTGGAAACCTTGGTTTCCGGATATTCAGAGGTAGTCCTCTTCTTACCCCGGGGAGAGAGAATGTCAGATTCTTCCCCTTGGTTATCCTCCCTCGTGGAGGCGCTAATTCCCTCGGTTGGAATAGGTAGCGATGGAGGCCCGCTTTTGCCCTCTTTATTCCCCCCTTCATCTTCCTTTGAGGGCACCAGACAAGGTGCTGGCTCGAGCATCTTTTCCAGCACCGAATTGTCCAAGCCTTCAGGAAGGGGGCCGAACACCGGATCATCTTCGCCTTTGTTATCCAGTCCTGGTCAAAGAGCGATTCTTCAGAATGATGTCATGATAAATAAAAGGACAATGTGTTCGGCCATGAGATTAGTTACTTGGGCAGCGGTGCGGTTGCTGCTCAGGCCCACGTCCTCGGTAGTGTCCGGACACTCTATTTGGGGTCCGAAGAACGATTTGTACATCTCCTCGTGCGTCATGCCGAGGAAATTCTGAATAGTGCACGGTCCTTCCGGGTTGAATTCCCACACGCGGAGGGGCTGGCATTTGCAAGGCTGGACTCGACGAACCAGCATAACTTGCATTACCATAACCAGACTGAAATCTCCCGCGAAGAGATCTCGGATATGGCTCTGCAGTATTGGCATGTCCTTAGCTAGACCCCAGCTCAGCCCCCTGCTAATCCATGACATCAGTTGTGGTGGAGGGCCCGAGCGAAAGGTGGGGGCAGCTACCCACTTGGCACTTCGGGGAGCTGTGACGTAAAACCACTCCCGTTGCCACAATCCGGACACCTCTGGAAAGGAACCCTTTGTCCATGGAGCGTCAGCAATTTTGCTTATTAGAGCACCTCCGCTCGCTGCGTACTGCCCCTAGACCATCTTCGGCTTCACATCAAAGGTCTTGAGCCATAGGCCGAAGTGAGGGGTAATGCGGAGGAAGGCCTCACAAATGACAATAAATGACGAGATGTGAAGGAGGGAATCCAGGGCCAGATCGTGAAAATACAGCCCGTAATAGAACATAAGACCCCTAACGAAGGGATCCAGAGCGAGGCCTAGTCCTCGGAGGAAGTGGGAGATGAAGATGGCCAGGTACCTGTTTTCCCTCAACTTATTGATGTCCTCCTCCGTGACGGAGGAAGGCATCCACTGGCCTTGAAGGTTGGATCCGGACATGATTGAAGGTCCGAAGCACCTGACCTGGGATTTGGGTGTTAGAACTCGAGGCGGGGGAATGATTCGATTGAGCACGGGAGGAAAAAAAGTAAAAGCCTTGTCCCTTTATAAAAAAGGGTGAATATCAAGCGTCCTCCTCGTGGCCATTTGGGACTTGCCTAAGATCTTGGAGTCCTAGGCACGGTTGGGTTACCCATGTCCGTATTAATAAGAATCCCGTAATAAAGGGAACATGATCTTTGCTTTGGCAAGACGTGTCAAGAAACCGCCTCGTGTTATGTGCAGGGCTGGTTAAAGAAAAACGGTTCAAATAATTACCGGGTGTGGCGTGATTAGATTTGTGGAAATATTATTCTCTCTACGGTGGTATGTGGAACTTATTTTGCAGGGTCGGACACTATCCTTGTATTCAAACTCTTCCGTGGTGTATTCGGAGGAGGAACCCGCCTTGCAATGCCTAAGACAACACTACGCGTCGGACTCATCGTCATTGAAGCCTGGTTCTGGGGCTACTGAGGGAGTCCTGGATTAGGGGGGTCTCCGGACAGCCGGACTATACCCTTTGGCCGGACTGTTGGACTATGAGGATACGAGATTGAAGACTTCGTCCCGTCTCCGGATGGGACTCTACTTGGCGTGGAAGGCAAGCTAGTCAATACGGATATGTATATCTCCTCCTTTGTAACCGACCTTGTGTAACCCTAGCCCCCCTCCGGTGTCTATATAAACCGGAGGGTTTTAGTTCGTAGGACAACATACAATCATACTATAGGCTAGCTTCTAGGGTTTAGCCTCTCCGATCTCGTGGTGGATCAACTCTTGTACTACTCATATTATCAAGATTAATCAAGCAGGACGTAGGGTTTTACCTCCATCAAGAGGGCCCAAACCTGGGTAAAACATCGTGTCCCCTGCCTCCTGTTACCATCCACCTTAGACGCACATTTCGGGACCCCCTTCCCGAGATCCGCCGGTTTTGACACCGACATAAGGTATGAAAGCAGGTAACAAAAACATGCTATGCATCAGAATAGGATCATACAGAAAGCAGTAGCAGTTCTAATGCAAGCATGAGAGGGAAAGAAATAGGTGATATCGAAATGCTCAAGGGGGGTTGGCTTGCCTGGAAGCTCTGTTGAGAAGGAAGAAGGGCCGTGGGTGATGTAGTCGATCACAGGGGCATCATCGGTCTGGGGGTCTACCGATGAGAAGAGGGGGAAGAAACAATAAATATAAAGCAAACAAAGCATCATAAAGCATAACATGGTAAAACGATGTGCTAGGGGTGACCTAACGCGGTACTACTCGATACAGGCGAAAGGGAAAAACATCCGGGAATGTTTTCCCGGAGTTTGGCATTTTCCGGACAGATGAAAGAGGGGAAAAGGTTCCATGTTCTTCATGCTAGAGGCATGTGACAGATGAACGGAGTGCATATTCGGATTCGTTGGATTTTTTTGAGCAACTTGCATATATATATATATAAAATTCACCGGAGTTACGGTTTAATTTCAATTAATATTCAAATATTTAAACATTTACCAAAATTTCCGAAATTATTTTTATTTATTTTTAAAGCTCTAGGTGCACCCGATGCAGTGCACACACAGGTGCACCAGTGGCTGACTAGCGGGCCCCTATTGACTTGGTCAACTACCCAGTCAGCTGGTCAACTGGGTAAGTTGACCAGTCAACTAGGGGCGTGGGGCCCATAGTTAGTGGCACATGAAGTGCCATGCAGCCGACCCGTAAGCACCAAGCGTGGCTGCAGATGATGACGGGCCTTGCGGCGGGGAGCGGCCACGACGCCCGCAGCGGCAGCCCGGACCGGCCGCCGGAGGCATGGGGCTACAGCGGCGATGGCGCTAGGCGGCGTGGCAAAGGAGGCGGCAGACGTTGGCGACGCGGGGTGGGGTGTGGGTGCGCGCGCGTGCGGGTGCCTGTGACGAGCGGAGGCAAAGGCGCGACAACGATTAAGCGTGTGTGGTCCGGGCGGCGGCAAGGGTCTGGCCGGCCGGCTCCGGCGACCGTTGGGGCATGGGCGGGCGCATCGAAGAGCTCGAGAGGTGGCGCTGCAGATGGGGGAGTGTTAGAATCCGTGTTGTATACATCTTAGGATTTTAACATACCATATATACCCTGTATTTGTATTGATTCTTTGTTATATATAAAGGGAAGCATGTAGCCCATTGAGGCGTGCGATCCCTCAAACCCTCCTATCTCTAAATCGTACATGGTATCAGACTAGGTCGCGATGGCCTCCGCTGCTTCTTCGGCCGCCTTCGTCGCTCCTTTGACCGCTGCCACCGCAAGAGGGATCCCATCCACCCTCGCCGCTCTCCTCGCCGGCACCAACGACCTGCACAACTCCCTTGTCGTGAGCACCATGGCTGGCCCATCCAGCTTCGGTACAAACCTCGGCTCCTTCATGGCCGGAATGATGCCTCGGCTTCTTCGATTACTCCCCGCGACCGCCGCTGTCCGGCCTGCTCCCGTCCGCCTGCCTGAGGTGGCCGACGCGCCCGCACCTGTGCCGTTCCACTTCGCCCATCTCCTCACCATCAAGTTATCAACGGAGTATTTCCTGTATTGGCGTGCGCAGGTCCTTCCTCTCCTCCGTAGCCATAATCTCCTAGGCTACATTGATGGATCGCTGCCATGTTCACCGTCGACCGTTGTTGCCACCATGGCTGATGGTGCCCGACACATGGTTCCCAACTAGGCGCATACCATATGGGTTCAACAAGATCAAGCCATACTTTCGGCCATACAGTCATCACCGACCGAAGGAGTGGCTGGCATGATTCTTTTCGCTGCTACTTCCTAGGACGCCTGGAAAACCCTCGAAAGCAGTTTCTCCTCCCAATCCACGACATGATTCATGGCGCTTCATCGAAAACTTCAGGACGTCAAGAAGCTTGACCTCTCAGCCACAGTCTACTTCAACAAAGTGAAGACCCTTGCTGACACACTAGCTGCCATCGGGAAACCTCTCTCTGATGAGGAGTTCACTGGACTTATTCTTGGTGGGTTGGATGGTGACTATGATTATCTGGTCGAGGTTGTCCAAGGCTGTGACACTCCGATGCCGCCGCGGGATCTCTATGCTCGTCTACTTCAAACAGAATAGCGCATTGAATCTCATCGATCAGCCAAAATTCATGGTGGGTTCTCCTCTGACAACGCCATGACCCGTAGTGGTTCGAGGCAGCCCTACCGTGCAGGTGGTGGTTCGTCCGGCGATAAGGCTATTCTGCAGTCACCACCGCAGCAATAGAACTACTCCAGCAACAAACGCATGGGTGGAGGCTCGTCGTCAGATTGCCCTACTTGTGGTCGTCCCAATGGTGGTTGCCCCACATGCCAGCTTTGTGGTTTTCAGGGTCATATTGCATCTCGCTGCCACAAGCACTTCAAGCGCGACTTTCTTAGGATCGGGAATGATGGACGCAATAATGAGCGCTAGGTAGCCATGGCTATTCTAGGTTCTATTGGTGTCGCTCAAGGCCATACACCATCCTACCCCATTGATGCGAGTTGGTACATGGACACCGCAGCCACAGATCATCTAATGAATGAACTCGACAAGCTCCACTCTCGCGAGCCCTACCATGGTCAGGACAAGGTGCACACTGCCAATGGGTCAGGTATGCACATCGAACATATTGGTCGAACTTTCCTTCCAACTAGTACCTCTAGTAACCTTCAACTTCGTGATGTCCTTCATGTTCCGTCTGTTACATGTAATCTTCTGTCAGTCCCTAAACTTACTAACGACAATGATGTTTTTGCTGAATTTCACCCTTTTGATGTCTTTATTAAGGATCGCGCAACGAGGGACGTTCTTCTTAGCGGTCATTATCATCATGGTCTCTATCCACTTGATGAACCTACAGCTTTCTGGGTGTTCAGCACTGTTCGTGTCAAGCTGTCTCATTGGCATTCGCGTATTGGTCATCCAGCCTCTCCCATCGTGCGGCATGTGCTTCGCCGCCATCAATTTCCTGTTGTGTCTAGCAATAATGCCATCTCTGTGTGTGATGCCTGTCAACAAGGCAAAAGTCATCAACTCCCATTTTCATTGTCTACTCGTGTAGTTAAGACTCCTCTAGAAATTGTGTTCTCGGATGTATGGGGCCTTGCCCAAACCTCAGTTAGTGGTCATAATTATTATGTCAGTTTCATTGATGCTTATAGTCATTTTACGTGGTTGTATTTTCTTAAACACAAAGCTGATGTGTTCAATGTCTTTATTTAGTTTCAAACTCATGTTGAGCGTCTCCTTAATCATAAGATACTTCATGTTCAATCTGATTGGGGGGGGGGCTAATACCGAAACTTCAACACGTTTTTTGAGAAACTTGGGACCACACACCATGTGTCTTGTCCACATACACATCAGCAGAATGGCTCTGCTGAACGAAAGCATCATCACATAGTGGAAACTGGCTTAACTCTTTTGGCTCAGGCATCTGTACCATTCTGTTTTTCAACTGAGGCTTTTTCCACAGCGTGTTTTCTCATCAATAGGCTCCCCACACGAGTATTAGGCATGAAAACTCCCATTGAGTGCTTGCTTAAAGAAATACCTGATTATATGTTTTTCAAAGTGTTTGGTTGTGCTTCTTGGCCGCATCTTCGACCTTACAACAAACGCAAACTTGACTTTCGTTCCAAAAAATGTGTCTTTCTTGGGTATAGCTCTCTTCATAAAGGATACAAGTGTCTCCATGTTCCTTCCAACCGTGTTTATATATCTCGTGATGTAATCTTTGATGAGAACCACTTCCCTTTCTCTAATTTTTGTGAGTCACACACTTCCTCTAATTCTATTTCACCATCACTTGTTTTGTCTGACCAATTTGTAGATGTTGCATATTCTCCTATTTTGCTTTCTCACCATGGTCCAAGTACTGGACGAGGAGCTCGCCTTGAATTACTAGAGGACACAGGAGATCATGGGGTAACTAATGTCGATAGCCCGACCATGCATGGCTCGTTCGTCGATCGCATGCAAGTGCATGCGCGCCATGCAGTTGTGGCTCTGAACGAGTCGGAGCCAGCCGAGCCATCCCCGGAGTTAGCTGCCTCAGCAACCCGTGACTTTAACGCATCCGGGCCATCCCCTGAGCCAAGTGCATCCACTGCGCGTGGCTCTAACGCCACCAAGGCATCTTCGTCCACAGCTCATGATGAGCCTGCACCCTCGACGCCCTTGTCCGTGCGCCCTGTCATCATGGCTCATGATGGGGCTGACTCAGCTTCGCCATTGCCGGTGTCTACCGGCTCTACATCGCCTTTGCCCATGCCGTCCCCTGTTCCATTTCAACAAAAGCAAATGACGGATGGTACTGTTGCCTGGCTCACGGCTTGTATGGCACATGCAGTTATAGATCCGACATGTGAACCTCGTCATTTTCAAGCGGCGACGAGCATACCTCACTGGAGAACAGCTATGGAACAAGAATTTTTTGCTCTTCAGAAAAATGAAACCTGGAAACTTGTTCCTCCTCTTTCCGGGGTTAATGTGATTGACTCCAAATGGGTTTTTAAAATTAAGAAGCACGCCGATGGGTCTGCTGAGCGCTACAAAGCACGTCTAGTTGCAAAGGGGTTCAAGCAACGCTATGGTCTTGATTACGAAGACACTTTCAGTCATGTTATCAAACCTACCACCATTCGTCTTCTCCTATCGTTGGCAGTTACTCGTGGTTGGTCTATTCGTCAGCTGGATGTTTAGAATGCATTCCTTCATGGTGTCTTAAACGAAGAGGTATACATGCGACAACCTCCTGTTTTTGTTGACCCTGATTGGCCACATCATCTTTGTAGGCTAATCAAGGCGATCTATGGTCTCAAACAGGCCCCCATGCTTGGCATGCTCGACTTGGTTCAGCTCTTCGGTCACATGGCTTTGTTCCATCTACTCCAGACACATCTCTGTTTCTTCTACAATGCCCTGAGGTCACAATGTATCTTTTGGTTTATGTCGATGATATTATTCTCATCAGTTCTTCATCTGCTGCTACTTATAAACTGATCTTAAATCTTTGACATGATTTTGCTGTCAAAGATCTCGCCCCCTTCACTATTTTTAGGACTTGGAAGTTACTCATACTGCTGCTGGTCTCTCGCTCACTCAGAAAAAATATTCCTTGGATCTCCTTCGACGTGCAGGAATCCTGAAGTGTAAATCTGTTTCTACACCCATGACCATGACCGAGAAGCTTTGTGCTGACGTTGGTGTACTTCTTACTCCTGATAATGCTACAGAGTATCGCAGTATTGTTGGTGGCCTACAATACCTCACTATCACTCAACTAGATCTTTCCTTTGTAGTTAACCGTGTCTGCCAGTATCTTCATGCCCCTCGTGACACACACTGGTCTGCAGTTAAGCACATTCTATGTTACGTTTGTCTCACTGTCTCTTTTGGTTTACACCTCCGACCTGCTTCATCTACGGTGTTGTCTGCCTTTTCTGACGCGGACTGGGTAGGGAGTCCGGATGATAGGCGATCCATGGGGGGATATGTCGTGTTCTTTGGTCCAAATTTGATTGCCTGGAATGCTCAAAAGCAGGCCACTGTTTCTCGGAGTAGTAAAGAAGCTGAGTACAGAGCTGTCACCAATGCCACTACTAAACTCATTTGGGTACAGTCCTTGCTACGAGAATTGGGTATTCATCAAGATGTGCCTCTGGTTCTTTGGTGATAATATTGGGGCACATATCTTTCATCTAATCCCATCTTTCATGCACGAACGAAGCATATCGAGGTCGATTTTCATTTTGTGAGGGAACGTGTTGCACAGAAGCTACTACAGATCAAGTTCATCTCGTCTAAGGATCAACTTGCTGACATCTTTACCAAGCCACTACCACTTCCCTTGTTTGAAGTGTGTTGACGCAATCTCAACCTTCTTGACACTGGTTAAGACTGAGGGAGGATGTTAGAATCCGTGTTGTATACGTCTTAGGATTTTAACATACCATATATACCCTGTATTTGTATTGATTCTTTGTTATATATAAAGGGAAGCCTACAGCCCATTGAGGCGTGCGATCCCTCAAATCTCCTGTCTCTAAATCATACATGGAGATGGTAGGAGCGGAGGCGGCTCATAGCGGCGCCGGCGTCGGGGCCAGCAGCGGGCGCGCGCGGGCGGTGTTGCTCATGACGGAGCACGGACCTGCGAGGCAAGGGCAGCTGGGCGAGCGGTATCAGAGGGCAGTGGCGATTACGGGCGTGGCCAAGGCGGGGTACGGCATGCGCGAGCGCAACGCGGGGCAGTAGTACAGGCAGGCGAGGCCGTGGAGAGCGAGCGGAGGACGACATCCGGGTGCGGTGAGCAACGACGAGGGAGCGAGGGGGTTAAACAAGGGGGAGGGCGTGGTGCTTATAGCGAAGGTCGATGGCGCGTTAGGGGAGGACTGTCGAAGCCGAATTCGGCGGCGGGGTTCGTCGGGGCCGAGGAAACCAACGACGAGGTAGAGGACGGGGAAGGGGCTTCGGGCTCCCGTGGGCGACACCAGTCGGTGGAGCATTCGTCAATGTCGCGGACAGACTCGGTGGCATGACGCAGTGAGGTCGGTGGCCATGGAGTCAACGTGGTGACGGCGACTGTGGCGCTCGGGCCAGGCGAACAGAGCAAGGGGAAGAGGAGGGGGTAGAACTAGGGGCCGCTAGGGTTTGAGAGGGGGACGAGGGGGGTGTAACACCCACAATGCAGCTATATCTCCCACATGTCAGGGCACGACTTAGAGGCATAGCCGCATGGTAGGTTTGTCGCAACAGGGGTAATCTTCACACAATCCCATGTACAGAATAACAAGGGGATAAAGAGTTGGCTTATGATACGTCTCCAACGTATCTATAATATTTGATTGTTCCATGCTATTATATTATCAACCATGGAAGTTTTATATGCATTTATATGCTATTTTATATGATTTTTGGGACTAACCTATTAACCCAGAGCCCAGTGCCACTTTCTGTTTTTTCCTTGTTTTAGAGTATCACAGAAAAGGAAAAATCAAACGGAGTCCAATTGACCTAAAACTTCACGGAACTTATTTTTGGACCAGAAGAAGCCCACGGAGTATCGGAGATGGACCAGGAGTCCCCGGCTGCCCATGAGGGTGGGGGCGCGCTGACCCCCCCAGGGCGCGCCCCCTGCCTCGTGGACAGCCCGGAGGTCCACCAACGTACTTCTTCCTCCCATATATACCCATATACGCTTAAAACTTTGGGGAGCACAATAGATTAGGAGTTCCGCTGCCAGAAGCCTCCGTAGCCACCGAAAACCAATCTAGACCCGTTCCGGCACCCTGCCGGAGGGGGAATCCCTCACCGGTGGCCATCTTCATCATCCCGATGCTCTCTATGACGAGGAGAGAGTAGTTCTCACTCGGGGCTGAGGGTATGTACCAGTAGCTATGTGTTTGATCTCTCTCTCTCTCTCTCTCTCTCTCTCTCTCTCTCTCTCTCGTTCTTGAGGTGATACGATCTTGATGTATCGCGAGCTTTGCTATTATAGTTGGATCTTACGATGTTTCTCCCCCTCTACTCTCTTGTAATGGATTGAGTTTTCCCTTTGAAGTTATCTTATCAGATTGAGTCTTTAAGGATTTGAGAACACTTGATGTATGTCTTGCGGGGGATACCCGTGGTGACAATGGGGTATTCTATTGATCCACTTGATGTATGTTTTGGTGATCAACTTGCGGGTTCCGTGACCTTGGAAATCTATGCATAGGGGTTGGCACACGTTTTCGTCTTGACTCTCCGATAGAAACTTTGGGGCACTCTTTGAAGTACTTTGTGTTGGTTTGAATAGATGAATCTGAGATTGTGTGATGCATATCGTATAATCATACCCACGGATACTTGAGGTGACATTGGAGTATCTAGGTGACATTAGGGTTTTGGTTGATTTGTGTCTTAAGGTGTTATTCTAGTACGAACTCTATGATAGATTGAACGGAAAGAATAGCTTCATGTTATTTTACTATGGACTCTTGAATAGATCGATCATAAAGGATAACTTTGAGGTGGTTTCGTACCCTGCCATAATCTATTCATTTGTTCTCCGCTATTAGTAACTTTGGAGTGACTCTTTGTTGCATGCTGAGGGATAGTTATGTGATCCAATTATGTTATTATTGTTGAGAGAACTTGCACTAGTGAAAGTATGAACCCTAGGCCTTATTTCAACGCATTGCAATACCGTTTATGCTCACTTTTACCATTAGTTACCTTGCTGTTTTTATATTTTAGACTACAAAAACCTTTATCTACCATCCATATACCACTTGTATCACCATCTCTTCGCTGAACTAGTGCACCTATACAATTTACCATTGTATTGGGTGTGTTGGGGACACAAGAGACTCTTTGTTATTTGGTTGCAGGGTTGCTTGAGAGAGACCATCTTCATCCTACGCCTCCTACGGATTGCTAAACCTTAGGTCATCCACTTGAGGGAAATTTGCTACTCTCCTACAAACCTCTGCACTTGGAGGCCCAACAACGTCTACAAGAAGAAGGTTGTGTACTAGACATCAAGCTCTTTTCTGGCGCTGTTGCCGAGGAGGTTAGCGCTTGAAGGTATATATTTAGATCTTGCAATCGAGTCTTTTTGTTTCTTGTTTTAGCACTAGTTTAGTTTATAAAAGAAAACTACAAAAAATATATTTAATTGAGTTTGCCTCATACGCTTCTTCTTTTTAATGTCTTTCGTGCGAATAAGGATTACGATAATTGTGCCAAGGTGTTAGAAGAAGAATGCATTAAAATGTTTGGCACTAAATCTTTGAATGATGAGCATGATTGCAATGTTATTAGTATGAACTCCGCCTTGAATATCCATGATGCTAATGATATGCAAAGCCACAAGCTTGGGGAATGTTTGATGAAGATGACATTTTTTGTCCCCCAAGTTTTGATGAGCAAATTTATTTGGATGATAGCATGCCTCCTATTTATGATGATTATATTGATGAAAGTGGATTTGGAGAGGTCATGACTTTATTTTGTGATGAATCCACTATTTCGGAAGAGGTTCCAATTGATTATGAGAACAAAGTTGCTATCTATGATGATTATTGTCATGACTTGTATGCTATAAAGAATAATGATATCCCTGAAACTTGTCATCATGATTTTAGTTTTCAATTGGATTATGCCTCACGTGATAGTTATTTCATTGAGTTTGCTCCCACTACTATTGATGAGAAGAAATTTGCTTATGTGGCGAGTAATAAAAATTCTATGCTTATGCATCATGAAAAGAATTCTTTAGGTGCTGGTTATATTGTTGAATTCATTCATGATGCTACTGAAAATTATTATGAGGGAGAAACATATGCTTGTAGGAATTGCAATAATATCAAGTTTCCTCTCTATGTGCTTAAAGTTTTGAAGTTATGCTTGTTTTGCCCTCCTATGCTAGTTGATTATTGTTCCCATAAGTTGTTTTCTCACAAAATCCATATGCATAAGATGTGGGTTAGACTTAAATGTGCTAGTCATATTCTTCATGATGCTCTCTTTATGTTTCAATTCTTATCTTTTATGTGAGCATCGTTGAAATCATCATGCCTAGCTAGGGGCATTAAACGATAACGCTTGTTGGGAGGCAGCCCAATTTTATTTTTGTTCTTTGCTTTTTGCTCCTGTTTAGTAATAAATAACTAGCGATACCCGCGCGGCGGCACGCCACGTCCATTGATGCATCATGACGAAATACATTGTGGCATAGTAATGCTAGTTTGCTAATTTCTTTTATTTGACTAATTTAGATTTTAGATAAAAAATGTATGTGTACAATCTGGGGGTTACAATAAGGCAAGCAATGTATAAAGGTGAATTGGAAAGCAAAGATTTATTCAATCACATGATCGATATATTTTAGAAAAAGTAGGAAGTACACATTGCTACTGATTATTGCTGAGATGGCCATGCCTTAAAGATCTGAATATGCCATATATACAATCAAATTTGTCCGATCTATGTACTGAGAAATAATATAGTTCATTGATTTCTCTTCCATTTTTAATCTGCATGCGGATGCAGATAATGGCAAACAAATGGTTGCAAGAATCAAACCGTTACAAAAAGATTTAAAAAATTATAGATCTGAATACAGAAGCAGGAATCAAGATTCCAAAGATACGTTTAGTCTCTTCAAAATAGATGCTTCAAACATCAAAATAGATGAAACTGTAAGGCATAGTAGTTGATGTCGATTAGCAGGTCATATTGTGTGGTGGATTGGAAGACCTCAGCTTCTGACCAATTTTCATCGACCACACAGGAACAACAAAACATCCCTTGAACAGGTCAAGCGGATTAGAGCAGCAGGGAAAGTCCTATGCTGAACTACTGTACTTGTAATTTTAAAAGCATCACGATGCTCTGTAAATATGGACTCTTTACTCCCTCACACAAATAAACATGCTCCTTTTGTCATATAAATTGTGACTGAGCTCTCTCTGTCCAGTGCCTAAAGCCTTGAACATGCTACTCTCACTCATGTGGTGAGTCTTGTTTTAACAACTCCGAACATTATTTTGTAGATTCTTGATGGACCACATGAAACAAAACAAAAACTGCATGTACACTACACACAGCAAATACGAAATAACTTCAAAATTATCTCTCTTTGCAAGATCCTACGTGCTGTACAGACCTAGAAACACAATAAGCATTACAAACCTGCAATCCGCAGAAAGTGCTATACAAGTAACTCATCTGTAGGATTATTTATGTACTACACTAAGCACATTCTGACAATCTGAGTGTCACCTATTTACTCATTACATGAATTACTTAATCATAGCACTGAACTCTGGAGAACTACATCCCTACTATTATAGAATAAAGCAGAACTTAGAAACAAATCCAACTATGTGCAACAATTAATAATTGAACCTATAAAATTTACTTGGCCTGTACATAAAGAGGATACTAAGATGCGGTTAACTTCTAAAAAAATACGTGCTTAACTGAAGATAAGGCAACGGAAATAAAAAAATTGTGAGAAATAAAAACAAAATTGTATACATTTTACAAAAGAAACTATCATGTAGATTTCTTGGTGGGTAAGTGACTATGAGAATCAATGATCTCTGTGTACTTCTATCTTTTTAGTTTCTTATGTATGCATTTCACGGTTATCTTCAAATAAAATTGGTGGCGGTCCATATGAATTCCTGCAGTGTCTAGAGATCATCTCCCGTAGGTCATGCAGCACGATTAAATTATGAGGTCCATCAAGATCCCAAGTGAAATACAAAGAATTTGAGCAGTAACATGCATCTGGTAGAAATAAGTGAAGCGCATAAAAAAAGAGCAATTTCTAGCTAGAAAATCAAAGAGATAAGTGGCCAGAGAAACATGCTTCTCCTGTGCAGACAGGGAGAAGGCGAACCGCTGGAGCTTTGCCCGCTCCAACTTCATGCCATGGGTGAAGAGCTACAGGCGCTCGAGGTTACCAAAACTACGCAGCGCGAGGCACGCGGCGCGCGGCGCGTGGCCGGCATTAACTACCGGGTGGCGCTAATAGCAGCTAGTCGCAGACCAACAGCTCTGCGGTATTGTCGTCCATCCGCTCTTCGGTCGTGATCCTCATGGCTAGGCACACAACATCCAGGGTTCTGTGTTGTCGCTGCCCGCCATCTCGATCGCCGCCTCCACTAGAGCCATGGACCGTGACGCGGCTCGTCAAGAAAGGCCGCAGACCGCTAAGATCCGACCATGGTGGGGCATGCTCGGGGATGCGGCGTACCGAGCACCATTCCATCTCAGAAGAAAAAGAAGAGAAAGGGATCGAAGAGCAGGTCAAGGCCCTGCAGCCACCATGGCCGCCACTCAAAAATTTGGTGTTGCATCTCACCAGCGTTGTACAGCAGGATTTGATGGCTGGCTTCCAACGCCAAACCGTACCGCCCGTCCTCCCTTGCACATGACTGATTAAGAAGAAGGGTGCGAGGCGAGGGACACAGCATACCGGGAGGCAGAGGGAGAGGGGGCTCACGCCCTCGACGACGGCAAAGGCATGGAGGGACCAACGCTGGAGAGGACAGGCCGCGTGCCTGAGGAGAGACAGGCGGCGCTCCCCATGGGACGGCCTTGCCGGGGAGGAGTTGGACGCCATCAAGATCAACCTCGCCTGCTCGCCTTTTTCAACGGTTGCGCTCCCCGTATGGCTTGATTGTGGTGAGTGAAAAGAAACAGAAGAACACAACTTCTATGGAGATCGAGCAAGGGCCGTGGAGACGATGCTAATGGAGGGACACCGAGGAGATCCTTTTATATCTTGTAGAGCAGTGATGATGGATCGGTGGGCGGTGGGCTGTGGACGATGGTGGAAGTCTATTCATGAAAAGCTAGAGAATCCTCCAGAGATGAAGGAACACAGAAAAGCAGCATCGATCTAGCGGACTCCCGAACCAACGCTGCAAAGCGGCACCGCTCCATCGGAAAGAAACAAAACACCATGTAATGAAAGAAAGACTGATCGAGGCAACAGCGGCACGCACGCAACAACAGCGACACAACCAGATTGCGACACAACGATTGGCCCAACAGCAACTACGCACAAACCGATGACGAATAGGAACCTAGAACGGACCTGGCCCAACAGCGGCACGATCGAAAGCGACGTGACAACCGAACCAACAGCGGCACGATCGAAAGCGACGTGATAACCGAACCAACAGCGGTCAGACACAATCCAATAACCAATCAAGAGATCGACAACAACGTAACGACCGGACCAACAGCGGTTAACCAATCAAAAACTGAAAGAAGCATCGAAGCAAAAAAAAATCTGCTAGGAGATGAACTTGACCCACACAAAACAGAAAATACTAAATGAACCAAACCAAGCTGCACACACATTCAAAAAATTTCAAATGAAAACCTAGACACACCACTCATTTGTACACATCCACGTACCAAAATAATACCACGTGCCAGATTCAAACCTCACCAAGAGTCACTTTCATCCAAATGGCTGAATTGGAAGGCAAAAACTTTGCCTGGAATAGAGGCTTGGGTATTCATATAGCCTCTGTTTAGATGTGGTTTTATGCTTTTAATTAGTGATTGTGCCAAATAGAACCGTTGGGAAGACTTGGGAAAAGTCTTTTTAATCTTGCTGTAAAAAACAGAAACTTTAACACTCACAAGAACTGCTGCCATTTTTATTTGGAAAGTGCTATCTAGTTAATTATTTTTTCAGATGATTAATAGATAAATTCCTCAGGTCCAGCAATTTATTTTAGTATTTTTGGGGTTCCAGAAGTATACTTTTAATCCAGATTACTACAGACTGTTCTGTTTTTGACAGATTCTGTTTTCTATGTGTTGTTTACTTATTTTGATGAATCTATGTCTAGTAAAAGAGTTTATAAACCATAGAGAAGTTGGAATACAGTAGGTTTAACACCAATATAAATCAAGAATGAATTCATTACAGTACCTTGAAGTGGTGTTTTCTTTTCTTTCACTAACGGAGCTCACGAGATTTTCTATTTTGAGTTTTGTGTTGTGAAGTTTTCAAGTTTTGGGTGAAGATTCGATGGACTATGGAATAAGGAGTGGCAAGAGCCTAAGATTGGGGATGACCAAGGCACCCCATGGTAATATTCAAGGACAACCAAGAGCCTAAGCTTGGGGATGCCCCGGAAGGCATCCCCTCTTTCGTCTTCGTTCATCGGTAACTTTACTTGGAGCTATATTTTTATTCGCCACACGATATGTGTTTTGCTTGGAGCATCATTTTATTTTATTTAGTTTTGCTTTCTGTTTGAATAAAATACCAAGATCTGAAATTCTTAAATGTTAGAGAGTCTTCACATAGTTGCATAATTATTCGACTACTTATTGATCTTCACTTATATCTTTCGGAGTAGTTTGTTGTTGCTCTAGTGCTTCACTTATATCTTTTTAGAGCACGGCGGTGGATTTATTTTGTAGAAATAGATGAACTCTCATCATTCACTTATATTATTTTGAGAGTCCTAAGAAGCATGTGAATTTGCTTTGGTTATGAATTTAGTCCTAATATGATGGGCATCCAAGAGGGATATAATGAAAACTTTCATATAAAGTGCATTGAATACTATGAGAAGTTTGATACTTGCTAATTGTTTTGAGATATGGAGATGGTGATATTAGAGTCATGCTAGTTGAGTAGTTGTGAATTTGAGAAATACTTGTGTTGAAGTTTGTGATTCCCGTAGCATGCACGTATGGTGAACCGTTATGTGAAGAAGTCGGAGCATGATTTATTTATTGATTGTCTTCCTTATGAGTGGCGGTCGAGGACGAGCGATGGTCTTTTCCTACCAATCTATCCCCCTAGGAGCATGCACGTAGTATTTTGCTTCGATAACTAATAGAGTTTTGCAATAAGTATGTGAGTTCTTTATGACTAATGTTGAGTCCATGGATTATACACACTCTCACCCTTCCACCATTGCCAACCTCTCTAATACCGCGCACCTTTCGCCGGTTTCATACACCTACCATATACCTTCCTCAAAACAGCCACCATACCTACCTATCATGGCATTTCCATAGCCATTCCGAGATATATTGCCATGCAACTTTCCACCGTTCCGTTTATTATGACACGCTCCATCATTGTCATATTGCTTTGCATGATCATGTAGTTGACATCGTATTTGTGGCAAAGCCACCGTTCATAATTCTTCCATACATGTCACTCATGAGTTATTGCACATCCTGGTACACCGCCGGAGACATTCATATAAAGTCATGTTTTGTTCTAAGTATCGAGTTGTAATTCTTGAGTTACAAGTAAATAAAAGTGTGATGATCATCATTATTAGAGCATTGTCTCAAGTGAGGAAAGGATGATGGAGACTATGATTCCCCCATAAGTCGAGATAAGACTCCGAACTAAAAAAAAGAGGCCATAAAAAAAGAGAAAAGGCCCAAATAAAAAATATATTAAAAAAACAAAAAAATGAGAGAAAAAGAGAGAAGGGGTAATGCTACTATCCTTTTACCACACTTGTGCTTCAAAGTAGCACCATGATCTTCATGATAGAGAGTCTCCTATGATATCAATTTCATATACTAGTGGGAATCTTTCATTATAGAACTTGGCTTGTATATTCGAATGATGGGCTTCCTCAAAATGCCCTAGGTCTTCGTGGGCAAGCGAGTTGGATGCACACCCACTAGTTTCTCACTAGTAGAAAAAGGGCCTTCAATCCCGGTTCATAAGGGCCTTTAGTCCCGGTTCTGGAACCGGGACTAAAATGTCGGTACTAATGCCTCACCCTTTAGTGTCGGTTCAATCCAGAACCGGGACTAAAGGGCGTGGCAACGTGGAGCTCCACCTTTAGTCCCGGTTGGTAACACCAACCGGGACTAAAGGAAATTTTATGATTTTTTTTGAAATTTTTTTTGAATTTTTTTTATTTTCAAATTTCTGAATTATTTTAACCTCTAGTTTGTAATCACCACCCCTCATCACTTCTCAATTTATCCTCTAATCACCCCTCATCATTCCAAATCATCTAACTTTCCGAACGGTCACCCATCCTCCCACTCCCCTAGCCTGAGCACGCTTAACTTCCGGGTTCTATTCTCCCTCGCTCCAAGTCTGCACTTGTTGTTTTCCTGACAATACTAAGACGTCAATCCTATTAACCTTCAGGAATTTTGCTTGAGCATGAAGTGACACATTTCATAGTTTTATTTTGAAACTATTGTTTTAAAAAATAATAATTATTTAGTAACACTAATATTTCTTGAATAATTAGTTTGACCATTGTTTGACCACAGTTTGACCAGATTTGACCAAAATTAAAATAACTAAAATAATTATTTAGTAACATTAATATTCCAGAATAATTAGTTTGACCATTGTTTGACCACAGTTTGAATTTTTTTCGATTTTTTTCACTCTAGATCTTAAAAGCCCTGTACCTTTTTTTCTATTAGGTTTTTGAGGATCTTCAAAATGTTTAACAGGGTTCCCCCGTTAAATTCGGATGTAACTTTTCGAGTAGATGATTTTTCATATAAAAAACTTTTTCATCCGAGTTAGTATGCAAAAGTTATGCCCATTTTTACAAATTTCAGAGAGATTTTGCAAATAAAGTCAAAATTCATATTTGCAAATTTTCCCAACAACTAGACCACATATCACACGGCAAACTTATTTTCTTTTATTTTTTTGACATTTCCATCATTTTCTTTTATTTTTTTTAAAACTGAAAAGGCGATCCAAGGGGGGGGGGGTAGAGTTTGAAAATGAGACCTTTAGTACCGGTTCGTGGCACGAACCGGGACTAAAGGTCTCATCCCCATTAGTCCCGGTTAGTGCCTCAAACCGGGACTAAAGGTCTAATCTTTAGTCCCGGTTTGAGGCACGAACCGGGACCAATGGTTGTGGGCCAGGAGCGAGGCCCATTGGTCCCGGTTCATCCACCAACCGGGACCAAAAGGTCTAGATGAACCGGGACCAATGGCCCACGTGGCCCGCCCGGCCCCTTGGGCTCACGAATCGGGACCAATGCCCCCATTGGTCCCGGTCCTGGACTGAACCGGGACTAATGGCGTTACCCGGCCTGGACCAAAGCCCCCTTTTCTACTAGTGTCTTTTGTTGAGCTTTCATAAACTTATAGCTCTAGTGCATCCGTTGCATGGCAATTCCTACTCACTCACATTGATATCTACTGATGGGCATCTCCATAGCCTGTTGATACGCCTAGTTGATGTGAGACTATCTTCTCCTTTTTTTTCATCTCCACAACCACCATTCTATTCCACTTATAGTGCTATGTCCATGGCTCACGCTCATGTATTGCATGAAGATTGAAAAAGTTTGAGAACACTAAAAGTATGAAACAATTGCTATGCTTGTCATCGAGGTTGTGCATGATTTAAATCTGTTGTGTGGCAAAGATGGAGCATAGCCAGACTATAGGATTTTGTAGGGATATCTTTCTTTAGCCATGTTATTTTGAGAAGACATGATTGCTTTGTTAGTATGCTTGAAGTATTATTATTTTTATGTCAATATTAAACTTTTGTCTTGAATCTTATGGATCTAAATATTCTTGCCACAATAAAGAATTACATAGAGAAATATGTTAGGTATCATTCCACATCAAAAATTCTATTTTTATCATTTACCTACTCGAGGACGAGCAGGAATTAAGCTTGGGGATGCTGATACGTCTCCAACGTATCTATAATTTTTGAGTGTTCCATGCTATTATATTATCAACCTTGGATGTTTTATATGCATTTATATGCTATTTTATATGATTTTTGGGACTAACCTCTTAACCCAGCCCAGTGCCAGTTTCTGTTTTTTCCTTGTTTTAGAGTATCGTAGAAAAGGAAAATCAAACGGAGTCCAATTGACCTGAAACTTCACGGAACTTATTTTTGGACCAGAAGAAGCCCACGGAGTATCGGAGATGGATTAGGAGAGTCCCAGGCTGCCCACAAGGGTGGGGGGCGCGCCCACCCCCTGGGCGCGCCCCCTGCCTCGTGGACAGCCCGGAGGTCCACCGACGTACTTCTTCCTCCCATATATACCCATATACCCTAAAAACTTCAGGGAGCACAATATATCAGGAGTTCCACTGCCAGAAGCCTCCGTAGCCACCGAAAACCAATCTAGACCCGTTTCGGCACCCTGCCGGAGGGGGAATCCCTCACCAGTGGCCATCTTCATCATCCCGGTGCTCTCCATGACGAGGAGGGAGTAGTTCTCCCTGGGGGCTGAGGGTATGTACCAGTAGCTATGTGTTTGATCTCTCTCTCTCTCTCCCTCTCTCTCTCTCGTGTTCTTGAGGTGATACGATCTTGATGTATCGCGAGCTTTGCTATTATAGTTGGATCTTATGATGTTTCTCCCCCTCTACTCTCTTGTAATGGATTGAGTTTTCCCTTTGAAGTTATCTTATCGGATTGAGTCTTTAAGGATTTGAGAACACTTGATGTATGTCTTGAGCGTGATACCCGTGGTGACAATGGGGTATTCTATTGATGCACATGATGTATGTTTTGGTGATCAACTTGCGGGTTCCGTGACCTTGGGAATCTATGCATAGGGGTTGGTACACGTTTTCGTCTTGACTCTCCGGTAGAAACTTTGGGGCACTCTTTGAAGTACTTTGTGTTGGTTTGAATAGATGAATCTGAGATTGTGTGATGCATATCATATAATCATAGCCACGGATACTTGAGGTGACATTGGAGTATCTAGGTGACATTAGGGTTTTGGTTGATTTGTGTCTTAAGGTGTTATTCTAATACGAACTCTATGTTAGATTGAACGGAAAGAATAGCTTCATGTTATTTTATTACGGACTCTTGAATAGATCGATCAGAAAGGATAACTTTGAGGTGGTTTGGTACCCTACCATAATCTCTTCGTTTGTTCTCCGCTATTAGTAACTTTGGAGTGACTCTTTGTTGCATGTTGAGGGATAGTTATGTGATCCAATTATGTTATTATTGTTGAGAGGACTTGCACTAGTGAAAGTATGAACCCTAGGCCTTATTTCAACACATTGCAATACCGTTTATGCTCACTTTTATCATTAGTTACCTTGCTCTTTTTATATTTTCAGATTACAAAAACCTTTATCTACCATCTCTTCACCGAACTAGGGCACCTATACAAATTACCATTGTATTGGGTGTGTTGGGTGACACAAGAGACTCTTTGTTATTTGGTTGCAGGGTTGCTTGAGAGAGACCATCTTCATCCTACGCCTCCTACGGATTGATAAACCTTAGGTCATCCACTTGAGGGATATTTGCTACTGTCCTACAAACCTTTGCACTTGGAGGCCCAACAACGTCTACAAGAAGAAGGTTGTGTAGTAGACATCAGCTTACCATCGCCACTTCACACAATACATAAATAATTCATACATCATCCAAATACACTGAAAGACCGACAACGACCAAATCCGAATAAAAAGGAAGATAAACCCCAAATGCTAGATCCCCGATCGTCCCAACTTAGCCCATCACAAGCTCTCACGGTCAACGAAGGATATTCCTTCTCCCGAGAAGACCCGATCAGTGTTGGAATCTCGGTTACAAGATATTTCGACAATGGTGAAACAAGACCAGCAAAGCCGCCCGACTGTGCCGACAAATCCCGATAGGAGCTGCACATATCTCGTTCTCAAGGCACACCAGATTGTCCAAACTTCCGGTAGGCCAGCCCAGAGTTGCCCCTAGTGGCCACCGGCGGTTGACAGGTTGGACCAACACTGAAAGGAGCACTGGCCCAGGGGTTTCAAATAAAGATGACCCTTGAGTCCGCGGAACCCAAGGGAAAAAGGCTTAGGTGGCAAATGTTAAAACCAAGGTTGGGCCTTGCTAGAGGAGTTTTATTCAAGGCGAACCGTCAAGGGGTTCCCATAACACCCAACCGCGTAAGGAACGCAAAATCAAGGAACATAACATCGGTATGACGGAAACTAAGGCGGCAAGAGTGGAACAAAACACCAGGCAAAAGGCCGAGCCTTCCACCCTTTACCAAGTATATAGATGCATTAAATTAAATAAGAGATATTGTGATATCCCAACAATATCCATGTTCCAAGATGGAACAAACTTCAACTTCACCTGCAACTAGCAACACTATAAGAGGGGCCGAGCAAAAGTGGTAACATAGCTAAACAACAGTTTTGCTAGGAAGGTGGGTTAGAGGCTTGACATGACAATATGGGAAGCATGATATAACAAGTGGTAGGTAGCTCGACATAATGATAGAGTGCACAACTAGAAAGAAAAGATAAGTGATTTCGAGGGTATTGTCATCTTGCCTGCAATGTTCTCAGAGTTGTTGAAAGCTTGTTCCTCGTTAGCGTACTCAACGGGTTCCTTGTTTACGTACTCGTCTCCTGGCCCTACCCAAGGCAAGAACACAAGCAATGAAACAACAATCTATCACGGTGCAATGCACAAGCATCATGATGCAATACATGGCATGATATGCAAGATATGATATGCAATGCATATGCGTCCTCCGGAAGGGAAAGAATGATCAAGGCATCAACTTGGCAAACCAAGTATGTCGCTGGAAAGATGAGATTATTTCGGTTGAAATCGATATAAAGATCACCGGAAACGGAGGCACGGTTTGCAAATAGCGAGCACAAGAAGAATGGCGCAAAACTGCGATTAACAACATGATGCCACTTAGAATGCAACAAGAAACTAAGCTACTGCACTGCAACATAGCAACAAAGCACATGGCAGTGATGTACAAGAGATGCTTGACAAAACATGAACATTGAGCTACGGCTAATTTGCACTAGAACAGGTTCAAATAAGCATGGCAAAAGTGCAAAAGATACCAGCTTCACAGACTTAGTGAAAATACTAACAAGTCAAAAACAACATCAGGAAGCATTGTTTAGAGCAAGCAAACAACATGCTACAGGAACATGTCATAGCAAGAAAAGGCGCAGCATGATTCTACTGGATTCATAGAACAAAAGTCCCTTGCTGAACAAGAGCCAAAAAGGCACAGAAGATATGATGGCACCCATGTAAACATAGCAAGTTTCATTAACAGTTTCAGACTTGGAAGAAAAAACAGAGCATGTCATAAAACGATTTATGATAGCAACTTTGCAAGCTCATGCCACTCACCACAAAGCATTAAATGACAACATAAGCACACCAATAAAAAGATGACATGTTCATGAAGCTAAACATGGCAAGAGGAAGTTCATAGGATGCAAGGATCACTAGCAACAAACATGGAAATTTCGATTAACATGTTAACATTCTGCCAGGAACATTTTATAGCAAAAGTAGAGTAAGAAAAAGACATGCTAGATCACTCCATAATTGCAAAAAGGAGCATTAATGGATAGAGCATAACCACATGTTCAAAAGATGCTCACTGATGTATCCCAAAATAAGAATGGATCTCACGGTAGCATCAAGTTTACATGGCATCAAAATAACAACAGGAAAATGACTAAGCAAAATCCTAAGTCCCTGAAAACAGCAACATCATGGAGCCTAATTTGCATGCTTGTTCTAGTCACCACATAGATCACAAAAATACAAGACTTACACCTCTGTAAGGATGGCATGGAGTAGTTCAAAACACATGTAGACCTCATACTCATATGATGCACATATCGAATGCAACAAAAATGACAAATCACCATGATCTGATAAGAACCAGCACCTACCATTTTATAGCACTCTTGCATCAATGAAAATGGCATCATAAAGGACAGTAAATTCCATGTACATGCTTCTACCATGAAGAGCTCAATGATACGAACATTTCGACATATCATATGCATCATATGGAGCTACGGTCGCCGAGATATGACATGTTGAAGGAGGCATAAAAATATTAGGGAGTTACGGGACTTAGTGAAATTTCACCTCCGTGAAAGTCAAAGCGAGACGAGGTGGTTCCAGGACGGAAAGATACGGGACGAGGCGGGGCGGCCTTTGGATGGAGTGACTAGTGGATCTGGTCCACCCGACCAGATCTGGACGGCAGCGCACTCTAGCAAGCTTGCGACTCCGGCGAGGGCGGCGGCCGGCGGAGCCGACGACGAAGGCGCGCGGTGGGCGGCGTGGAGCAACGAGGAGGCGGCGGCGCAGGCGTGAGGAGGCGGCGCGGCGAGGTTGGCGGGGCGCGCCGACAAGATCGCGGGTGGACGGCAGCGGCGGCATTCGTCGGCGAGGGCGGCGCGCAACGGAGGCAACGAGCGGGCGGCGACGGCTCTTCGGGCACGGGCGGCAGCGATGCGCGGGCCAGCCTCGGGCCCCGGCGGGCCGCAGGCTGACGACACGGAGGCGATGGCGCGGGATTCGCCGAGCGGCGGCGGTGGACGTGTCCGGCCATCGCGGATGCGTCCGGTGGCAGCGGGGGGAGGCTAGACTAGGGTTTTGGAG
Source organism: Triticum monococcum (assembly GCA_034509565.1). Lineage (NCBI taxonomy): Eukaryota > Viridiplantae > Streptophyta > Magnoliopsida > Poales > Poaceae > Triticum > Triticum monococcum. Next base: position 95,798,597 of record CM067843.1, on the reverse strand, counting down.
TGTGATTTTTTGGGAGAAGACACATATTTATAGGTAGAAGGAGGTAGGAGTGTCTATATGAGGTGCAGTTTTCGCCCACACGATCGTGATCCGACGACGAAGAACATGGAGGTGTTTTAGATGGGTTATTGGGCTGTTTTGGAGGGGTGTTGGGCTGCAAGACACAAGAGGCATTTGCGGTTACCCGGTTAACCTATGGGGCATCAAACGGGCTCCAAATGGAACGAAATTGGACATGCGGTCTACCGGTGGTGTATGATACGTCTCCAGCATATCTATAATTTTTGATTGTTCCATGCTATAATATTATCTATTTTGGATGTTAGTGGGTTTATTTTTACACTTTTATATTATTTTTGGGACTAGCCTATTAACCGGAGGCCTAGCCCAAATTGCTGTTTTTTTTGCTTATTTCAATGTTTCGCAGAAAAGGAATATCAAACGGAGTCCAAACGGAATGAAACCTTCGGGAGCGTGATTTTTCGAACAAACATGATCCAGAGGACTTGGAGTGGACGTCAAGCAATCAACGAGGACGCCACGAGGCAGGGGGCACGCCCTCCACCCTTGTGGGCCCCTCGCTGCTCCATCGACCTACTTATTCCTCCTATATATATCCATATACCCCGCAAACATCCAAGAGCACCACGAAACCCTATTTCCACCGCCGCAACCTTCTGTACCCAAGAGATCCTATCTTGAGGCCTTTTCCGGAGCTTCGCCGAAGGGGGCATTAATCACAGAGGGCCTCTACATCAACTCCATGGCCCCTCCGATGATGTGTGAGTAGTTTACCTCAGACCTTCGGGTCCATAGCTAGTATCTAGATGGCTTCTTCTCTCTCTTTGGATCTCAATACAAAGTTCTCATCGATTCTCTTGGAGATCTATCCGATGTAATCTTCTTTTGCGGTGTGTTTGTCGAGACCCGATGAATTGGGGGTTTATCATCAAGTTTATCTATGAACAATATTTGAATCTTCTCCGAATTCTTTTATGTACGATTGGGTTATCTTTGCAAGTCTCTTTGAATTATCAGTTTGGTTTGGCCTACTAGATTGATCTTTCTTGCAATGGGAGAAGTGCTTAGCTTTGGGTTCGATCTTGCGGTGCTCGATCCCAGTGACAGAAAGGGAAATGACACGTATTGTATTGTTGCCATCGAGGATAAAAAGATGGGGTTTACATCATATTGCATGAGTTTATCCCTCTACATCATGTCATCTTGCTTAAGGCGTTACTATGTTCTTATGAACTTAATACTCTAGATGCAAGCTGGATAGCGGTCGATGTGTGGAGTAATAGTAGTAGATGTAGAATCGTTTCGGTCTACTTGTCACGAACGTGATGACTATATACATGATCATACCTAGATATTCTCATAATTATTCGCTTTTCTATCAATTGCTCGATAGTAATTTGTTCACCCACCGTAATACTTATGCTCTTGAGATAAGCAACTAGTGAAAACTATGGCCCCCGGGTCTATTTTCCATCATACAAGTTTCCAATCTATTTTATTTTGCAATCTTTGCTTTCAATCTATATCATAAAAATACCAAAAATATTTATTTTATTATTATCATCTCTATCAGATCTCACTCTTGCAAGTGGCCGTGAAGGGATTGACAACCCCTTTATCGCGTTGGTTGCGAGGTTCTTATTTGTTTGTGTAGGTACGAGGTGACTCGCGCATGGTCTCCTACTGGATTGATACCTTGGTTCTCAAAAACTGAGGGAAATACTTACACTCCTTTACTGCACCGCCCTTTCCTCTTCAAGGGAAAACCAACGCAGTGCTCAAGAGGTAGCAAGAAGGATTTCTGGCGCCATTGCTGGGGAGGCTTACGCAGAGTCAAGTCAAGATTTGATCTCCCGTCAACAAGCGATTTCTGGCGCCATTGCCGGGGAGATCTACGGCAAGTCAAGACATACCAATTACCCGTCAGAACTCTTATACTTCACATTACATTATTTTCCATTTGCCTCTTGTTTTCCTCTCCCCCACTTCACCCTTGCTGTTTTATTCGCCCTCTTTTCCTTTCGCCCTCTTTTTCTGTTCGCCTCCTTTCTGCTTGCTTCGTCGTTATGGCTAGTCATTTATCCGCTCCTTTGTCTCCCGAGAATGAAGTTCTTAATTTTAAACAAAGGGATGGAGAAAATCTAAAAGATGCCTGGTACAGAATTTGCAATGCGCAAAATAGATCTACTAGGAAGAAATCTACTTTCGTTCTTCTTCGCAATTTTTATGTAGGCATCACTCCTTGGAATAGATGTATTCTTGATACCATTACCGGAGGAAATTTCTTGGGTAGCCATACTTTTGATTCATATAATGCTATGATAGATTTGTTTGGCCCACCACCTCTTTTGGTTAATGGAACTATTTTAACTTTGGAACATGTGATGCAACGGCTTGAAATTATTGAAACTAAAGTTGCCACCTAGAGTTAATTGAAAATTTGGATAGAAAGATCCATAACCAAATTACCCAATACGGATCTAAGGAAGGAGTTGCTCTTAATTTTTTTTAAAGAAAAGGGACCTATGGTTAATGAAAAGATAGATCAAGATTCCACTAGAATTGATAAAATTGAGGATATTATTACCAACCTTGGGTCTACTTTTTCTTCCGTGAAAAACACTCCTACGAATGCTAATGTTGCCAAATTGATGTATGTTCCTAAAAATAAGGGTGAAACTTCTAGTAAGGAAAATGCAGACCTCAAATCCATAAGTGTTCACCCCAATTTTGTCACTATCCTTAAGGAACCTTTTGCTACAAATGATTTTCTTGATTTTGTGCCTAGGAGTTTGATAATTAATAAAAATAAAGAAACTCCTAAAAGTTATAGGTGTTTTATTGAAGAATTTCCTACCAAAGATGACAATACCTAGATCTATCATTGCTTTTATGCCTAGTTAGGGGCGTTAAACGATAGCGCTTGTTGGGAGGCAACCCAATTTTATTTTTGTTCCTTTCTTTTTGCTCCTGTTTAGTAATAAATAATTTATCTAGCCTCTGTTTTGGTTGTGTTTTTTGTGTTTAATTAGTGTTTGTGCCATGTAGAACCGTTGGGAAGACTTGGGGAAAGTCTTTTTGATCTTGCTATAAAAAACAGAAACTTTAGTGCTCAAGAGAATTGCTGCCATTTTTTATTGTAGAGTGCTATTTATTTAATTATTTTTTCATAGGATTAATAGATAAATTCCTCACGTCCAGCAATTTATTTGAGAATATTTGGGGTTCCAGAAGTATTCGAAGCCTACAGATTACTACAAACCGTTCTGTTTTTGACAGATTCTGTTTTGTGTGTGTTGTTTGCTTATGTTGATGAATCTATGGCTAGTAATAGAGTTTATAAAGCATAGAGAAGTTGGAATACAGTAGGTTTAACACCAATATAAATCAAGAATGAGTTCATTACAGTACCTTGAAGTGGTGGTTTGTTTTCTTTTACTAACGAAGCTCACAAAGATTTTCTGTTAAGTTTTGTGTTGTGAAGTTTTCAAGTTTTGGGTAAAGATTTGATGGATTATGGAACAAGGAGTGGCAAGATCCTAAGCTTGGGGATGCCCAAGGCACCCCAAGGTAAAATCCAAGGACACCAAAAAGCCTAAGCTTGGGGATGCACCGAAAGGCATCCCCTCTTTCGTCTTCGTCTATCGGTAACTTTACTTGGAGCTATATTTTTATTCGTCACATGATATGTGTTTTGCTTGGAGCGTCTTGTATGATTTGAGTGTTTGCCTTTTATTTTACCACAATCATCCTTGCTGTACACACCTTTTGAGAGAGACACACATCAATTGGAATTTATTAGAATACTCTATGTGCTTCACTTATATCTTTTAGAGCACGGTGGTGGTTTTATTTTGTAGAAATAATTGATCTCTCATGCTTCACTTATATTATTTTGAGAGTCCTTTAGAACAACATGGCAATTTGCTTTTAGGCATAATAAAAACTTTAATATAAGTGCATTGAATACTAAGAGAAGTTTGATACTTGATGGTTGTTTTGAGATATGGAGATAGTGATATCAAAGTTGTGCTAGTTGAGTAGTTGTGAATTTGAGGAATACTTGTGTTGAAGTTTGCAAGTCCCATAGCATGCACGTATGGTAAACGTTGTGTAACAAATTTGAAACACGGGGAGTTATTTGATTGTATTCCTTATGAGTGGTGGTCGGGGACGAGCGATGGTTTTTTCCTACCAATCTATCCCCCTAGGAGCATGCGCGTAATAATTGGTTCTTGATGACTTGTAGATTTTTGCAATAAGTATGTGAGTTCTTTATGACTAATGTTGAGTCCATGGATTATATGCACTCTCACCCTTCCACCATTGCTAGCCTCTTCAGTACCGTGCATTTCCCTTTCTCACCTTGAGAGTTGGTGCAAACTTCGCCGGTGCATCCAAACCCCGTGATACGATACGCTCTATCACACATAAACCTCCTTATATCTTCCTCAAAACAGCCACCATACCTACCTATTATGGCATTTCCATAGCCATTCCGAGATATATTGCCATGCAACTTTCCACCGTTCCGTTTATTATGACACACATCATCATTGTCATATTGCCTTGCATGATCATGTAGTTGACATCATATTTGTGGCAAAGCCACCATTCATAATTCTTTCATACATGTCACTCATGAATCATTGCACGTCCCGGTACACCGCCAGAGGCATTCATATAGAGTCATATCTTGTTCTAGTATCGAGTTGTAATCATTGAGTTGTAAATAAATAGAAGTGTGATGATCATCAGTAATAGAGCATTGTCCCATAAAAAGGAAAAAAAGAAAGGCCAAATAAAAAAGAAGGCCCAAAAATAAAATAAAAAATAAAAGGGGGCAATGCTACTATCCTTTTTCCACACTTGTGCTTCAAAGTAGCACCATGATCTTTATGATAGAGAGTCTCTTGCTTTGTCATTTTCATATACTAGTGGGAATTTTCATTATAAAATTTGGCTTGTATATTCCAACAATGGGCCTCCTCAAGTGCCCTAGGTGTTCGTGAGCAAGCAAGTTGGATGCACACCCACTTAGTTTCTTTTGTTGAGCTTTCATACATTTATAGCTCTAGTGCATCCGTTGCATGGCAATCCCTACTCCTTGCATTGACATCAATTGATGGGCATCTCCCTAGCCCATTGATTAGCCGCGTCAATGTGAGACTTTCTCCTTTTTTGTCTTCTCCACATAACCCCCTTCATTATATTCTATTCCGCCCATAGTGCTATATCCATGGCTCACGCTCATGTATTGCGTGAAAGTTGAAAAACGTTTGAGATTACTAAAGTATGAAACAATTGCTTGGCTTGTCATCGAGGTTGTGCATGATGAGAGCATTCTTGTGTGACGAAAATGGAGCATGACCAAACTATATGATTTTGTAGGGATGAAGTTTCTTTGGCCATGTTATTTTGAGAAGACATGATTGCTTAGTTAGTATGCTTGAAGAATTATTATTTTTATGTCAATATTAAACTTTTATCCTGAATATTTTGGATCTGAACATTCATGCCACAATAAAGAAAATTACATTGAGAAATATGTTAGGAAGTGAGGGAGTCCTGGATTAGGGGGTATCCGGATAGCCGGATTATATCCTTTGGCCAGACTGTTGGACTATGAAGATACAAGATTGAACACTTCATCCCGTGTCCGGATGGGACTCTACTTGGCGTGGAAGGCAAGCTAGGCAATACAGATATGTATATCTCCTCCTTTGTAACCGACCTTGTGTAAACCTATCCCCCTTCGGTTTCTATATAAACCGAAGGGTTTTAGTCCGTAGGACAAGATAAAATCATACCATAGGCTAGCTTCTAGGGTTTAGCTTCTCTGATCTCGTGGTGGATCTACTCTTATACTACCCATATCATCAATATTAATCAAGCATGACGTAGGGTTTCACCTCCATCAAGAGGGCCCGAACCTGGGTAAAACATTGTGTCCCCTACCTCCTGTTACCATCCGCCTTAGATGCACAGTTCGGGACCCCCTACCCGAGATCCGCCGATTTTGACACCGACATTGGTGGTTTCATTGAGAGTTCCTCTGTGCCGTCGCTAGAAGGAAGGATGTCTTGTCTCGTCTTTAAAGATGGTACTACTATCAAGGGAGCTTTGGCTGTCGGCCAAACTCTCCGGCTAGGCGGTTTCATCATGACCGCCTGTTCGGCTGCCGCGCCGACGATGACTTCTCGAGTCATCGAAAACAGCCTCCATGTTAAATCGGCACTCGCCGAACAGATGGATCCAATGGAGCTCGCCTCCTTAAATGAGCTCTTAGATCGCATCACCGCCCTGGGAGTCGCTACGGACTATGATCGGATTGAGCTTAAACCCGATCAAAGGGAGATTAACTCTCCGCCGGTCACCCATCATATTGCTGTGGTGGAGGAACAATGCGGCGACCTTTCCTCCATCTTGAGGACCAACTATGTCTGGATTCCCGAGCTCTTTGAGCCGGACGCCCGTTCGCGGGAGGATAACACCCAATCCCTGAACTTAGAGTTAGGCAGCGGGCCAGGATTATCGGTTCACACCCCGGAACAAGAACTTTCAAAATTGGAAATTCCTCGGCCCCTGGATCCCAGATCAGGTGAGGGTTCGGATTCAATTCCACCCACCCACCCAAACATAAGCGATATTTCCCACATCAGGCAAGAGCCCCAGGAAACAGTACATCACTATTGGGCCAGATTCCTCCTTGCGATGAACAAGGTTAAGGACTATCGCGAGGAAGACGCAATCCTATTTTTCTGCAATAATTACACGGAGAAGGGAATCCTTAACGCCATAAATCGCCGTGAGATAACGTGCTTCACCGACTTGGCATCCATAGTACGAAAGTACTGTGCGATGGAAAGTGCCTGGAAAACAGAAGTAAACTTTTGGGATAATCCGGCCCTGAATACAAACTCAGTCCGAAACAAAAGGGTGCATTATCACAATACACCCGGGTCAACTACCAAAAAGCAAAAACCCTCTACAGGGATGGAACCGTACTGGAAGGATGACTCAACGGACCCTGCAAAATTCATAGTACAGCGGATACAATACCAATGCACAGCCTTAGAGCATGTTGGATACTCCGGCAGGTGGCCAAAAGTGGTGAGGATCTTCTTATCCCACATACCATGGAGCACCATCCAGTGGATAACAATACGGTGTTAACAGTGTTCGAGACCTTTGCGTCAAATAACAGGCGCAAGCGAACACTCTGCAGCATGGCCGAAATCTGCCACGTAGCAGCAACAAATCCATGGAGTGACACGGCTATTACCTTCAATGCCAGTGATGAACCCAAATTCCGAACAGCCCGAGCACCAGCCGCACTGGTCCTCAGTCCAATCGTGGATGGCTTTCGACTCACCAAAGTACTCATGGACGGCGGCAACGGACTAAACCTCATCTATGAGGAAACCCTTCAAAAGATGGAAATAGACTGGAACCGCATCGAGCAAAGTAGCACAACCTTTAGAGGAATTATCCCCAGTCGGGAAGCACGCCGTGCTGGGAAAATCACACTAGATGTGGTATTCGGAATGCCGGACAATTACAGGTCCGAAGAAATTACATTCCAAGTGGCCCCATTCAGCAGTGGCTATCAGGCTCTTTTAGGACGCGAGGCGTTCACAATCTTCCAAGCCGTACCCCATTATGGGTACATGAAGCTTAAAATGCCCGGACCCAACAGAATCATCACTCTCGCCAGTGATCCGGACACAGCATTCCGCGCCGAAAAGAAAACAGCGGCATTGGCCCTCAAGGCATTATCCGAAGCCCTCTCGGCCGAGGAGTTAACCATGCTACGCTCCACAGTGGACAGGGACGATGTGATACTCGACAAGAGATCCAAGTCCACCTCTTTTAAACCAGCAGATGAAAGTGTCAAATTCCAACTCCACCCAACGGACCCTACCAAAACAGCCTCAATCGGGGCACAGTTAAACCCCGCTGTGGACGCCGCACTATGAGAGTTCCTGCGCGAGAATTGGGACATATTCGCCTGGCATCCTTCAGACATGCCAGGAATCCCACGCAGGCTGGCCGAGCATAGCCTCAATATCCTAAAGGGGTTCAAGCTGGTCAAGTAAGCTCTTCGGCGTTTCTCCGAACCTAAGAGACAAGCAATGGGAGAAGAACTAGCCAAGTTATTGGAGGCCGGATTAATCAGAGAAATAAAACATCCGGACTGGCTAGCAAACCTGGTGATGGTACCAAAGAAGGACAAATCCTGGCGCCTTTGTGTCGATTTCAAAGACCTCAATAAAGCTTGCCCAAAGGATCCCTTCCCCCTCCCATGCATCGATCAAATCATTGACGCTACCACAGGACACGAGTCATTGTGTTTCCTCGACGCATACTCCGGTTACCACCAAATCAAGATGGCGGAGTCCGACCAAGCCGCAACGGCATTCATCACACCATATGGTCCCTTCTGTTTCAACACAATGCCTTTTGGGCTCAAAAACACCGGCGTGGCATATCAGCGCATGATTCAGACATGTTTGGAGAAACAAATTGGCAAAACAGTAGAGGCATACGTAGACGATGTGGTCGTCAAAACCAAACACGTCGACTCTTTGATAGATGACTTGAGGCTCACATTCGACAACCTCCGAACATATGACATCAAGCTCAATCCGGAAAAATGCGTTTTCAGCGTGCCAGCCGGAAAGCTCCTGGGATTCATTGTCTCCAGTAGAGGTATCGAAGCTAATCCGGCCAACATCCAAGCGCTGTCACAGTTGGCTACCCCAACAGACCTCAAACAAAATCAGAAGCTAACTGGATGCATGGCGGCTCTAAGCCGCTTTATCTCCCGCTTGGGAGAAAAGGCTTTACCCAATTATCGCCTCCTTTGGCGCACCGAACACTTCGAGTGAACGGACACGGCCATAGCCAGATTGGAAGAAATAAAGGCCATTCTGGCAACCAACCCGATCCTAGCTACGCCAAAAATCGACGAACCAATACTGTTGTACATTGCGACAACTCATCAAGTTGTAAGCGCGGTGCTCGTTGTCGAACGGGAAGCGGATGGACACAAATTCCATCTTCAAAAGCCGGTATACTATGTATCCACTGTCCTCACTCCATGCAAATCACAGTACCCACATTACCAAAAAATAGCATATGCGGTATTCATGGCATCACGGAAACTGTGACACTACTTTCAAGAGTGTTTGATTACAATAGCCTTGGAAGTTCCACTTAATGATATTATCAACAACCGCGACGCTACGGACCGGATTGCCAAATGGGCCATTGAGCTCCTCCCATTCGACATAACATACAAACCTCGCCGAGCCATTAAATCGCAAGTACTGGCCGACTTTGTCGCCGAATGGACGGAGGCCGAACTCCCTAAAGAGTATGGCGCATACTCCAATTGGATCATGCACTTCGACGGTTCTAAAATGCTGGCCGGTCTTGGGGCTGGCGTCATCCTGACGTCCCCAACCGGAGATACCGTTCGGTACATACTGCAAATATTGTATACAGATTCCAACAATGCAGCCGAATACGAAGCTCTGTTGCATGGTCTTCGGATGGCAGTCTCCATGGGCATTCAACACCTGTAGGTGCGTGGGGATTCAAACCTCGCAATATCCCAAATAAATGGAGATTTCAACGCCAAGGATCCAAAAATGGCGGCCTATCGAAATGCCATCCTAAAAATGTCAGCTCGGTTCGAGGGACTCGAATTTCACCATGTGGCTCGGGAAAACAATCAGGCAGCGGATATCCTCACCCGCATCGGCGCAAAATGCAATGCGGTCCCCCCAACATATTTTTGGAAAGGCTCTTCAAGCCATCCGTAGCATGGGAAGGGGACACCGGTAACAACAGTTCGGACCCGGCCAAAATACCCGATACCGAACTCTCTGACACAATCGAAGGCTCCGCCACCGAAATAATACCTTCAACCCACGAAATAATGGCCATTATTGCCCCGTGGACAGAACCATTCCTGGCCTACCTAACTAGACAGGAACTTCCAAAGGACCAAAATGAGGCACGCTGCATAGTGCGGCGATCCAAGGCCTACAGGGTCCATGAGGTAGAATTGTACAAGAAAATCACTACCGGAGTCCTTCAAAGGTGCATCTCCGAAGAGGAAGGGCGGAATCTTTTGGCATAAATTCACACCGGACTCGACGGTCATCACGCTGCAGCCCGAGCTCTTGTAAGCAAGGCCTTCCATACAGGATTCTATTGGCCAACGGCCCGGGCAGATGCACAGGACTTGGTCCAACGTTGCACCGGTTGCCAGCTCTTTGCAAATCAAAGCCACATGCCACCCACCGCCCTCCAAATATTCGCCATTACATGGCCCTTTGCGGTCTGGGGTCTTGACATGGTTGGACCCCTTAAAGGGGGAACCCACAAGAAAAAAAAATACTTATTGGTCATGGTGGATAAATTCACCAAATGGATAGAGGCCAAACCGGTTAAAACGGCCGAATCCGGACCGGTGATAGATTTCATATCCGTGGTTGTACATCGTTACGGCATCCCCCACAACATCATCACTGATAACGACATGAACTTCACGGTCGACGAGGTAAAACTCTGGTGCAGCAAAATGGGCATCAAGCTTGATTATGCTTCAGTCTATCACCCACAAACCAACTGTCAAGTCGAACGAGCAAATGGTCTTATAATGAGCGGCATTAAACCCAGATTAGTGCATTCCTTAACGGAGTCTGACACGCACTAGGTAGAGGAGCTCGACTCCGTACTCTGGGGGTTATGGACCGCGCCGAATCGTAGTACCGGATATACACCATTTTTTTATGGTGTACGGCGCAGAGGCAGTCTTGCCCTGTGACATAATTCATGACTCACCTCGAGTGCGCATGTACGAAGAAAGAGAAGCTAAGCTCGATCAGCAGGACAGTCTGGACACCTTGGAGGAGGAGCGTGACGTAGACAAAGCCCGTTCCGCATTTTATCAGCAACAGGCTCGCAGATACCAAAGCAGAGAAGTATGGGCCAAAACTTATAACGTTGGAGAACTAGTTCTATGCCTGCCGGATAAGAAAAAGAACAAGCTCGAGCCCAAATGGGAAGGTCCCTTCATTTTTACCAAGTTCTGACTGGTGGAGCGTACCGACTGCGGGATGCATCGACTAGTCAACTCGAGCCGAACCCAGGGAACGCGGCCAGGCTCCGAAGATTCTACGCCTAGCACCGGACTCTATGTTAGTCCCCTCCCTTTGTCCATTTTCTGCATATACATCACATGTCTTGTTTCCATTTCTTTCTTTCTCTTGTTATTTCTCTAGGCCTTCAAGGGTCACCTTGTGCCTCACTTGTACATTACAGATACGCTAGCCACACTCTCCATACCTGGGGGCCTCTTTCATAGAAGCTTAAATTATTTACCTGGGCCTCACGCCCAACACATGTGTTATACTTCCGCATGAACCTTTTTTCACCATTATATGCATCGATATGACTTAAGTTTTGGCCAAGCTGGGTTGCCTGGCTCTTGTATTTATGCCCTACGTTCCTGTTAATTCGGCTAGGGCATAAGGGGAGCACCTCTGCGATTGTTACTGCCGGGTCAGCCAGATGTGTACCTCAGACTGGGTGAAGCCGAAAGCTAGCATTCTTAAGGGAATATTCGGTCGGTGAACAAAAGATGATTTTATTTATTGTCCATATCTGCCCCCAGATGCTTTTTCTGCGTTTCTTATCGCAGTCCGGACATGCAGTTTAGGGCATGCTTACCTAGGGAAAGGAACCCTTAACATAACTATTCTCCCTGGAAGATGTTTCTTACTACCCATGTAATATAACATAACTAGTTGGGCACTTGTCTAGTAAAGCACTAATGACCCCTACGCCTGGTCTCCACGTATACACCGGTTCTTATATAACTGAGCGGGTATTCGGATTCACTCCGGACTATCAGGCCCGGAGGTGGAAGCGAAAAGGTCCGCAACGACAAATGATCTACAATCCGGCTAGAAGGCATTATACATGTCACTTTAATTACATAGTCATGCAGACTGACTAAACTCCTCCTCTATACCATCCAACAGGCGGTCTAGCTTACAATCCTGTTGGGAATACTTTGCAGCTAATTCTACTTGCCCATAAACTAAGCTAACGAGGATCTCTTTTCCGTCGGGCCCCACAGGTCCGACCTCGGCCATGTGATTTGGGTCTGCCTTGGTATACCGAGTCTTCACCATGGCCCAGGCCTCTCTGGCACCCTGTCGGCAGGCCGTTATCTTCCATAATCGGAGGCGCCACCGTGCTCCCTTGAGCTTCTCCGTAAGCTCTGCAACGCCTTCTGGCAGGGAGACAGATGGGCACAAAGCCTGGGCAACACCTTGCATCACCTGCCGAACTTGTTCGTGCAGATGTGACAGCTCGGATAGAAGATCACCCACAGACCCGGGCATTTCCTCCACGGGACGACCCGTCAGCATACCTACAGACATAACACTATTAGTCGGCTTCTTCGCCGAATTCCTTTAAAAGGATTCGTTCAAGCACTTACTGAAAATGCCGCGCCAAAGCCACTTATTCTCCTTCTCGGAGTGGGCAAGCTGGCCCTGAACGTCTTTTAGTTCCACGCTCAGCTTAATATTGGCGTCTTGGAGATTGTTTTTCTCCCGCCTAACCTCAACCAGCACATGTTTGCCAGCCTCTAGCTGTCGCATAATATGCTGGTCCTCCAGATTTTCTCCGGATTCATCTGCAACATCTGTCGTTAGATCTGCAGCCATGCCGCACATTATATGGTAACCATTACTCTTTAAAATAAATGTTACCAGCAGGTGACTTTTTCGGTTCCTGCAATGCGGCCACAGCAGCCCGCAGTTGGGTCTTGCATTCCTCTAGCTCCTGTGTTAGCCTAGTATTCTTCTCTGTAAGAACCTGCACAAATAAGATGATCCTTAAATCAGTTCTACTAACTGTTCCAAGTCTCAGCGGCTACGGATACATATGAATCGTCAGATTCACTTACCCGTACATCCTTTACATATTGATCCATGGCTCTAGCTAGGCCATCTTGAGCAGCACGGAGGTACGCCTCTCCGGAATTGAAAGCATCGAATGCCTCCGTTGAGAAACAAGCGTCCCGGAGTACGGCCCGGCGGCGCCTATGGTTCATGGCGCTTTCCACTTCTGAATTAGTAGCGGATAACCTATCCACATCCTCCGTAGAGGGATTATCCGGCGCCTGCCCCATATCGGCTTCCGCCTCTATGTCTGGTCCTGGTGCCCGGCTGGTGGAAGCATGATTAGTAACATCGCCGGACATATTCCGACGAGCGTTTTTTCTGTTAAAGAAACACGGGTGTCATTATATTTCAAGAGAGACGACAACCACGGAGCGGGGTTTGTTATACCTTTGCGCTGGCGTCTCCGTCCTGACCGCCTTCCTTTTTGGCCTGCCCGGCCTCGGTGCCTCCTGTTGGCGTGTTGCCATGGGCTCGGCAGGGCGTCCCGAATGCCTTCCTTGTAAAATGCCATGTGTATATGGTGGGTGAAGTGTCTAAAAGGGGATCCTAGTTTTGGAGTTGGGATTTTTTGGTTGTTTACGTGCGATTGAGGGAGCAGTCCGGGATAGTCGGCCGTAATGGCCACCATGGCATCATCACAGCTTAACTGATAGAACTGCTGGTCTATCAGCTCCACGGATATAACTGAATCTTCTTCGAGTCCGGAGTCGAGGGCCCGGTCAGGGTCCTCTGGTTGCGGAGAAGGGCTGCTGACCTCCTTTATGGCCTTTCGCAGTTCCTGCCGCAAAGTGGCAAGGTAAATACTTACGACAAAGAATGCGGGAGAAATGGGAGCAGGGAGATATGACTTACCCAACTTGGAGGATTGTACATGGAGAATCCATCCCGTGGTTTGATGCGGGTGAACTCCTCCTCCTCACCCTTGAACAGTTCGGACAGGATCTTCGCTAGAGCGGCAGCATTGTCTAGACCCTTGCGCCCGCAACGGGTGGCGTCATCCGCCCCGTTATAACACCACAAGGGGTGCCCACGATATTGAAGTGGCTGCACTCCCCGCATTATGCAAATCGACATAACTTCAATTATTGTCAATCTTGATTGAGCCAGTGCTTTGATCCGGTTCATCAGATAGAGGACCTCTCCGTTGTCTTCCGCCTGGGGGCTCCGTGGGCGCCAACTTCGGCGCTTCTTCAGAGGAGCATTGTTGAACTCAGGTAGACCCCACCGAACAGGGTCCGGAAGGGGGACGTCCTCCATATAAAACCATTCCGAAGGCCAGTCTTTGGGCGGCTTCTTCGGGGTACTGGACAGGTATGCGGTGTCGGCGATGCGCCATATTTCGGCTCCGCCCACTTGATAAAGTGATTCCCTCTGTGTGCGAGGGACAATGTAGAATAGCCTTTTCCACAACTCGAAGTGAGCCTCACAGCCCAGGAAGAACTCACAGAGAGCAACATAGCCGGCGATATGTAGAATGGAGGCAGGGGTGAGATTGTGTAATTGGAGGCCGTAGAACTCTAGGAGCCCACGGAGGAACGGGTGAATTGGAAATCCGAGTCCCCTTAGTAAATAAGGAACAAGGCAAACCCGTTCTCCCATGGAGGGACAAGGAAGGCTCTCCGCTTGCGCCCCGCCATTGTAGGTGGCGAGCCCGGCTCGAACGGGCACCATATACGTCGGAGGGAGAAATCCCTTAGTCTGCAGCTCGACTAATCGACTGTGCGGGACTGAACACCTCTCCCAATCACCGGGCTTAGGGCTACGGGGGAGGGAGGAGGAGCTGCGGAGGCCGGTCATGCTGGAATGGAACTTTCCGAAGCACACTCTGATGAATTCTCACTGGGGGAGGATGATATGGATCGGATCTAAGAATCCCCAACCCTTTAATAGACAAATTTATTTATCTGGCTAGGGGGGCGAATGTAAAAACGCCCTGGCGCCTTGTATTCATTCGACGCATGGGAGATAGCCCTTATTGGGCGCAAAAGCCAAGAGGTTTAACATTTATGGAGCCGAACACTACTTACGAACACTTGAAACTTGGAGAAGAACCCGCCTTGCAATGCCGAAGACAACACTGCACGCCGGACTCATCGTCATTGAAGCCTGGTTCGGGGGCTACTGAGGGAGTCCTAGATTAGAGGGTATCCGGACAACCGGATTATATCCTTTGGCCGGACTGTTGGACTATGAAGATACCAGATTGAAGACTTCGTCCCGTGTCCAGATGGGACTCTACTTGGCGTGGAAGGTAAGCTAGGTAATAGGGATATGTATATCTCCTCCTTTGTAACCGACCTTGTGTAACCCTAGCCCCCTTCGGTGTCTATATAAACCGGAGGGTTTTAGTCCGTAGGACAAGATACAATCATACCATAGGCTAGCTTCTAGGGTTTAGCTTCTCTGATGTCGTGGTAGATCTACTCTTGTACTACCCATATCATCAATATTAATCAAGCATGACGTAGGGTTTTACCTCCATCTAGAGGGCCCGAACCTGGGTAAAACATTGTGTCCCCTGCCTCCTGTTACCATCCTCCTTAGATGCACAGTTCGGGACCCCCTACCCAGGATCCACCGGTTTTGACACCGACAGGAAGCATTCCACATCAAAAATTCTGTTTTTATCATTTACCAACTCGAGGACGAGCAGGAATTAAGCTTGGGGATGTTGATACGTCTCCAACGTATCTATACTTTTTTATTGTTCCATGCTATTATATTATCTATTTTGTATGTTAATGGGCATATTTTTACACTTTTATATTATTTTTGGGACTAACCTATTAACCGGAGGCCCAACCCAAATTGTTGTTTTTTTGCCTATTTCACTGTTTCGCAGAAAAGGAATATCAAACGGAGTCCAAACGGAATGAAACCTTCGGGAGGGTGATTTTTGGAACAAATGTGATCCAGAGGACTTGGAGTGGACATCAAGCAATCAACGAGGAGGCCACGAGGGTGGGGGGCGCGCCTACCCCCTGGGCGCGCCCTCCACCCTCGTGGGCCCCTCATTGCTCCACCGACCTACTTCTTCCTCCTATATATATCCATATACCCCGCAAACATCCAAGAGCACCACGAAACCCTATTTTCACCACCGCAACCTTCTATACCCAAGAGATCCCATCTTGAGGCCTTTTCCGGAGCTCCGTCGGAGGGGGCATTGATCACGGAGGGCCTCTACATCAACTCCATGGCCCCTCCGATGATGTGTGAGTAGTTTACCTCAGACCTTCAGGTCTATATCTAGTAGCTAGATGGCTTCTTCTCTATGTTTGGATCTCAATACAATGTTCTCCTTGATTCTCTTGGAGATCTATTCGATGTAATCTTCTTTTGTGGTGTGTTTGTCGAGATCCGATGAATTGTGGGTTTATGATCAAGTTTATCTATGAACAATATTTGAATCTTCTCTGAACTCTATTATGTATGATTGTGTTATCTTTGCAAATCTCTTCGAATTATCAATTAGGTTTGGCCTACTAGATTGATCTTTCTTGCAATGGGAGAAGTGCTTAGCTTTGGGTTCAATTTTGCGATGCTTGATCCCAGAGACAGAAAGGGAAACGACACGTATTGTATTGTTTCCATCGAGGATAAAAAGATGGGGTTTACATCATATTGCATGAGTTTATCCCTCTACATCATGTCATCTTGCTTAAGGCATTACTATGTTCTTATGAACTTAATACTCTAGATGCATGCTGGATAGCGGTCAATGTGTGGAGTAATAGTAGTAGATGAAGAATCGTTTCGGTCTACTTGTCACGGACGTGATGCCTATATACATGATCATACCTAGATATTCTCATAATTATTCGCTTTTCTATCAATTGCTCGACAGTAATTTGTTCACCCACCGTAATACTTATGCTCTTGAGAGAATCCACTAGTGAAACCTATGGCCCCCGGGTCTATTTTCAATCATACAAGTTTCCAATCTACTTTATTTTGCAATCTTTACTTTCAATATATATCATAAAAATACCAAAAATATTTATCTTATTATTATTATTATTATCATCTCTATCAGATCTCACTCTTGCAAGTGGCCGTGAAGGGATTGACAACCCCTTTATCGCGTTGGTTGCGAGGTTCTTATTTGTTTGTGTAAGTACGAGGTGACTCACGTGTGGTCTCCTACTGGATTGATACCTTGGTTCTCAAAAACTGAGGGAAATACTTATGCTGCTTTACTGCACTACCCTTTCCTCTTCAAGGGAAAACCAATGCAGTGCTCAAAAGGTAGCAGTGTACCAAGGCCACTTGAGAAATCTCGGCCCGTTCCGAGAACGTTTGACTCCCGCTCATGAAAAGAGACAAAAGGGGTGCGCCGGGTTCATGTGGGAGTATCGGATTGCAAAACGAACAACGGGGAAAATGCTCGGATGCATGAGGCGAACACGAATGCAAATGCGATGCACATGATGACATGATATGAAATGCATGACATGAACAAAATGCAAAAACAAAGACAAAACCCAAGCACGAAGGGAATCTCATAACTTAAAGCCAAATATGACAAGAGTCGGAGTTACAAATATGGCAAGTTACATCCGGGGTGTTACAACACTCCACCACTACAAGAGGATCTCGTCCCATGATCTAGGACTGAAAGAACTCCAGATATTCGGAACGGAAGTGGTCCTCGCATTCCCAGGTGGCTTCTCGGTCGGAATGGTGTGACCACTTCACTTTAAAGAATTTGATTGACTTGTTGCGAGTCTTGCACTTGGTTTTTTCAAGAATAGCATCGGGATGCTCATGATAAGACAAATCTTATTGGATATCAATCTCTTCGAAGTTAATAGTGCGCTCAGGAGTCTTGAAGCACTTGCGAAGCTGTGACACGTGAAACACATCGTGCACATTTGCGAAGTTGGACGGAAGCTCAAGTTGATAGGAGAGGTCACCTCTTTTGCCAATGATCTTGAAAGGACCCACGTATCTAGGGGCAAGCTTCCCTTTGATACTTAAGCGACGAGTGCCTTTCATTGGAGAGACGCGAAGGTAGACATGGTCTCCGATCTCGAAAGCCAAGTCATGGTGCTTGCTATCATAGTTACTCTTCTGACGCGATTGCGTGGCTTTGAGATTTTCACAGATGACTTTACACATTTCTTCATCTTCTGTGATTAAGTCGTTGCCAAGAAGTTGGCGTTCCCCAGTCTCTGACCAATTGAGAGGAGTACGACACTTTCCACCATAGAGAATTTCGAATGGGGCCTTGCCCGAACTCGCTTGGAAGTTGTTGTTGTAGGAGAACTCGGCATATGGAAGACAATCTTCCCACTTCATACCAAAGGAAATGACACAAGCCCTGAGCATATCTTCAAGAATTTGGTTTACTCGCTCGACTTGGCCACTAGTTTGAGGATGGAATGTTGTGCTGAAGCGAATGTTGGTTCCCATGGCCTTCTGGAAGGAGTCCCAGAACTTGGAGGTGAAAATGCTTCCACGATATGAAGATATCAATTGTGGAATGCCGTGCAAAGAGACAATCATGGAGGTGTATAGCTCTGCCAGCTGAGCTGCTGTGATAGATTCTTTGATTGGAAGGAAATGAGCCACTTTAGTAAGCTTGTCGATGACAATGAAGATAACATCATTTCCACGCTTGGACTTGGGAAATCCAGTCACGAAGTCCATTTCGATATGGTCAAACTTCCATTCTGGAATAGCAAGATGTTGGAGGAGACCAGCTGGTCGTTGGTGTTCTGCTTTCACCCTTCTGCAGACATCACATTCATTCACGAATTGAGCAATTTCTCGCTTCATTCGAGTCCACCAATACGACTGCTTGAGGTCATGGTACATCCTTGTACTTCTAGGATGAATGGAAATAAGGGAATTGTGTGCATCGTTCATTAGGACCTTCCTTACATCACCTTTAGGAACCACAATTCGGTCCTCCAAGAATAGAGTGTCTTTGTCATCAATGCGATAGCACTTGTATTTGGGTTGGCTCTTGGCAATCCCATGTTTCACCTTCTTCACCATGGTATCCAGGAGTGTTGTGCCTCACGAATTTGATCTTCCAAAGTAGGAGAGACTAGAAGGTTGGCAAGAAAGCCTTGAGGAACAACTTGGAGATTTAGTTTGCGGAAAGCTTCACAAAGGTCCGGTTGGAAGGGCTTGAGAATTAAGCTGTTGCAGTAAGCCTTCCTGCTCAAAGCATCTGCAATCACATTGGACTTGCCTGGAGTATATTCAATACTCGGGTTGTACTGTTGAATCATTTCAACCCATCGAGCCTGCCTGAGGTTGAGGTTGGGTTGAGTGAAGAGGTACTTGAGGCTCTTATGATCTGTGAAGATGTCCACTTTCCTTCCCAACAAGAGATGTCTCCATGTTAATAATGCATGAACAACTGCTGCCAACTCAAGATCATGAGTGGGGTAGTTCCTTTCGTTGGGCTTCAACTGACGAGAGGTATAAGCCACGACTTTCTTCTCTTGCATTAACACAACACCGAGACCTTGTAAGGAAGCATCACAGGAAACTTCGAATGGCTTGGATTCGTCAGGAGGAGTCAAGACAGGAGCTGTGACTAGCTTCTCTTTGAGGGTGTTGAAAGCAATGTCACACTCAAGCATCTAGACATACTTTACATGCTTCTGTAGGAGGTTGGAAAGAGGCTTAGCAATCTTAGAAAAATTCTCAACGAATCTTTGACAATAGCTTGCAAGCCCAAGAAAACTGCTGAGCTGCTTGACATTCTGAGGAGGTTCCGAATTCACAATTGCAGACACCTTCTCGGGATTAACGGCAAAGCCTTTGGCGGAGATGATATGACCAAGGTAGAGAACCACATCAAGCCAAAACTTAAACTTGGAAAACTTCGCATAGAATTGATGCTCTTTGAGCTTGTCGAGCACCAATCTCAAATGCTTGGCATGATCCTCCTTATTCTTGGAGAAGACCAAGATATCATCGAGATACACCAGGACGAAATCATTTGTGTAAGGGTTGAAGATGAAGTTCATCATGCGAGAGAACATTGGAGAAGCATTGACAAGGCCAAAAGACATGACAGTATATTCATAAGAACCATAGCTTGTTCTGAATGCTGTCTTTGGGATATCCTGTTCATGAATGAGAATCTGATGATAACCCATATGGAGGTCAAGCTTGGAGAATACTTTGGCACCTTTAAGTTTCTCGAATAGCTCATTGATGTTGGGAAGTGGATACTTTTTCTTAATTGTCTTCTTGTTCAATGGACGGTAGTCGATGCAGAGTCGGTCCGTTCCATCTTTCTTTCGGACAAAAAGAACACCACAACCCCATGGAGATGAACTCGCTCTGATCAGACCCAAATGCTCTTGTTCATCGAGTTGTTTCTTCAAGTCCTTCAAATCCTTTGGTCCAAGCTTGTAAGGACACTTACAAACGGGTTCTATGCCAGGCTCAAGGTGGATAACGAATTCAACTGGCTGGTGAGGAGGCATTCTCGGAAGCTCTTCTGGAAAGACATCTTGGTTCACAAACGACTGGAATATGAGAGATGGCATTCAACTCGCCCTTCTCATTGAGAGAAAACAATCGAATGGTTTCGTCACGAGCGGCATAGATGATCACATCCTTAGAAGAGTGTGTCAATTGAATTTCCCTGGCAGCATAATCAAGCTAAGCCTTGTGCTTAGAAAGCCAGTCCATGCCAAGAATTAGATTAATATCCGAGTCACCAAGAACAATTGGAGAAGACAGAAATTTATAGTTTTCCATCTTAATAGAAACATCCTGAACCATGGAGCTTGCGTTCATGCATTTACCCAGAGAGATAACTGATAACGGTCTAGGCAAAACTTGGAAAGCCAACTCATGCTTAGATGCAAATGGTCTTGAGATGAAACTAAGTTATGCACTAGTATCAAATAAAACTTTTGCAGGAAAGTCATCAACAGGAAGATTACCCATGATCACTTCTGAAGAATCCTCGGCTTGAGCTGCGTTCACCATGTTCACCTTTGCAAACATGGAATTATGCTTGACCACCGCATTGCTGGAAGATCTCACAGGAGGAGGAGGCGGAAGGCGCCTTTGGTTGACGCACTTGTTTGCATAGTGCCCTTTCTGCTGACACTTGTTGCAAGTAACCTCTAAGAGCGTACAATGATAAGGAGCACTTGACCTTGGAGTTTGAGACTGAGCTTTGTTCTGATAGCCTAGGTTGGGTGGGTGCGAAGATCCATTTCCACATTTACCCTTCTGCTGGTAGGGATGACGAAATGGAGGAGGAGGCAACCAGAACTTCTGTTTCTTAGCTGCCACTTGTGATGAAGAAGAAGATTAAACCGCGTCCCTGACTCTCTTCTTAGATGCCTCACACTTGAGCTGAGCAGCTTCTTGCTTTAGTGCCATGTTATAGAATTGATCGAACTTAGTCGGCTCAAGAACCAAGAGAGCTAACTGCAGATCTTCTCTGAGGCCACCTCTGAATTGATAGATCATACTCTTTTCATTAGGAACATCTTGTTTAGCGAAGTGAGCAAGTTTCCGAAACTGGATATTGTATTGATACATGGATATGCTGCCTTGCCTGAGATTGCGGAACTCCTCACGCTTGCTCTCAGCCACAGTTGGTGGAATGTGATGAGCTTTGAAGTCTCGTCGGAAATCATACCAGGTAATCAGACGACCTCCTCTGGAATTTCTGTATTGTTGATACCACCCAGCAGCTTGGTCCTTGAGTTGAAAAGAAGGAAACTTGACAAAGTCCTCAGGCCTGACATTGCTACATTCAAAATGCTTGCAGATGTCCATGAGCCAATCGTCAGCGTCTGTGGCCTCGACACATTTGCTGAAAGACTTCAGCTGGTTTGCAAGGAACTGGTTGAGGGTAGCAAACTTAGGCTGATTGTTGCCTTGGCCTTGATTTCCTTGGTTGCCTTGACCTTGGTTGCACTCTTGCAGGAGTTGCAAAACATCTGAGTGTTGGCATTGGTGGCTGCCATTGCAGCTTGCTATGCCTCCAGAGGTGAAGGTAGTGGCGGAGGGTTCGACTGATCCCCATCATTGCGGTCTGGATTCTGACGCATTGGAGGAGCCATCCTGAAGAGGGTGACATCCGTTAGAATCTTGAATTCTTGATAGACAAATATACAAGCTGAATCAATGGATAGGAATTGGAACATATAGTCTTAACATTCGAACAAGGATGAACAAATGAATTCCAAAGTAAATCATGACACGTCCATTAAGGTGATAAGCCACTTAGATAAAGGTAGATTAATAAGGCAACAAGGTATGAATATGAAAAAATATGTGGTAAGGATTACCCAATCACAAACCAAATATCTGTAGGAACAAATACTAGAGCTACTTGAATTCCCACCTATAAAACTCCCGAAACTTTCTGGTTATGCAATCAGGTGTTGGGGATACAGGGGAAGGATAATATCTCACCCAAACTAACAATCCCTACATCTAGCTGTATCCATCCTTCAACACATAACCAAGAAACATTCGGAAATCATGTACCTCAACCTTCAAAAAGAATATGTTATACGAGTTATGGCAATACTCCCAAACTCCCACCCCAGTACTGGGTGGCGTCGAGGTTATCTCACCAACAATTGCATAAAAGAGATTTTCGATGTCGGCGAACTCAGGTATTCCAGAACTGCAACGATAAAATTGTGACGACAACACCTCGGAGCTCAACTCCCCGGGACACTGCCACCACCCCTAAATGTCAGGAGGCACCAAGAGCAATGTTCTCATCAGAACACTATCGGAACGATACCAAGATACCCGCGTGATCCTAAAAAAAATCTACGCCAGGAGGCCTCACCAGAGCAACGAAGGGACTGAGGAGTAAAAGAATCCTACTCTCCGATATATATAATCCTAAGACTCAAAACATTTTGTTCTAGACTCAACAACGTCAGCGATTCGATCAAGCAGGGGGCCCCTAAATCAGGGATGGCTCTGATTACCAACTTGTAACACCCACAATGTGGCTATATCTCCCATGTGTCGGGGCACGACTTAGAGGCATAGCCGCATGGTAGGTTTGTCACAAGAGGGGTAATCTTCACACAATCCCATGTACTGAATAAGAAGGGGATAAAGAGTTGGCTTACAATCGCCACTTCACACAATACATAAATAATTCATACATCATCCAAATACACTCAAAGACCGACTACAGCCAAATCCGAATAAAAAGGAAGATAAACACCAAATGCTAGATCCCCGATCGTTCCAACTGGGTTCCACTACTGATCATCAGGAAAAGCAACATAGTAACAACCAAGATCCTTGTCGAACTCCCACTTGAGTTCGGTAGCATCACCTGCACTGGTATCCTCGGCACTTGCAACTGTTTGGAAGTATCCGTGAGTCACGATGACTCAGCAATCTCACACCCGCGGGATCAAGACTATTTAAGCTTATGGGTAGGAGAAGGTAGTGAGGTGGAGCTGCAGCAAGCACTAAGCATATATGGTGGCTAACATACGTGAACACGAGCGAGAAGAGAAGGAGCGCACGGTCGAGAAGCTAGAAGTGATAAAGAAGTGATCCTGTAGCTACTTACGTTCAAGCATAACACAAGACCGTGTTCACTTCCCGGACTCCGCCGAAAAGAGACCATCACGGCTACACACGCGGTTGATGCATTTTAATTAAGTCAAGTGTCAAGTTCTCTACAACCGGATATTAACAAATTCCCATCTGCCACATAACCGCGGGCACGGCTCTCGAAATTTTATACCCTGCAGGGGTGTCCCAACTTAGCCCATCACAAGCTCTCACGGTCAACAAAGGATATTCCTTCTCCCGGGAAGACCGATCAGTGTCGGAATCCCGGTTACAAGACATTTTGACAATGGTGAAACAAGACCAGCAAAGCCGCCCAACTGTGCCGACAAATCCCGATAGGAGCTGCACATATCTCGTTCTCAGGGCACACCGGATTGTCCAAACTTCTGGTAGGCCAGCCCAGAGTTGCCCCTGGTGGCCATTGGCGGTTGACAAGTTGGACCAACACTCAGAGGAGCACTGGTCCGGGGGTTTAAAATAAAGATGACCCTTGAGTCCGTGGAACCCATGGGAAAAAGGCTTAGGTGGCAAATGTTAAAACCAAGGTTGGGCCTTGCTGGAGGAGTTTTATTCAAGGCGAACTGTCAAGGGGTTCCCATAACACCCAACCGCGTAAGGAACGCAAAATCAAGGAACATAACACCGGTATGACGGAAACTAAGGCGGCAAGAGTGGAACAAAACACCAAGAAAAAGGCCGAGCCTTCCACCCTTTACCAAGTATATAGATGCATTAAATTAAATAAGAGATATTGGTGGGGATATAGCTACCAGGTATGACCCGCCTAGGAGGGGCCGGGTCAACCCCAGTGGCGGGTTACAAAAAGAAGCCTAGTAAACATGCAAGGCGATGGTTTGTTATAGGGCTTGTAGTAGGCCCAAGCCCAGAGGCGGCTTAAGGCCTGTAATTATAAACCGCTCTATGTAAAGTAAGACTTGTAAAGAAAGGCATGTAATAGAAGTCACCGAGCCGGACACGTTATATGAGCCGGCCGGGACTCTGGAGGCCGCCAGGCGTCAACCCGTGTATATAAGGGGATGACCCGGCGGCAGCTTAGGAGGAAGAGACAACAGATCGATAGCCAAGCTAGCAGATTCGCTCCTTGGTCATCAAAACCTAGCAATACAACATCAACTGGACTACGCCTTACCTTCACCGTAAGGGGCCGAACCAGTATAAATCTCTTGTGTCCTTTGTCCCGATTAAACCCTTTAATCTTCCCAGTTGTGATTGCCCTACGACTAAGTCCTTTCGCTAGGACATCTGCGTGACAATTCCACGACAGTTGGCGCCCACCGTGGGGCCAGTGCACGTTGGATTTGAGTTCTTGAAGGGCAACTTCGAAGGGCTCAAGGGATACGCTATGGGCCGGATGACCAAGAGTCGTCGCGACAAGCTCTACATCGATGACGAAGGCTGGGCCCCCGACGCCGGCTCGATTGAGTACAGGTATCGGGTCCCCTTTGGCAGAATCCATGTCTTTATCGGTCGGGTCAGCGAGTCAGGCCCTGAGCCGGACGTCTGCACCAACCTCATTGAGACGGCTCAGCGCGCGACACCTGCCCGGGCTCAACCCACCGTGTGGCGGGCCTTCGTGGGTTGCATCCATGGAGGAGAATTTTCTGAAGGATCGATAGACGGTGGTGAGACAGCCGTCTGCTCTAATGATACGTCGTCCACAGGCGGGACATATTCTTTGTATCAGCTACAAGATGGCAAGCTCAGGGGCTATTCCAATGGCGGCAGTATTCCAGACCCGTCTGAGCCGCCGAATCGAGCCGGAGTCTTCATGGCTGGCACTCAACCCGGGCAGAATTCTATGGCTGCGGCAGCAATAACCACCGGGTCAGCGGCAGCCGGGTCAGGAGTCCCCGCACGCCCCCCGACTCAGGTATTAATGGACCTCATGGATAAGATGATGGCTCTATTGTCTGCTGTGGTTGAGCCAGTAGATAAGGCTTAGCATGATGCGGAGGTGGCACGACTACATGAAGAGGTAGCACAGGCCAAAGTAAATTTAGCAGTGGAAGATGTCAGGATGGACGCAGAACAGGAAGCTCTGGATGCACGTTCTCAGGAGCTTCCAGCGGAGACTTTTCGGCTCTCGGTGGATCTGAACGCGTCAAACAAGGTCATGAGGAGAAGACACCAGAAAACTCAATCACGTCTGCCTCTGACTTATGATCCTAGGAACCTTTTCCACACACCCGGGGCTGGTCCCAGCAACCTGCCGGAGGCAAACCGGACAGGGGCGCCGGTTCAGCCGAGGGCCATGGAACCACCCCGTGTGAATTTTGCTCCGCCTCATTACACGCCAGTACCACCAGGTCACTTCTCTAACCCTTTGGAGAATTTAATTGCTATGTCGGCTCATCTGGCGGCTCTCCCAATGGAAGGCGACTCTCCAACAACGATCGAAACACAAAGGGTCAGAGAACTTCTTCAGACAGCCCTGGCACAGCAGGATGCATACTCTTATAGTCGAGACAGAATCCATTCAACCCCTTGCCCAAGCCGGAGCCCGAGCTATAGCAGGCATATGGACTC
Organism: Triticum monococcum; assembly: GCA_034509565.1. NCBI lineage: Eukaryota > Viridiplantae > Streptophyta > Magnoliopsida > Poales > Poaceae > Triticum > Triticum monococcum. Next base: position 95,772,486 of record CM067843.1, on the reverse strand, counting down.
AGCGGCTATGTCAAGCAATGCCCAACACCATAACCAACTGCGCAGGCATGACCCGGTGCAGGATGGAGCCTTTAACTTGGTGGATCAGGAGAGGATCCGTCAGGAGGCTGAGCGGGCGGTTCAACTCGCACCTGAGCAGGGGGCTCATCAAACTTTTCCAGTTTATCCAGCAACTTTTGTTGAGGCAGGAGTGGCCACAAGGACAGGAGGTGTCCCTTGCATGGTATCGTCTCTACGTAATGAGCGCTTGCCAAAGGATTTTAAGGGGCCTCATAAGGTGCCTAATTACATGGCCGACTTGTAGCCTGGGGCATGGATTGAAAGTTATGAGATGGCAATAGAGCTATTGGAGGTCAGTGATGCAGCAATGGCTAAATATTTCACTATGATGTTGGATGGAACAACTCGCACTTGGTTGAAAGGGTTGCCACCCAACTCCATCAGCTCATGGGCATAGTTAAAAGCCTGATTCATTCAGAATTTCAAGGACACATGTAAGCACGCTATGTCAATCATGGACTTGACTAAATGTAAGCAAGAGGAAGGTGAGTCCACGACCCATTGGGTGCGTCGGGTCAAGGAGATAATACATTCATCTGATAAGATGGATGCCGGCTCTGTGGTCTTAATGTTGGAGAAAAAATGCCGTCTTGAACACCTCAAGCAGAAGTTGGGACGGATCAAGCATGATTGTCATGACATGGGCCAGTTGATGGTGGCTCTGGTCAAATACGCTGATTCAGATAGTACCAAGGATCCCGCGTCTGATGAAGAGAAGGCAGGGAAGGGAAAAAAGAACGGCAATGGCAAGGGTCACCAGCATAACTCGGCGAATCAAGGAGGTAATAAACATACGGCTGACGAGTTTGTGGCTAATGGCAGTACACATGGCAAGAACCAACGGCGCAAGGGAAGGCCACCTACTTGGTCAGGCGGGTCAGGTCCCACCCTTGAGCAACTACTGAATGAACCCTGTCCAAGACACGACACCCGGGAGAAGCCAGCCACCCGTCTATGGAAGGACTGTATGATCATGAAGGCGTTTAAAAATTCCAACATTTTCGATGGTAACCACGGACCTGGCGGCGGTTCAGGCGGTGGCGGCTTTCATGGCCCAGGCGCCGGCTCAGGCGGAGGCGGTTTTCAGGGCCAGGGCCATCCGGGTAACTAGGGTGGTTATAATCAGCAATCTAGCCAAAGTAATCAACAGCAACATCAGCAGTAGTCCGGGTATGAGAGTAACCCAAAACAGCTGAACAGTGGGCAGTACCACGTATTTACCACTAGTTTGTGCAAGAGGGACTAGAAACTTCACAAGAGGGCTGTAAATGCTGTTGAGCCGGCGGTTCTGTCACATCCTAGCTAGTTCATGCATTAGAGTGTTGCATCATGTTTACTTTTCCAAAAACTTGAAATGGGGATGACAGAACCCCCAGCATCCCCCTGAAAACAACTAGGGTTTACTAAAATCTTTTGCAATGAACCTGAAATGCCCTAATAATCCCAAACTAAAACATTTCATGTTGGACATGTTCCATACAGTGAGCATGTGCAGTTTGGTGAATTTTGGAGATGCCTAGGTATTTTTAGAAATGCCACGAACTTGCAAAAATAAAGAAAACAGAAAATAAAAGAAAAAACTTACTTACCTGGCCGCAACCCACAACCCAGCCCGCCTGGCGGCCCAGCGCTATGCTGGCCTGTGCCAGCCAGCTGCTTCTTCCCCGTCAGGCAGGCAGGGAGGTGACGCCGGCGTGAGCGAGCTTGCCACGGCGCCACCTGCTTGTCGCTTTGCCTCTGGACGCGCTGGACGATCTCCACGTCGCCTCCCCGAACCCCTAGACACATCCACACGCCCCCTGCCTCTCTCCCTCGCTGTTAGTGTCAAAACCGGCGGATCTCGGGTAGGGGGTCCCGAACTGTGCGTCTAGGCCGGATGGTAACAGGAGGCAAGGGACACGAAGTTTTACCCAGGTTCGGGCCCTCTTGATGGAGGTAAAACCCTACGTCCTGCTTGATTAATATTGATGATATGGGTAGTACAAGAGTAGATCTACCACGAGATCGGAGAGGCTAAACCCTAGAAGCTAGCCCGTGGTATGATTGTTGTTCTGTATGTTGTCCTACGGACTAAAACCCTCCGGTTTATATAGACACCGGAGAGGGTTAGGGTTACACAAAGTCGGTTACAATGGTAGGAGATCTATATATCCGTATCGCCAAGCTTGCCTTCCACGCCAAGGAAAGTCCCTTCCGGACACGGGAAGAAGTCTTCAATCTTGTATCTTCATAATCCAGGAGTCTGGCTGAAGGTATAGTCCGGACATCCGGACACCCCCTAATCCAGGACTCCCTCAGTAGCCCCCGAACCAGGCTTCAATGACGATGAGTCCGGCGCGCAGTTTGTCTTCGGCATTGCAAGGCGGGTTCTCCTTCAAATTCCGTGTACCTGTCGGATAAAGTCCGGTTTCTTGTAAATGTTGCACTCCTCGGCTTCGACGCCCAATAATGGCCGTCTCCCACGTGTCAAACGAATATGAAAAGTCTGAGTGTTTTTACATCCACACCCCTAGCCGCGTAAATGAGCCGCCCATTTAAGGGGACGAGGATTTAGATCCAAACCACACCTTCTCCCCTTCGCGAGTGTTCATCAGAGCGCATCCGACAAAGGTCCATACCACCATGGCCAGCCGTCACAACTCCTCCTTTCACCCCTCCAGCCCTCAGCCTGGATATTGGGAGAGATGTTCCATCCCGCATAGCGAGCTAGTGACGCTCCAGACCAAGGGATTTCTCCCCCTGGCCTATATGGTCCCGGTTCGAGCCGGTCTTGCCATCTATAATGGCGGAGAGCAAGTGGAGAGTGCCCCTAATCCCTCCAAAGGAGAGCGGGTATGCCTTGTCCCTTATTTAATAAGAGGGATCAGATTTCCAATCCATCCATTTCTCCGGGGGCTCATGGAGTTCTATGGCCTCCAGCTACACAATCTTACGCCTGCCTCCGTATTGCATATCGCGGGCTTCGTAGCCCTCTGCGAGCTGTTCTTGGGTGTTGAGGCTCATTTCGGGCTGTGGAAAGAGCTATTCTACCTTGTGCCCCGCTCTCAGAAGGGGTCGATATATCAAGTGGGTGGAGCCAAAGTGTGGAGGATCGCCGGGACCGGATATCTATCTGGAACCCTGAAGAAGGCGTCCGAGGACTCTTCGGAATGGTTTTACATAGAGGACGTCCCGCTGCCGGATCCTGTCTGGATCGGCCTCCCTGAGTTCGACAGTGCTCCACTAAAGAAGCGCCTAAGTTGGCGTCCACGGAGCCCTCAGAGGGAAAGTGACAAGGACGTCCGTTACCCGATGAGCCGGATAAGATTGTTAGCTCATTTCGGACTGACCATGATCGGGGTCATGGCCGCATGCATCATGCGAGGGGTGCAGCCGCTACAGTACAGAGGCCACCCCATGTGGGATTTCAACGGGGAGGACAACGCCACCCGCTACGGCAGTAAGGGACCGGATTCGGCTGCGGCCCTAACAAAGACCTTGTCCGCTTTCTACAAGGGAGAAGAGGAGGAATTTCTCCGCGTCAACCCGCAGGGTGGATTTTCTATGTACAATCCCCCAAGCTGGGTAAGTGGTTTACTTGCCCCTCCGTTTTATATTCCCATCGTTAAATATTCAGTCTAACGACTTTAACGCAGGAACTGCGCCAGGCTGTTAAAGAAATAAACAACCCTCCTCCACAACCCGAGGACCCAGGACGGTCCCTCGACCCGGCCTGTCAAGAGGATCCGGACTTATCTGTGGAGCTGATTGATGGAGTGTTTCATCAATTGAGCAAGGACAATGCCTTGGTGGCCATTACGGCCGATTACCCAGGGATAATCCTGGCCTCCCAGGTAACTAAGATCGAAGTCCTAGTACCCCAAATAGGGGTCCGCCCTCTCGTGTTTTCAGTTTCCTGATTACAACCGAGCTTTGCAGGGGAGGTTTTTGAGACGGGAGGCCGAACCTGCGGCGACAAGCCAACGAGGGGCCGCAGGGTCCCGTGGGCAGAAAAGAGGTGCAGTCCAGATCGAGACGTCAGCGCAAAGGTATGGCGCGCCCCCTTGTCCCAGGTGTTATACCTTCAAGGCATGTTAACATTCGTGCTCTCTTCAGGACAAAGATACCTCGCCGGACTATATCCGGAGAGGCTGCCAATCGCGCCTCCACCAGCCAGGCTCCAAAGCCTGGTCCGGAGGCGGAGGTGAACACAAGGCGCGCACCGGACGCTCCTCCGACGGAGGACGTGGACAGGTTGTCTGCCACCAACTCTGAGGTGGAGAGTGCCATGAACCACAGGCGTCGCCGGACAATTCTTCGTGACGCTTGTTTCTCCTGAGAGGCATTAGATGCCTTCAATTCGGGAGATGCGTACCTCTGTGCCGCTCAAAATGGTCTAGCCAGAGCCACGGAGCAATATGTAAAAGACATACGGGTAAGAAAATTTTGGTAATTATATATATATATATATATATCTATACCAGTAGCCCCCGAGACTTGAAATAGTTAGAATAACTGATTTAAGGATCACATGTTATGCAGGTTCTTACAGAAAAGAATTCCCTACTGTCCCAGGAGCTGGAAGAGTGCAAAGCCCAACTTGAGGCCGCACTAGCCGCGACAGGGGAGCCCAAGGAGATCCCCTCTGGTAATATACACTTCGAAAGATAAGTATTTTGCGAAGCACGGCATGGGTGCGAATCTGACAAATGAAATTGCAGATGGCGCCAGATTGAATCCGGAAAGGCAACACCTCCTACGCCAGCTGAAGGCTGGTGAGAAGGTGCTGACAAAGGTGAGGCGGGAGAAGAACGATCTCCAAGATGCCAACACCAAGCTGGGCGTCGAGCTGAAAGATGTTCGTGCTCAGCTGTCAGACTCCGTTAAGGAGAATCAGCGGCTTCGGCGCGGCATATTTAGTAAGTGCTTGAACAAAACTTTGGAGAAAAAAGTTCAGCGGGGAAGTCGACTAACAGAGTAATGTCTGTAGGTGTGCTAACAGGTCGTCCTCTAGAGGAGATGCCCGGTTCTACGGGTGACCTTCTTCTCGAGCTCTCGCGACTGCTCGAGCGAGTTCAGAAGGCAATGCGAAGGGTCGCCCAGGCCCTGTGGCCATCCATCTCCGTGCCCGAAGGTCTTGGAGAGCTTGCGGAGAGGCTAAAGGGAGCACGGCGGCGCTTCCGATTGTGGAAGATATCAGCCTGCCGTCAAGGCGCTAGGGAGGCCTGGGCCATGGTGAAGACGCGGTACACAAAGGCTGACCCCAACCACATGGCCGAGGTCGGTCCTGTGGGGCCCGATGGGAAGGAGATACCTGTAAGCTTAGTATACGGCCAAGTAGAATTGGCCATAAAGTATTCCCAGCAGGACTGTAAATTAGACAGCCTGTTAGATGGTATTGAAAGGAATACAATCAGTCAGAATAACTGTGTAATTTAATTGACATTTATAATGCCTTCTAGCCGGATTGTAGATCGTTTGTCATGGCCGACCTTTTCGCTTCATCCTCGGGACCTGACGGTCCGGAGTGTGTCCGAATTCCCATGCGGTTATATAAGAACCGGGGAATGCATGGAGACCAGGCGTAGGGGTCATTAGTGCGTGAACAGACAAGTGCCCGACTAGTTATGTTATATTACATGGTTAGTAAGAAACATCTTCTAGGGAGAATAGTTCCGTTAGGGGTTACTTTCCCAGGGAGGCATGCCCTAAAGTGCATGCCCATTCTGCGAAAAAGACGCAGGAAAAAGCATCTGGGGGCGCATAAATAAATAAGTAAAAAGATCATCTTTTAGGTCACCGACCGAATATTCCCTTAAGAACGCTAGCTTTTGGCTTCACCCAGTCTGAGGTACACATCCGGCTGATCCGGCAGTAACAATCGCAGAGGTGCTCCCTTTACCACCTAGCCGAATAATCGGGAACGTAGGGGTAAGCACAGGAGCTAGGCAACCCAGCTTGGCCAAAACTTAAGTCATATCGATGCATATAATGGTGAAATAAAAGGTACATGCGGAAGTGTCACACATGTGTTGGGCATGAAGCCCGTATAAATAAGCTTCTGGTAAAAGAAGCCCCCAGGTTTAATGAGTGCGAATAGCACGTCATTTGATGAGCCTTTAAAAGCTATAAGAGAAAGGAAGGGGAGAAGGAGAGAAATGTAAGATAGACAGTATATAAAAAATGGACAGAGGAAGGAGACAAACACAGAGTCCGGCGCTAGGCATAGAATCTTCAGAGACGGGCAGCGTTCCATGGGTTCGGCTCGAGTCGGTTATCCGATGCATCTCGCAGGCGGTACGCTCCACCAGTCAGGACTTGGTCAATTATGAAGGGACCTTACCACTTGGGCTTGAGTTTGTCCTTTTTCTTGTCCGGCAGGCGTGGAACTAATTCGCCAACGTTGTAATTTTTGGCCCATACTTCTCTGCTTTGGTATCTTCGAGCCTGCTGTTGATAGAATGCGGAACGGGCTTTTGCCACGCCACGCTCCTCCTCCAATGCGTCCAAATTGTCCTGCCGATCGAGCTCGGCTTCTCTTTCTTCGTACATGCACACTCGAGGTGAGTCATGAATTATGTCGCAAGGAAAAACTGCCTCTGCGCCGTACACCATAAAGAATGGTGTGTATCTGGTGGTGCGATTCGGCATGGTCCGCAGCCCCCAGAGTACAGAGTCGAGCTCCTCTACCCAGTGCGTGTTAGATTCCTTGAGGGACCGCACTAATCTGGGTTTGATGCCGCTCATGATAAGATCATTTGCACGTTCGACCTGGCCGTTAGTTTGTGGGTGATAGACGGAAGCATAATCGAGCTTGATGCCCATGTTTTTGCACCAGAGTTTTACCTCGTCGGCCGTAAAGTTCATGCCGTTATCAGTGATGATGCTGTGGGGGACGCTGTAATGGTGTACAACCCCGGATATAAAGTCTATCACCGGTCCGGATTCGTCCGTCTTAACAGGCTTGGCTTCTATCCATTTGGTGAACTTATCCACCTTGACCAGTAAGTATTTTTGCTTGTGGGTTCCGCCTCTAAGGGGTCCAACCATGTCAAGCCCCCAGACCGCGAAGGGCCAAGTGGTGGGGATAGTTTGGAGGGCGGTGGCTGGCATATGGCTTTGGTTTGCAAAGAGCTGGCAACCGACGCATCGCTAGACTAAGTCCTGGGCGTCTGCCCGGGCCGTCGGCCAATAAAAGCCTGTACGGAAGGCCTTGCTTACAAGGGACCGGGCTGTAGCGTGATGACCGCTGAGTCCGGCATGAATTTCAGCCAGGAGGTTCCGCCCTTCCTCTTCAGAGATGCACCTTTGAAGGACTCCGGTAGTGCTTTTCTTATAAAGCTCTCCCTTGTGGACTTTGTAGGCTTTGGATCGCCGCACTATGCAGCGTGCCTCATTTTGGTCCTCGGGGAGTTCCTGCCTAGTAAGGTAGGCGAGGATTGGTTCTGTCCATGGGGCGATGACGGCCATTATTACGTGGGCTGATGGTGTTATCTCATTGGCAGAGCCTCCGATTGTGTCAGAATGTTCGGTGTCGGGCAATGCGGTTGGGTCCGGGCTATTATTGTTCGGCTCCCCTTCCCATACTACGGATGGCTTGAACAGCCTTTCCAAAAAGATGTTGGGGGGGGGACTACATCACGTTTTGCGCCGATGCGTGCCAGGACATCTGCCGCCTGATTATTTTCCCGGGCTATATGGTGAAATTCAAGCCCTTCGAACCGAGCTGACATTTTTAGGACGACATTGCGGTAAGCTGCCATTTTTGGATCCTTGGCATCGAAGTCTCCATTTATTTGGGATATTGCAAGGTTCGAGTCCCCGCGCACCTCTAGGCGTTGAATGCCCATGGATACTGCCATCCGGAGACCATGTAAAAGGGCCTCATATTCGGCTACATTGTTGGAGTCTGTGTACATAATTTGGAGTACGTATTGAACTGTGTCTCCTGTGGGGGACGTCAAAACGACACCAGCCCCTAGTCCGGCCAACATCTTGGAGCCGTCGAAATGCATGATCCAATTTGAATATGTGCCATACTCTTTAGGGAGTTCGGCCTCCGTCCATTCTGCGACGAAGTCAGCCAAAATTGCGACTTGATGGCTCGCCGTGGCTTATAAGTTATGTTGAACGGGAGGAGCTCAATGGCCCATTTTGCAATCCGGCCCGTTGCGTCACGGTTGTATATAATATCGTTAAGTGGTACTTCCGAGGCTACTGTTATTGAACACTCTTGAAAGTAGTGTCGTATCTTCCGGGATGACATGAATACCGCGTAAGCAATCTTTTGATAATGCGGGTATCGTGATTTGCACGGAGTGAGGATAGTGTACACATAATAGACCGGTTTTGAAGGGGGAATTTGTTGCTGCAATGTACAATAGCATTGGTTCGCCAATGTTTGGCGCGGCCAGGACTTGGTTTGTTGCCAATATGGCTTTTATTTCGTCGAGTCCAGCCGTGGCTGCATCCGTCCATTCGAAGTGTTCGGTGCGCCGAAGGAGGCGGTAAAGGGGTAGGGCCTTTTCTCCCAAGCGGGAGATAAAGCGGCTTAGAGCCGCCACGCATCCGCTTAACTTTTGTATTTGTTTGAGGTCCTTTGGGATATCCAATTGTGACAGAGCTCGGATCTTGGCTGGATTTGCTTCAATTCCTCTACCGGATACAATGAAGCCCAAGAGCTTTCCGGCTGGGACGCCGAAAACGCATTTTCCCGGGTTGAGCTTGATGTCGTATGTTCGGAGGTTATCAAATGTGAGCCTCAAGTCGTCTACTAGAGATTCGACATGTCTTGTTTTGACCACCACATCATCTACATATGCCTCCACTATTTTGCCGATCTGGTTTGCTAGACATGTCTGAATTATGCGCTGATATGTTGCGCCGGCGTTTTTGACCCCGAAGGGCATTATGTTGAAGTAGAATGGGTCGTATGGTGTAATAAATGTCGTTGCGGCTTGGTCTGATTCTGCCATCTTGATTTGATGGTAGCCGGAATATGTGTCGAGGAAACACAACGAATCGTGTCCTGCGGTAGCGTTGATAATTTGATCGATGCGGGGGAGGGGGAAGGGATCCTTTTGGCAAGCCTTGTTAAGGTCTTTCAAATCAACGCACAGGCACCAGGATTTGTCCTTCTTTGGTACCATCACCAGGTTTGCTAGCCAGTCCGGATGTTTTATATCTCTGATGAATCCGGCCTCCAATAGCTTTGCTAGCTCCTCTCCCATAGCCAGTCTCTTAGGTTCGAAAAAATACCGAAGAGCTTGTTTGACAGGTTTGAATCCTTTTAGGATATTTAGGCTGTGCTCGGCCAGCCTGCGTGGGATTCCTGGCATGTCTGAAGGGTGCCAGGCGAAAATGTCCCAGTTCTCTCGTAGGAACTCTCGTAGTGTGGCGTCTACATTAGGGTTTAACTGTGCCCCGATGGAAGCAGTTTTATTGGGGTCCGTTGGATGGACCTGGAATTTGACTATTTCGTCCGCCGGTTTAAAGGAGGTGGACTTGGATCTTTTGTCGAGTACCACATCATCCCTATTCACCGTGGAGCGCAGCGCAGTCAGTTCCTCAGCCGCTAGGGCTTCGGATAGTGCCTCAAGGGCCAGTGCGGCTGTCTTGTTTTCGGCATGGAGTGCTATGTCCGGATCACTAGCAAGAGTGATGATCCCTTTAGGCCCGGGAATCTTGAGCTTCATGTACTCGTAATGGGGTATTGCTTGGAAGATTGTAAATGCTTCCCGCCCTAATAGAGCGTGATAACCGCTACTGAACGGAGCCACATGGAACGTGACCTCTTCGGACCTGTAATTATCTGGCGTGCCGAACACCACATCTAGTGTGATTTTTCCTGTACATCACGCTTCTCGACTGGGGATTATTCCTCTAAAGGTTGTGCTGCTTCGCTCAATGCGGTTGCAGTCTATTTCCATTTTTTGAAGGGTTTCCTCATAAATGAGGTTCAATCCACTGCCGCCGTCCATGAGTACCTTGGTAAGACGAAAGCCGTCCACTATTGGACTGAGGACCAATGCGGCTGGTGCTCGGGCTGTTCGGAATTTAGGTTCATCACTGGCATTAAAGGTAATAGCCGTGTCACTCTATGGGTTTATTGTTGCTACTTGGTAGACTTCGGCATGGCTGCGGAGTGTCCTTTTTCGCATATTATTTGATGCAAAAGTCTCGAAGACTGTTAATACCGCAGTGGTGTCTCTGGGGTGGCTTTCTGTGGCCTCCGGAATTAGGAGATCTTTGCCAATTTTGGCCACCTGCCGGAGTATCCAACATGCTCTAAGGCTGTGAGTTGGTGTGGCGTCGTCTGTACTGTGAATTTTACAGGGTCCATTAAGCCATCCTTCCAGTACGGTTCCATGCCCTGTAGAGGGTTTTTGCTTTTTGGTGTTTGACCCGGGTGTTTGGCGATGATGCACCCTTTTATTTCGGACTGGGTTTGTATTCAGGGCCGGATCGTCCCAAAATTTTATTTTGGTTTTCCAGCCGCTTTCCATTGCAAAGTATTTTCGTACAATGGACGCCAAGTCAGCGAAGCGTGTAATATCACGGCGAATTATGGCGTTGAGGATTCCCTCGTCCGTGCAATTATTGCACAAGATTGAGATTGTGTCTTCCTCGCGGCAGTCCCTTATCCTGTTCCTAACCAGGAGGAATCTGGCCCAGTAATGATGTACTATTTCTTTGGGCTCTTGCCTGATTTGGGATAGATCGCTTATGTTCGGGTGGGTGGGTGGAATTAAATCCGAAGGCTCACCTCATTTGAGGCTCAGAGGCCGAGGAATTTCCGAACTCGAAAATTTGGATTCCTGGATGTTGTCCAATGAATCCAACCCGTCGCCTGACTCTGAGTTCAGGTCTTGAGTGATATCCTCCCCTCCGCAGGTATCCGGCTTGGAGGGATCGGGAATCGGGACGTAGCTAGTCCTTAAGATAGATGAAGGGTCGCCGCACTGTCCCTCTACCACGGCAACATGATGGTTGACTTGGGGAGAGTTAATCTCTCTCAGATCGGGCTTAGGCCCAATCTGGTCGTAATCCATAGCGACTCCTAGGGCGACGATGCGATCCAAGAGCTCGTTTATGGAGGAGAGCTCCATTGGATCTAACTACTTGGCGAGTTCCGAGCTGACATGAAGATTGTTTTCGACGGCTCGAGAGGTCATCGTTGGCGCAGAAGCCGAACATGCGGTCATGAGAAAATCACCCAGCCAGAGGGTTTGGCCGACAGCCAAATCTCCCTTAGCAATGGTGCCGTCTTTAAAGACGGGGCGAGGCATCCTTCCTGATGGCGACGACATAGAGGAACTCTCAATGAAAGCACCAATGTCGGTGTCAAAACCGGCGGATCTCGGGTAGGGGGTCCCAAATTGTGCGTCTAGGACGGATGGTAACATGAGGCAAGGGTGTAGGACCTTGAAGTAGATGTGTCTAGAGGGGGTGATTAGACACATAATGCTAAAGTTGCAATTTTTAAGCTTTTTCGGTTTAAGTGGAGTTTAAGCATAATTTCAACAATCGCAATACATATCAAGCAAGTATGCAAAGAGTATATAGGAAGCGGAAAGTAAAGCATGCAACTTGCAAGAATGTAAAGGAAAGGGTTTGGAGAAATCAAACGCAATCGGAGACACGGATGTTTTTCCCGTGGTTCGGATAGGTGGTGCTATCCTACATCCACGTTCATGGAGACTTCAACCCACGAAGGGTAACGGTTGCGCGAGTCCATAGAGGGCTCCACCCACGAAGGGTCCACGAAGTAGCAACCTTGTCTATCCCACCATGGCCATCACCCACAAAGGACTTGCCTCACTAGCGGTAGATCTTCACGAAGTAGGCGATCTCCTTGCCCTTACAAACTCCTTGGTTCAACTCCACAATCTTGTCGGAGGCTCCCAAGTGACACCTAGCCAATCTAGGAGACACCACTCTCCAAGAAGTAACAAACGGTGTGTTGATGATGAACTCCTTGCTCTTGTGCTTCAAATGATAGTCTCCCCAACACTCAACTCTCTCTCATAGGATTTGGATCTGGTGGAAAGAAGATTTGAGTGGAAAGCAACTTGGGGAAGGCTAGAGATCAAGATTCATATGGTAGGAATGGAATATCTTGGACTCAACACATGAGTAGGTAGTTCTCTCTCAGAAATAGGATGCTGGAAGTGTAGGCTTAGTCTGATGGCTCTCTCTAGAATGAAGAGGAGGTGGAGGGGTATATATAGCCTCCACACAAAATCCAACCATTACACACAGTTTTCCAATCTCGGTGGGACCGAATCAACAAACTCGGTCGGACCGAAAAGGTAAACCTAGTGACCGTTAGAGATTTCGGTGGGACCGACTGAATCAACTCGGTGGGACCGATGTGCTAGGGTTAGGGTAAATCCAAAGCTCGGTTTGACCGATTACTCAAACTCGGTGGGACCGATTTGGGTAATAAGCGAAACAGAGAGTTGGCCAAGCAAACTCGGTGGGACCGATTGCATATCTCGGTGGGACCGAGAATAATTTAATAGGTAACAAAGAGTCCCATCTCGGTGAGACCGAGATCCCATCGGTGAGACCGAACTGATTAGGGTTTCTGGCAGTGGCTATGACAAGTGAAACTCGGTGGCGCCGGATAGGAATAATCGGTATGACCGAGTTTGGCTTAGGGTTTAGGTCATTTGTGGATATGGGAAAGTAGCTGAGGATTTTGGAGCATATCATTAAGCACATGAAGCAAGAGGCTCATTAAGCAACACCTCATCCCTCCTTGATAGTATTGGCTTTTCCTAAAGACTCAATGTGATCTTGGATCACTAAAATATAAAATGAAGAGTCTTGAGCTTCAATCATTAGCCAATCCTTTATCCTTAGCATCTTGGAGACCTTCCCACAACCTTTAGTCCATGCCACTTCATTGTTGAACTTATCTGAAACATACTAGATGAAAACGTTAGTCCAACAAGAGATATGTTGTCATCAATTATCAAAACCACCTAGGGAGCACTTGTGCTTTCAATCTCCCCCTTTTTGGTAATTGATGGCGACATACATCAAAGCTTTAGATAAAGATATAAAGAACAGCAAGTAAAGCTTTGGAAGGACATATAACAAACATAGGCTCCCCCACATGTATGCAATCATATGAATATAAAATATAGCAGCATGTGAGAGCATAATCATGATAGAGTAGGCAATGTGTTACATGTATCTTGGCCATATGCATCAGAGTAAAAGATTATCAAGGAAAATACCTTCATGCTCATGAGTCCTTGCAAACAGTATGTACATAAGCAAGAACTCCTCATACTCATGATTTTGATGCATACACTTACCTTGTAATTTTTGAGTTGGTTTAGGATAGAATGAACCTGCACAAACAAAGTTAGATAACATAGGTACATCCACTAGCCAGGGCAAACAAAAGAAACCACAAGAGTACCAAGACTGGGATGACATGTAGAGAGTAAGTACTAGGTACTACATTGAATTCAACATGCCCCCAAGAGTAAAGATATGCAATGAATTTGACTGATTTCTTTCCCTTAGGTGTCTTGCTCCCCCTGAATCTTACATGGGATATTGGGAGAAGATAGGGAACAGAAGATCAGAGCTGACAGATACATATGAACATGTCTTCCCCCCTAAAAAGACATGTGACATCTCTCCTCTTGAACATCAAGCATCTAGGATCCTTGAGTATTTTCTCTCCCCCTGGAAGTTTCTTTCTCCCCCTTAATAATTTCTCTCTTGTGTGTTTGGTCCTTGAGACTTTTTCTCTCCCTTGATGTGATCTCTCTCTCCTACAAGCTTTGATGTGATCTCTCTCGCCCCCTTTGACATCAATTTCCAAGAAGGGCTTTCTGGAATCCGTCATATAGGTTTGGTCCTTGAGACTCAGCACAAAGCAACGGATAAAATTGTGATGCTTGTAGAGGACAAGATTCATTGAGTGGAGCTGGATGAGAAGAAATGTAGAACAAGTGGCAAACTATTTTTCTGATTGCAAAGTCGGTGGCACCGAGTGGCATATTTCGGTGGTACCAAAAAGATTCGGTTGGACCAAAAATTGCAAGTCGGTGAAACCGAGTTTACACAGAGAAAAACACTTGTCACCTCAGCTTACTAGACATGTAGGATCTCACAAAGATTTGCAATGAATTACCTGAAGGATTTGCAAGGAATTGAATGCAGAAAATGCAGAACAAAAGCAAAGAGAAAAAGAAGAAACTGAAAGATCTAGATGAAGTTTTTTTGTTTTTGAAAAAGAGAAAGAAATTAAACATGCATGACACAAATGCAATAACACAAAGAATGAACACAAGAGAACTTCATCTCGAGTTGGGCGGTGACATAGTCACCTATGTTAGAGTATATTGACTTAGGAGTCAAGTGAGAACACTGGATCATAGGTCATACTCATCGTTTAAGCTCAAAATGGGGTTACCATTTTTCGTTTAAGCATCTTGATGTCTTCACATCTTATTGAGTTGCTTTGACTTCATGTCTTGGAGTAAAGCTTCTCTAAGATGGAATAACATACCTTGGGTGGTGGTGTGGTTCTTGCTCATGTAGTTGAACTTGTGTGGGTGCTCAAGGTTGATGTAGCTCATCAAGAGTTGGGAGCACCACTTGGAGTGTGAGTTCACCTACCTACATGGATTAGTTCTTGCAAGGAAAAGCACTCGTTTATCCAAAAATGACATTCATGAAGCTCAACATAGAATTTGTCAAAGGATATTGAATGATTTTGTGCGTCCTTGTCTTCAACCACCATCGTGTAGAGACTTGGTGATGTAGATATTGCTCAAGATGTGAGTGAGTCGCAATCTCACGGAATTAGATTCAACCAAGCACCTACATGGGTTAGACAACATGCAAGGTACAAATATATCCAAGACATAAGATAGTCATCATAAGAGATATATCATGGATTAGTCATAAGCTCATGTCTTGCATGTATCCAATGGAGTTCCTACTCCAAGTTCGAAGCATCAATGATGTTCAATTCTCCTCTCAACCTGCAAAACACTTTCTCATCAAGTGGTTTAGTGAATATATCCGCTAATTGCTTATCGGTGCGAACATGCTTAAGATCAATGTCACCCTTAGCAACATGATCTCGAATGAAATGATGACGAACTTCAATGTGCTTAGTTCGAGAATGTTGTACATGATTATGACCAATTTTAATAGCACTTTCATTGTCACAAAGCAATGGAACATGTTTCACATAGATCCCATAATCTTTAAGAGTTTGGGTCATCCAAAGTAATTGAGCACAACATGAACCAGCGGCAATGTATTCCGCTTCGGCGGTGGATAAGGATACAGAGTTTTGTTTCTTGGAAGACCAAGACACAAGAGATCTACCAAGAAATTGACAAGTACCCGAAGTTGACTTTCTATCAACCTTGTCTCCGGCATAATCCGAGTCAGAATAGCCAACAAGATCAAAAGAAGACCTCTTAGGATACCAAATGCCAAAATTTGGTGTATGAATTAAGTATCTAACTATCCTTTTCATGGCCTTAAGATGACATTCTTGAGGAGCAGCTTGATATCGTGCACACATGCACACACTTAGCATAATATCGGGACGTGAAGTGCATAGGTATAACAATGAACCGACAATAGAGCGATAAACCTTTTGATCAACTGGTTCACCATCTTTGGTCAAACATTATGTCCACTAGTAGGCATGGGTGTAGACATACCTTTGCATTCTTGCATATTGAACTTCTTGAATAAGTCCTTGGTGTACTTAGTTTGAGAGACAAATGTACCTTCCTTAGTTTGCTTGATTTGCAAACCGAGAAAGAATTTGAGTTCACTCATCATAGACATCTCAAACTTCTCTGACATTAGCTTTCCAAATTTTTCACTAAAGAGAGGGTTAGTTGAACCAAATATGATATCATCAACATAAATTTGGCATACAAATAGTTCTCCATTAACCCTTTTAGTAAAAAGAGTTGAATCAATTTTACCAATTTCAAAACCACTTGCAATAAGGAACTTAGTCAAGCATTTATACCATGCTCTAGGAGCTTGTTTAGGACCGTAAAGAGCTTTGTGAAGTTTGTAAACATGATTAGGTTTCTTAGGATTGACAAAGCCGGAAGGTTGTTTGACATAAACTTCCTCCTCTATTTCACCATTTAGAAAAGCACTTTTAATGTCCATTTGGTACAAGGTGATGTTATGGTGATTAGCATAGGCAAGTAAGATGCGAATGGACTCAAGTCTAGCAACGGGAGAATATGTCTCACCATAGTCCATACCTTCGACTTGTGTGTACCCTTGGGCGACGAGACGTGCTTTGTTGCGAACCACTTGTCCATCTTCATCTTGCTTGTTGCGAAACACCCATTTGGTACCAATGATGTTGTGGTTGTCGTCGGGCTTCTCAACCAATGTCCAAACTTGGTTTCTCTCAAAGTTGTGTAGCTCTTTGTGCATGGCGTTTATCCAATCCGGATCCTCCAATGCTTCTTCAACCTTCATAGGTTCAATGCTAGAGATGAATGAATAGTTTTCACAAAAGTTAGCTAAACGAGTTTTTGAGCGAGTGATTCTCCCAGTTTGTATATCATTGAAGATTTGCTCGACGGGATGATCTTTGGCAATTCTTGCTCGAACACGTGAGAGCTTTTGCTTGGGTCTTTGTTGAACATTTTCTTCATCTTGTTCTTCTTCTTGGCCTTCTTCATTGTTGACGTTGTCATTGTCTTGTCGTGGTGGAGAAGGAGGTTGTTGATGTTCGTCTTGATGCATTTCCTTGTCTTCTTCATCTTGGTGTGTCCCACTTGTGGATGCTTCCATATCAATTCTTGGTTCACCTTGTTGTGAAGTAGAAGCCTCCACTTGGACGGATGAAGTACTCTCCTTCACCTCCGTTGGACGAACTTTGCCTATGGACAAGTCTTGGATTGCTTCTGAAGGGTCTTTGTCTCCTACATCAATTGGCAATTGCTCTACTTGCGAGCCATTAGATTCATCAAACTTCACATCTACCGTCTCTTCAACCTTTCGGGTGAAATTGTTGTAGACACGGTAAGTGTGAGAGTTTGAGCCATAACCAAGTAGGAAACCTTCATGAGATTTAGGAGCAAACTTTGAACGACGATGCTTATCAAGAATGTAGCACTTTGAGCCGAATACTCAAAAGTATCCAACTTGGGGTTTGTTACCGGTGAGGAGCTCGTATGCCGTCTTGCCGAGTAGCTTGTGAAGATACAAGCAATTTGTTGCGTGACAAGCTATCTCAACCGCTTCTGCCCAAAAGTGCTTCGGCGTCTTGTATTCATCAAGCATTGTTCTTGCCATTTCGATGAGCGTTCGATTCTTCCTCTGAATAACTCCATTTTGTTGAGGTGTGTACGTAGCCGAGAACTCGTGTGAAATCCCTTCTTTGTCAAGAAAGGTGTCCACATTTGCGTTCTTGAACTCCGTTCCGTTGTCACTACAAACCTTCTTGATCTTCACGTCAAACTGATTTTGGGCCTTCCTAGCGAAGTTTTTGAAGATCTTCTGGACCTGCGACTTGTCATTAAGAAAGAACACCCACGTAAATCTTGAAAAATCATCAACTATAACTAGACCAAAAGAATTTCCACCGAGACTCTTGTAGGCGTTGGGACCAAAGAGATCCATATGAAGTAGCTCAAGTGGCCTCCTTGTAGTCATGATGTTCTTCACGGGATGCCATCCTCCAACCTGTTTACCTGCTTGACAAGCACTTCAAAGTCTATCCTTATCAAATATGACATCGTTAACTCCAAGGATATGATTTCCTTTGATAAGCTTGTCAAGGTTTCTCATGCCAACATGACCTAGTCGTCTATGCCACAACCAACCTTTTGAGGATTTAGCAATAAAGCAAGTTTTAGGTTGTGCCTTTTTTTAGAGAAATCAACAATGTAAAGATCACCTCTACGCATACCGGTAAAGACCATTTTATGATTCTCTCGACGAAATACTTGGCAATCTACCTCAGTAAATAGGACATTCAAACCGAAATCAGCAAGTCTAGATACTGAAAGTAAGTTGTAGCCGAGTGATTGAACGAGCATGACATTTTGAATGGAACTATCATGTGAGATGGCCACCTTACCAAGGCCAACCACTTTACCCTTTGAGTTATCACCAAAAGTGACATATTTTCGAGGTCCGTCATTTTCAGCAAGCTCACGAAACATCTCTTCATCAACGGTCATATGATCAGTACATCCACTATCGAGAACCCATTCCTTTCCTCCTGACGCATTTCCCCGAAGATTTGCCGTAAGACCAAAGTGTCTCATTGCATCATCAAGATTGAAGTCACTATCATCATCATCATAGTATCCATGTTCACCATGATCATGTGACTCATCATTTCGTAGAGAGGGTAATTCATTAGATAAATGATCATCAAAGTGGTCGCTTTTATGAATTCTTATAGTTTCGAATATAATATCACTAATGATTCCAACATGTCCTTTAGCTCGCTTGAGATTGGCAAGCTCAAATAGACAATTACCAAAACTAAGATCACTAGAGTTCATCTTACTCAAGGCAATAGATTTATGGAGAATTTCATCCAAATTTTTCAAGGAATGGTCGGGAAATCATTCCTCAAGAAATTTCCATATAGTATAGGCACAATTAAGAGTAGGCAAACTAGCAATCAAATTTTTGGGCAATCCTCTAGTGATGAGCTCAATAGTTCTAAGATTGCGAATCATGTCAATATCTTCATCTAGGGTAGGATGCAAAGGATCAATGTGAGGTGCACAAGGGCTAGCAATATACTTGTTTAAATGATATTGGTTGAAGATTACAAGCATCTCATTTTTCCACTCATGAAAATACTCTCCATCAAGAATAGGCACTCTATGTTTAAGACTCCCTAAAGTAGACACATCCATCTTCCGCCAACGGTGATTAAACCAAGGAAATGGAGACCAAAGCTCTGATACCACATGTAGGACCTTGAAGTAGATGTGTCTAGAGGGGGGTGATTAGACACATAATGCTAAAGTTGCAATTTTTAAGCTTTTTCGGTTTAAGTGGAGTTTAAGCATAATTTCAACAATCACAATACATATCAAGCAAGTATGCAAAGAGTATATAGGCAGCGGAAAGTAAAGCATGCAACTTGCAAGAATGTAAAGGAAAGGGTTTGGAGAAATCAAACGCAATCGGAGACACGGATGTTTTTCCCGTGGTTCGGATAGGTGGAGCTATCCTACATCCACGTTGATGGAGATTTCAACCCACGAAGGGTAACGGTTGCGCGAGTCCATGGAGGGCTCCACCCACGAAGGGTCCACGAAGTAGCAACCTTGTCTATCCCACCATGGCCATCACCCACGAAGGACTTGCCTCACTAGCGGTAGATCTTCACGAAGTAGGCGATCTCCTTGCCCTTACAAACTCCTTGGTTCAACTCCACAATCTTGTCGGAGGCTCCCAAGTGACAGCTAGCCAATCTAGGAGACACCACTCTCCAAGAAGTAACAAATGGTGTGTTGATGATGAACTCCTTGCTCTTGTGCTTCAAATGATAGTATCCCCAACACTCAACTCTCTCTCATAGGATTTGGATCTGGCGGAAAGAAGATTTGAGTGGAAAGCAACTTGGGGAAGGCTAGAGATCAAGATTCATATGGTAGGAATGGAATATCTTGGCCTCAACACAAGAGTAGGTAGTTCTCTCTCAGAAATAGGATGCTGGAAGTGTAGGCTTAGTCTGATGGCTCTCTCTAGAATGAAGAGGAGGTGGAGGGGTATATATAGCCTCCACACAAAATCCAACCGTTACACACAGTTTTCCAATCTCGGTGGGACCGAATCAACAAACTCGGTCGGACCGAAAAGGTAAACCTAGTGACTGTTAGAGATTTCGGTGGGACCGACTGAATCAACTCGGTGGGACCGATGTGCTAGGGTTAGGGTAAATCCAAAGCTCGGTTTGACCGATTACTCAAACTCGGTGGGACCGATTTGGGTAATAAGCGAAACAGAGAGTTGGCCAAGCAAACTCGATGGGACCGATTGCATATCTCGGTGGGACCGAGAATAATGCAATAGGTAAAAGAGAGTTTGCAAGCCCATCTTGGTGAGACTGAGATCCCATCGGTGAGACCGAACTAATTAGGGTATCTGGCAGTGGCTATGACAAGTGAAACTCAGTGGCGCTGGATAGGAATAATCGGTATGACCGAGTTTGGCTTAGGGTTTAGGTCATTTGTGGATATGGGAAAATAGCTGAGGATTTTGGAGCATATCATTAAGCACATGAAGCAACAGGCTCATTAAGCAACACCTCATCCCTCCTTGATAGTATTGGCTTTTCCTAAAGACTCAATGTGATCTTGGATCACTAAAATATAAAATGAAGAGTCTTGAGCTTCAAGCTTTAGCCAATCCTTTATCCTTAGCATCTTGGAGACCTTCCCACAACCTTTAGTCCATGCCACTTCATTGTTGAACTTATCTGAAACATACTAGATGAAAACGTTAGTCCAACAAGAGATATGTTGTCATCAATTATCAAAACCACCTAGGGAGCACTTGTGCTTTCAAAGGGACACGAAGTTTTACCCAGGTTCGGGCCCTCTTGATGGAGGTAAAACCCTACGTCCTGCTTGATTAATATTGATGATATGGGTAGTACAAGAGTAGATCTACCATGAGATTGGAGATGCTAAACCCTAGAAGCTAGCCTATGGTATGATTGTTGTTCTGTATGTTGTCCTATGGACTAAAACCCTCCGGTTTATATAGACACCGGAGAGGGTTAGGGTTACACAAAGTCGGTTACAATGGTAGGAGATCTATATATCCGTATCGCCAAGCTTGCCTTCCACGCCAAGGAAAGTCCCTTCCGGACACAGGAAGAAGTCTTCAATCTTGTATCTTCATAATCCAGGAGTCCGGCTGAAGGTATAGTCCATCCATCCGGACACCCCCTAATCCAGGACTCCCTCACTCGCCCTCTCCCGCCATGGCCAACGCACCTACCGCTGCACCGCCGACGTAGCCGCCTCTCCGTTGTCCCTGCGCCATGCCACCATGTCCAGAAGCTCCACCACCGTCCTCTCCTTCGAGCAGGTTGAGCCCCGAGCGCTCGCTTGCCCCGAAGCCGCTGCAACGACCTCGCCCGACTCCACCACCGCCGGAGATCCCTTTCGCCGTCCCCGCCGCACCAGCACGTCCGTGACCTCGCCGTCTGCTCTGTCGTGATCGCCGTGAGCTCAGCCACCTCTCCATCCTTCCCGTTCTCTCTCTCGAGCACCATAGCTACCGCACGAAGCTTCACCGCACGCGCCGCCGCCGAGCTCGTCGCCGACAATGCTCCGGCCACCCAACAGCCACACCACCTTGTCCACTACACTCACCGCATCGCCAGGAACCCGTAGCAGCATCGCACGCCCCTTGCCATGCCCCCTAGCGACGAGCCCGAGCTCAACCGAGCTCCGGCCACCGCCACACTCATCGTCGACGTCGTTTCCGGCGACCCCGAGCCAGACCGCCACCACCACTCGACGCAGCTCACTCCCCTCATCACGTAGATGTGCTCCGCCGTCGTTTTGGTCATCGGAGCACGAAACCCGATTGCCCCGCCGCGTCTAGCCTCGCTGGCGGCTAAATGCCAGCGAGTTTGACCCCGCTGACCCATTTTGACCTCGGGTGGGCCCACTTTGACCCCTGGGTCTATGACAAGTGGGGCCCGCCTTGCTAATTAACCCAGGTTTAGCGCTAACTAAATTTAGTTAGTTTATCTAACTACTGACAAACGGGACCCACTTGTCAGTTTGACCTGGACCGACTCCGTTGACCGCTAACATCACCATGACGCACTGCTGACGCAATAAGTTTTTTTGGATTTATTTTTATACAGGAAATTCTAGAAAATACTACAAACTTCAAAAAATCATAGAAATTAATCTGCAACTCCAAATGCAAAGTTTTATATATGAAATTTGGTCAAAAAAATTCAATCTTTCCATCTGTACTGGTTTCATGCATGTCAGAACACATTAAACTTGCTCTTTAGATGAAACAAGCTAATGCACTTATATGATTTAATATCATGAGCTCTCATTTGAATCTTTGAATCAAATGGACTCAAACCAACCTGTTTTACAATGCATTAGCCAAGACACACCATATTGCCATGTCATAGCATGCATCATACTGTTGCATATTGCCATGTGATGATTGTGTTCTGTGGTTTCTTTCGTGGTAGGTTCTGCCTCCAAGGATACCTTCGAATATCCGACTGAAGGGCAGTACCCTACTACTACTCCATTAGTCAAGCAGCCCCATTGATCATATCGATACAATCCCATATTCTCGCTCCTGCTCTCATTTACTGCATTTAAGACAACAACGTTTCAAACTACTGTGTGCTGCGGTAGTTGAACCCTTTTCCTCTGCATGACCTGTCATTGCCACAGTAACTAGATGAAACCCACTAGCATGTGTAGGAGTTGATTGAGCCATGTCTGTGTTTCCTACCTTGCTATGCCTGCTATGCTTAGAGTTGTGTCCGGTCTGGTTCATCTGGGCGATGGGCTAGAGTGAAATAGTTATGTCGGTAATGTGAGGGATGTGTTGAACATGATTTGGTAAAGGTATCGATGAGAGGACATGTAGGAGTACATGGTAGGTTGTTTCATTGGAACCGTCCTTAAGCACCGAGATCTGTATGTGTGATTTAAGAATCAGTTACTACCATGCATTGGGATCCTTAATTGATCCTCTTGGCTTCTTAACCACTCTAGTCCTCTGTCCAGGAGTTGCAACTAGTTTCTGGTGTTTATAGGTTATGCGTTGGCGGCCGTGCGTAGCGCTGACCCTAGGGGTGGGCTATGATGCGGTAGATACACCGTGGTACGGTGTACCGAGTTGCCCGTTTGGTGTCTCGGGAAGCCTGTACACATCGTTCGGGGCCGTATGTGGAAACCTCGGCCGGACTCGCTACAAATGGAACCTAGATAGGCGATAGACCTGGACTAGAGACTTGAGTGTTTAGGTAGGCCGTGGCCGACACCCTCGTTGGGCTTCCACTTGAAGGTTGCCGAGTACATGTCATGTTAACGAAGATAAGTGGTGAGAGCGTGTATGAAGAAGTACACCCCTGCAGTGTTAACATCATCTATTCGAATCGCCGCGTCCGCGGTAAAGGACTACTTGGTTGCCTATACAGTTCATAGACAAGTTAATGGTTACTACTAAAAGACTCAAGATAAGTGTGAGTACCGCGGATGGCCCTCTCGTAGGATGATGAGGGAGGATCCACGGTAGAGTATTGTGATGGTGATTAGTGGACTTGTGTGCGAAAACTATTTTACAAGTGGTGTCTTGTAGGATAGCTTAGCCAAGAGTCAAAGCTAGCTTGCTGCAATAACCCCACTATCCTTCTTGAGAATGTGCATGTATAGTAGAATCTGTTGTAAGACTTGCTGAGTACCTTTGTACTCATGTTGCTTTAATTACTGTTTCAGACGACAACACCGCCCCTCTAACGGGTTTTACGTAGATCTCGACGTCGATGAGTGACTTGCCACCCAGGTGGTGATTCCGAGCCATTGAGGGCCCTATGTAGATAGACAGGCTTCATCAAGCCTTCTTTCTTTCTAGTGTCTGTACTCAGACTATTTTGATTCCGCATGTGCTTGTATGTTTGTATGACTTGAGTGTCGGGTCATGTGACCCCTGCCTGTATGAACATGTTATGTATGGCTCTCCGAAGCCTTTAAATAAAGTACTTTGAGTTGTAGAGTTTTGTTGTGATGCCATGTTGTATTTACACATATCGAGCATATTGTGTGAATGATTGAAATGCTTGGTATGTGTGGGATCCGACAATCTAGATGTTTATGCTTGGCAACCTCTCTTATGGGGAAATGTAGTCTAGTGCTTCCATGAGCCATAGTAGTCCGCTACAGCCCGGTTCACTGGAGTCCTACTAGCCCAGCACTACTGCTCCAAAACATTTGACTGGCCGGCATGTGTTTCACTTTGTTCCTGTGTCTGTCCCTTCGGGGAAATGTCACGCGGTGACTGATGTCTACTACACAACCTTCTTCTTGTAGACGTTGTTGGGCCTCCAAGTGCATAGGTTTGTAGGACAGTAGCAAATTTCCCTCAAGTGGATGACCTAAGGTTTATCAATCTGTAGGAGGCGTAGGATGAAGATGGTCTCTCTCAAGCAACCCTGCAACCAAATAACAAAGAGTCTCTTGTGTCCTCAACACACCCAATACAATGGAAAATTGCATTATATCACTAGTTCGGTGAAGAGATGGTGATACAAATGGTATATGGATGGTAGATAAAGGTATTTGTAATCTGAAAATATAAAAACTGCAAGGTAACTAATGATAAAAGTGAGCACAAACGGTATTGCAATGCGTTGAAACAAGGCCTAGGGTTCATACTTTCACTAGTGCAAGTTCCCTCAACAATAATAACATAATTGGATCATATACTATCCCTCAACATGCAACAAGAGTCACTCCGAAGTCACTAATAGCAAGGAACGAAAGAAGAGATTATGGTAGGGTACGAAACCACCTCAAAGTTATTCTTTCCAATCAATCCATTGGGCTATTTCTATAAGTGTCACAAACAGCCCTAGAGTTCGTACTAGAATAACACCTTAAGACACAAATCAATCAAAACCCTAATGTCACCTAGATACTCCAATGTCACCTCAAGTATCCGTGGGTATGATTATACGATATGCATCACACAATCTCAGATTCATCTATTCAATCAACACATAGAACCTCAAAGAGTGCCCCAAAGTTCCTACCGGAGAATCATGACAAAAACGTGTGCCAACCCCTATGCATAGGTTCATGGGCGGAACCCGCAAGTTGATCACCAAAACATACATCAAGTGAATCACGTGATATTCCATTGTCACCACATATACGCACGGCAAGACATACATCAAGTGTTCTTAAATCTTTAAAGACTCAATTCGATAAGATAACTTCAAAGGGAAAACTCAATCCATTACAAGAGAGTAGAGGGGGAAGAAACATCATAGGATCCAAATATAATAGCAAAGCTTGCGATACATCAAGATTGTATCACCTCAAGAACACAAGAGAGAGAGAGAGAGGGAGAGAGAGAGATCAAACACATAGCTACTGGTATATACCCTCGGCCCCAAGAGAGAACTACTCCCTCCTCGTCATGGAGAGCACCGGGATGATGAAGATGGCCACCGGAGAGGGATTCCCCCTCCAGCAGGGTGCCGGAACGGGTCTAGATTGGTTTTCGGTGGCTACGAAGGCTTCTGGTGGTGGAACTCCCGATCTATTGTGCTCCCTGATCGTTTTAGGTATATGGAGATATATAGGCGGAAGAAGTACGTCAGGGGGGCCACGAGGGGCCCACAAGGGTGGAGGGCGCGCCCCCTGCCTCATGGCCTCCTCGTAGGTCCCCTGACATGTACTCCAAGTCTTCTGGGCTTCTTCTGATCTAAAAATAAGTTCTGCGAAGTTTTAGGTCAATTGGACTCCGTTTGGTTTTCCTTTTCTGCGATATTCTAAAACAAGGTAAAAACAGAAAACTGGCACTGGGCATTGAGTTAATAGGTTAGTCCCAAAAATGATATAAAAGTGTATAATAAAGCCCATAAACATCCAAAACAGTAGACAATATAGCATGGAGCAATCAAAAATTATAGATACGTTGGAGATGTATCAGCATCCCCAAGCTTAATTCCTGCTCGTCCTCGAGTAGTGTCGGGTGGTAGGTGCGACTTTTGCCAATAGGTGGCTTATCATTGTGGGAGCAAGTAAGACGTCGCCGGTGCCGGGAAACGGGATGAGGCGAAGACATGCACGCCAGCGAATCTTACCTAGCTTCGGGGCTCTCCGTGGAGATAACACCCCTACTGCTGCTCTACGGGGTCTCCACATGGTTACCAGATGAATGAGTGGCTACAAGATGCTTCTTGAGATGTTTGGCGAGAAGAAGAAGAAGGGCACGGCTAGCTCTCCTCTCCTCTCTATGTGGTGTCTAAAACTAGCTCTGATCAACCCTTCGCATGGGTGTCCCGGGGGGTTTATATAGGCCCACCTCCCGGGGGTACAATGGTAATACGGCTGGGCGTGGGCCCTAGTCATCTGTGTCTACGCTCGCCGGCTTCTGCGCCAGCTGCTGGGGCCCGCCAGCTGGTGGGTCCCGCCGGCTGCCGGCTCCTTGGTCGACAGGCAGGCCCCACTGTCAGGGGCCTTGTCGGTGGCTGGTTACTGTTGCCTCAAACCTGGTGACGAGGGCTTCACCGAGGTGGGCGTGGCTACAGTGCCGCCGCCCGGCGGGCGATCGGTGTAGCCTCACCACGTCTTGTCTCCTTAATGGGGCGTCTCCTTCGAGGGAGGAGGCAAGCCGGCTGTGGGGAGCCGGCCCTGTCTTGGGCCGACTAGGGGAGGCCTGGCCGCCTTCGGGTGTCTCTCTGCCTGAAGGGGCCCACCACCCGTGGGCCGCGCTGACAGCCCGTCGTGGGTGGCATCAGGGTTAACATGGCAACAGTGCCGCGCCGGACGGGTCATGGCTACCCCGTACGGCGCACTGTGCCAGGCGTGCTCCGGGATTCGGGGGCGGGAGGCTATACTGTAGCCACGCCCCATCACATCACGTTATGTGGATGCAGACTTCGAGGGTACAATCTTGACTGCTTTGTGGGAGCCGGCTTCTTGGAGTCGGCCTTCTTGCGGCCGGCTTCTTGGAGCCGGCCCTCCCGCGGCTTTCTTCATGAGGGCTAAATCCGGGCCGCCTTCCGATAGCTGGCCTGGGAGACAGCCGGCAAGGGGAAGGCGGCCCCACGTCTTGGATTCTTGAGGGCCGGATCGGCTCATAATTTTTTCAGAAGGGCCAGGGGTAGCCGGCTAGGCTACCCGTGGTCGTTTACTCCGACAATAGTCCCCGCAGCTGATCAAGCTTCGAGGCTGACAAAGGGACGATAAGTTGGTCAGCTTCCTATCCTAAGGAGCCGGCTTTGCTTATGCGCGCCATCTTCGGAAAGCTCCGTATCTTGTAGGTGGGAACGTGGGTCGGCCTGCGAGCTGACCGCGCGCCACCCCGCGGGCCACGTGGCAAGGAAAGCCTGCCAACGCACGCGCGTGATGGGACGCCGCCGCAGGCCCGAGCCCGCCACTTCTAGGCCTCGGCCCAAGTGCGGATCTTCTGCGGCCCACGACGGACCGCTCGCCTTCCCGCGGCGGTTTCATTACGTCATCAGGGACGTGGGGGAGTGGGCGCAGTTGATCCCACGTTCCCCCACACCACGCCTCCTCGGCTCCGCCGCGCGGGACTATAAATAGGGGGAGGAGAGGGAGCGGCAGAGGCTCGCACACTCTCCCTCGCTCCACCCTTTCTCACCTTCCTTCTCCTTCCTTCCGCCGCCGCAGCGACCCATTGCCGCGCCGCTCCGCTGTCGCACCTCTCGGTTCCTTCGGTCCTGCCGTAGCGGGGTCGTGCGCGTCTCCGCCGTCGCATCGCCTTGTCCCTCACCGCGTCGCTCCCATGTCGTTGTCGAGCTCGTGGGACGGCTCCAACGTCCATGAGGACCACGTTGAGTTCCTCCGCCGGACGCGGTGTCTGCCGGGCGAGAACTACGTGCGGGTCCATCATGCGCCGGCGAGGGAGATTTTGCCGGCACCGGAGGAGGGCGAGCGGGTAATCTTCCGCTTGCACTGCCTGCGTGGCTTCGGCCTCCCGGCGAGCGGATTCCTTCACTCTTTTCTTGAGTTTTACCACCTCCAGCCGCATCACCTCACACCCAACGCGGTGATGCTGCTGTCGGCTTTCGTCACCCTGTGCGAGGGCTTTCTTGGGGTTCTCCCCACTCTCGAGCTCTGGGGAGAATTCTTCGAGTGCAAGCTCGGCACCGTTGTCGCGGGCGTGCCCGCCCCCTGCGGAGCCTTCATCGCCATGAGGCGGACGGGCGAGAACAATCCGTTCCCGTCCATCCCGCTGATCGAGTTGGTGAAGCTCTGGCAGAAGTCCTATTTTTACGTGAAGAACATCGCCTAGCAAGGCGACTTCGTCAACCTGCTGGCTTACGTAGCCGGCCCGCCGGCTGGGAGGCAACCCTCGTGGAGCTACCGGGCCAGGTCGTTGTCTCAGGCCGGGAACGCAGCCGTCGCCCGGCTCCGGGTGATGATCCAGTCGGAGGGCCTGACCGGAGCCGACCTGGTGGCTGCCTTCGTGGAGCGCCGAGTACTTCCACTCCAAGGCCGGCTCCCATGATTTGTCAGATGAGCGGCCCCTTCGACCCGTGCCGGCTGAGCACCAGGGAGATGCCTCATGTCGAGGTGTCTTACATGGTGAACTACATCTCCAACTGCAAGCTCGCCGAGGATTCGCGATACGGCAAGGGGCCGTATTCTCGTGCCAACCCTCCGCCTGCTGTAAATTTTCCTTCTTTTCTTTCCTTTTTGTAGCCGGCCTCATGATGGACGACTTCTGATCAATTGGTTTGCCCTCAGTAGAACCCTCTTCTTCTGCCGATGGCCGGGGCCGCAGGGGTAGAGCACCAGCTCCTCCCCGACCGCACGATGGACGACGTCGATGATCCGGACCTGGGAGCGGCCGCCATGGAAGATGCCGTCATGGGGGAAGGCGACGAGGCAGGCGGCGCGGGGCTCGGGGCTGGCCTCGAGGACTGGGCGGACGATGATGAGGTCGAAGCCGTTACGCACCGCCAGCCGGTGCTTGATCATCAAGGCATGGGCCCGTCTGCCGCGCCGGCTGCCCGTGGCGGCGCGCAGAAATGCCGGGCCGCATCGACCTACTTCGGTAGCCGGCCGAAGAAATCCAAGGGTTCCATGGCGGCGATCAAGCGGGATGAGGTGGCCGCGAAGGCGGCCCACTTCCGCAAGGCGGTGAAACAGCCGCAGGCGATCTCGGCGTAAGCGTCAAACGTCTTGTATTTTTTGTTGTCTTCCTCGATTGAGGCTCTTCTAAACTTTTCTTTGCTCGCCGGGCAGGGCACCGCTTTCCCTCGAGCGAGGTCCTGGCGGCTCCGTAGTCGGGCCGACTGGAGGGTCCTTAGGCTCCCGCCGCGTGGATCCCCGCGCCGACCTCATGGAGGCCACGGAGCGGAATGCACGGGAGGCACGGGAGGAGTGGGGGGCGGTGGAGCGAAGGACCGCCCAGGCGGCAAAGGAGCAGGCCGACGCGGCAGCCAAGGCCCGGGCGAGGCGGGGCCACGGGGAGGGAGGCGGAGGCCTCGCGCAACCAGCCTCCGCAGCTCATCGTTCCCCTCCGCGCCGTGGCCCCCGACATCCCCTTGCCCCCGTCGGAGGAGGTCGACCGAGACCCACCGGTGATGGAGAGGAGGGAGGTCCACGTGGTCTTCATGGAGGAGGCGCCGCAGACGGCGCCGACTGGAGCGGGCCAGAGCAGCCGGCCGGGGGCGAGCCGAAGGCAGGGGCCGGCCTCGAGGTGCAGCCGACATTTCGCCGGCGCATAGGGGGAGCTACCTCCGCGCTGGAGCCGCACAGAGCTGCGGGCGCCAGCCGGATGGCGGAGGCCCTGGAGGCGGCCAGCGCCAGCATGTCCGAGTGGACGCCCAGCGGGGGGATGGCCGAGCTAAACACGGCGGCCCAGGAGGTCCGGAAACGGCTTCAAGCCCAGGCCGCTTCGCTGCAGCGATATACCCAAGAGTTCCTCACGACACAGGCCGTCATCCGGGTGAGCCTTCTGGCCTTGGTTGTTTTTCTTTTTTTATTTCTTCCGTGGGGGCGCGTCAGCGCACCCACTGGGTGTAGTCCCCGAGTTCCGAGTCGGCTGCTGAGCAGGCGGCTTGGAACTTACTAGGTCCTGACAGCTATCTTATTCTTGCATCCTGTCTGATCTTCCAGGAATACCATAACCTCCGCGCTGCTGCTTTCAACTCCCAGGCTCAGGAGCTAGGCCAGAAAACCGAGGACCTGATCAACAGCCGGAGTGCGTGCTTTGTCTCGTTCATCTCCTGTGGGGGCACGTCAGCGCACCCACTGGGTGTAGTCCCCGAGATTCGGGCCGAGTGCTGAGCAGTCGGGTTGGATCTTCCCTGAGGACTTCTTCCTTATTGATTTTTCCTTTGTCTTCATGCTTGCAGGAGCCAATGCCGACTTGAGGGAGCAGCTTAGCGGGGCCCAGACCGCCCTTTGCGCCAAGGAAGCCGAGTGCAACGCCTTTGTCCTAGAGCGTGACCGCTTGGCCAAGAAGTTGGCCGACTAGGAGGAGAGCCACAAGGCGGCCCTGAAGAAGGCGCAGGATAGCGAGGACACCCTCAAAGCTGAGTTCGAGACCGAAGCGGTGGGCTGGGCTGAGGCAAAACAAGCGCTGAGCGAGGGCTACGGCCGGGTTGAGGATCTGATCGATGGTAAGCCGCCTTCCTCACTCCTTGCTTGCCCCTTGCCCCCTGATTTGTGTTCTGACTTGTGCTGCTTTTTGTTCTTTGTGCAGACTACTTCCCCGGCTACTCCGTCATGGCCACCCAGGCCATCGAGGCCCACCGTGAGGCGCACCGGCAGGCGGGGGCTGAAATTGCGCCGGACGCGAGCCGGACGCTTGAGGAGCAACTCTTGGCGGTCCAAGCCCGGCTGCAGCTGGCTCACCGCATGCTCCGCCGCCTCCAGCGCGCCGGAGCGCAGGTGTTGGCTGCCCTCTGGCCAGGCGAAACGATTCCCCGCACCCGAGTCGGACTGCCGACTGGCTGGAGGTTGCAGTTGGCCGCTTCGAGGCCTGGAAGGCATCGGCAGCCCGACTTGGAGCTGGGCGGGCGCTGGAGTTCGTCCGAGCCTGGTATCCCAGGCTGAATCTGGACCAGCTGCGCACCTGGCGGCTGGAAGCCGACGAGGAGATGGAGGATGTGCGGCCAGCCATCGCTCAGCGTGCCTCGACGATCGCCGAGTGCACTGACATCAGCGCCTTTGCTCCTGAGATAAACGACGACGGCGTTGCCCAGCCGGAGGAATGGTTCGGGCTGAACCCGGGAGAGGGTGAGGACTCAGCGGAGGAGATCGCTTCCAGCGATGAAGGTGAAGACGACGAAGGAGAGGAAGGCGAAGACGTCGAGCCGGCCGGTGAAGCGGCTAGCCAGCCTCAGCCTGACCGTGCCTCTAGCAACGAGGCACTTGCTAGCGCGCCCTCCGCGGGAAGTGGTGATCATGCTGAGGTTCGCCAGCCGGTCACTCCTCCAGCCAGCACTGCCGTCTCTACCGACCTGCCCGAGTCGCCAGTCGTTCCCTTGGCTTAATCTGCCGTCCTTGCTTTTCCTGCTTGTTACTCTTTGAACAATTTTTATTAAACTTGCGCAGTTCCACCAACTGGGGGTGTATTCAAACTATGTTGAATGCTGGCCTTTCGAAGGTCTTTTGTGTAAATATGATCGTGTGTGTGTGTTTGGCTTCCATTCGCATATGCTTTTTATCCTTAGGCTATTTCCTTTGCCGCCTTCCCCTGGCTGCTGCCTTCCCAACCGGCAGCTGCTCTACAGCCTGTGGCTAAGGAAGAACTTGGCTATATTTATAATTTTTTTGGGGAAGGAAAGTACTCAAGCTTTCTTAGATTGAAGCGAGGTGAATGGAAGCCGGCCAGCCGGCTACTCTGGTAGTCGGTCGGTGGTGAGAGAAAAACCGGCTTTTGTTATATTAGTCCGTTAGTCCCTAGCCGTTTTTCATGTGGGCGTCCTTTCCTGCCTTTAACTCTTGCCAACCGGACAGCCGGTCCTTCAAACAACGACTTTTGGCAAGAGAAGGCTTGGGTGCCGGCACACTACTTGTCTGACCGCGTGTAGGACCTCTAATATAACTCAAGGCGGCCAGTCCCCGGGCCGACTAGTCGAACCCGGTGCCGGACGAAAAAGGTGAATGTAATGACATGATCATAAGCATGATACTCTTCACTCATAGATAAAAGATGGCAGTCCTCGAGCTCTCCACGGGGGGCCTATTGTCTCGTACTTAGTACAAAAGTTAGCGTGATACATAGTGCATTTCAACTGTAAAATCTTCAGAGGAGGTTGGCATTCCATGGTCGTTCCGACTCCTTGCCGGAGTCGTCTCTCTTTCGTACCTTCGGCTTCTGTGCGTCGATCAAGTAGTAGGAGTCATTTCCCAGCGCTCTGCTGATGACGAAGGGGCCTTCCCAAGGGGCCGAGAGCTTGTGCTGGCCGGCTATTCGCTGGATCAGCCGGAGCACGAGGTTGCCCTCTTGGAAAGATCTTGGTCTGACCTTCCGGCTGTGGTAGCGGCGCAAGCCCTGCTGGTAGATGGCGGACCGGCTGAGGGCTAACAGCCGGCCTTCTTCCAGTAGGTCGACCCGTCTTCTCGTGCTTCCTTGGCCTCCGCCTCCGTGTACATGGTTACCCGAGGCGAGTCGAACTCGATGTCAGTTGGGATGACCGCCTCGGCACCATACACGAGGAAGAAAGGAGTGAAGCCGGTTGACTTGTTTCGGGTAGTGCGAGACTCCAGAGGACGGCCGGCAGTTCATCGAGCCAACAGCCGGCCGAACGTTCCAGTGGTACGACCAGTCGGGGCTTGATGCCGGAAAGGATGAGGCCGTTGGCTCGCTCGACTTGGCTGTTTTACTGCGGGTGGGCAATGGACACTAAGTCCAACCGGATGCCCTGCGATGCGCAGAAACGTGCCAATGCTCCCTTGGTGAAATTCGTGCCGTTGTCGGTGATGATGCTACATGGCACGCCGTACCGAGTTGTTATATCTGCGATGAATGTCACGACAGTCGGCCCATTCAGCTTCTTGATCGGCTTGGCCTCAATCCATTTGGTGAATTTGTCCACGGCGACAAGCAAATGTGTCATGCCGCCGCGCGCCGTCTTGAATGGGCCCACCATGTCCAGTCCCCAAACGGCGAAGGGCCAAGTGAGGGGAATGGTCTTGAGTGCCGAAGCCGGCATGTGTTGCTTGGAGCTGAAGACTTGGCACCCTTTGCAATGTTTAACTAACTCCTTGGCGTCATCCAAAGCAGTCAGCCAAAAGAACCCATGGCGGAAAGCTTTGGCGACGAGTGATCTTGAGGCCGCATGGTGGCCGCATTCTCCTTGGTGGATGTCTCTGAGGATTGCAATGCCCTTATCTTGCTCGACGCATCGCTGCAAGACTCCAGTGACACTGTGCCTGACGAGCTCTCTGTTGACGATTGTGTATGCTCTAGCTCGGCGTTGGACTTGTCTTGCCTCTGTTTCGTCAGCCGGCAGATCTTGGTTTATTAGGAAGTTGAGGATGGACTGGGCCCATGATGGAGCTGCGACTTCTTCTATTGCCAACACGGCTACTGCGACCAGGGCGGGCGGGCTGGGTGGTGAAATGCTGGAGTCGGTCGCCGCCTGTTGTGTTGGTGCAGTCCCCAGGCCGACTACCGCAGTCCCCGAGCCGGGTGTGGCAGTCCCCCCGTCGGGCGTAACTACGGAAGTCCCCAAGCCGCCTACTGACGTCCCCGGGCCGACTATCGAAGTCCCCGGATCACCTGCTTGGTTCTTCGAGCCGGACCCGACTGCGTCGGGGTCAGGCGGCATGAAGATGGAATCGGACTCTAGAGACGGCATGATAGACGGCTTGAGGAGGCGTTGCAGACAGACACCGATTGGTATTGCCTGCCGAGTGGAGCCTATTCGAGCCAGGGTATCAGCTGGCTTGTTGTCGGCTCATGGTACGTGGAGGAACTCGCATCCTTCAAAGTACCCACTGATCTGCTGAATGAGGAAGCGGTAGCTTGCCATATTTGCGTCCTTGGCGTCCCAGTCGCCGGATG
The DNA here is from genome assembly GCA_034509565.1 of Triticum monococcum. Taxonomy (NCBI): domain Eukaryota; kingdom Viridiplantae; phylum Streptophyta; class Magnoliopsida; order Poales; family Poaceae; genus Triticum; species Triticum monococcum. Next base: position 95,738,673 of record CM067843.1, on the reverse strand, counting down.
ATTGCTAGACTACCAAGTCCGAGTCGCCGTAACATAGGTTCCGGCGTATGCCGAGCTCTTTGGCAAGCCGGAGCCCGTGTATGAGCACCTCGTACTCGGCCACGTTGTTGGAGGCGGCAAAGTGAATTTGCAGCGTGTATCTGAGCTTGTCGCCTTTGGGAGAGGTGAGGATGACGCTGGCTCCCAAGCCGGTGCGCATCTTGGACCCGTCAAAGTGCACGCGCCAATGAGTGGAGTCGGGACCTGGCGGCAGGTACTGGGTCTCGGCCCAGTCGACGAGGAAGTTGGCCAGTGCTTGGGACTTGATGGCAGTGCGAGGCTGGTAGAAGATCGTGTAGGGAGCCAGCTCGATGGCCCATTTCGCCACCCGGCCGGATGCATCCTGGCTGCCTATGATCTCGGCAAGCGGGGCGGTGCATACGACCGTGATGGGGTGCTCTTGGAAGTAGGGCTTCAGCTTCTTGGCGGCGAGGTACACACCATAGCACATCTTCTGGTAGTGCGGGTAGTTCTGCTTTGAGGTAGACAGCACCTCACTCAGATACTACACCGGCCTCTGGACCGGCTGGGCTCGGCCCTCTTCTGGGTGCTGGACTACGATGACGGTGCTGACCATCCGGCTGGTTGCAGCAATGTAGAGGAGCGTGGGCTCTTTCTCAGTTGGCGCCGCCAGGACAGGCGGTGTGGCCAGCATCTTCTTCAGCTCGTGAAAAGGTTGGTCGGCTTGGTCATTCCACTCGAAGTGAGTGGTCTTCTTCATGAGGCGGTAGAGGGGGAGAGCTTCCTCTCCGAGGCGGCTGATGAAGCGGTTCAGGGAGGCCAAGCACCCGGTGAACTTCTGGACGTCTCGAAGTTTGGTGGGAATCGCAATTCTCTCAATGGCCTTGATCTTTACTGGGTTGCATTTGATGCCGCATTCGAAGACCAGGAAGCCTAGGAGCTGGCCGGCTGGCACTCCGAACATGCATTTCTCGGGGTTGAGCTTGATCTGGAACCGGCGCAGGTTCTCAAATGTTTCCTTGAGGTCTTCTAGCAAGGTGCCGCGCTTCTCCGTCTTCACCACAATGTCGTCTACGTAGACATGGGCATTTCTACCGAGCTGCTTGAGGAGGCACTTCTGCATGCAACGCTGAAAAGTGGCACCGGCATTTCTTAAGCCGAATGTCATAGTCAGGTAGCAGAAAGCTCCGAATGGCGTGATGAAGGCGGTCTTCAGGCGGTCAGTCGGATCTAGCTTTATCTGGTGGTATCCTGAGTAAGCATCCAAGAAACTCAACATCTCGCATCCGGCCGTGGAGTCTATCACTTGATCAATCCTTGGCAGGGCAAAGGGATCTTTGGGGCAGGCCTTGTTGAGGCTCGTGTAGTCTATGCACATGCACCACTTGTTGTTCTTCTTTAGCACGAGGACCGGGTTGGCGAGCCACTCTGGAAAGAAAACCTCCATAATGAAGCCGGCTGCCAGAAGCCGGGCTATCTCTTCTCTTACAATCCTTCTTTTCTCCTCCGACAGTCGGCGGAGGGGTTGTTTGACTGGTTTTGCGCCTTCTCGGACGTGTAGCTTGTTCTCGGCGAATTCCTTCGGAACACCCGACATGTCCTTAGGGGACCATGCAAAGATGTCCCGATTCTCATGGAGGAAATCGGCGAGCTCGCCTTCCTATTTGCTGTTTAGGTTTGCCCCGATGACGGCAAACCTTTCTGGGTGCTCGGGGTCAAGAGGTATCTTCTTCGTCTCCTTGGCCGGCTGGAAAGATCCTTGGGCATCACACTCCTTGGGATCGGGGGACAGGGCCGGCCGTTTGCCGGCCATGGCCATGACTCGGTCCAACATCTTCTTTTCTTCGGCAATCACAAGGGACTCGGCCAGCCGGCTGCTGGCTGCTATGCACTCGGAAGGTTTCTTGTAATCGCCGGCTATGGTGATGATGCCCTTGGCGCTCGGCATCTTCATCTTGAGGTAAGCATAGTAGGGAACAACCATGAACCTGGCCAAGGCAGGACGGCCAAGTAATGCATGGTAGGGGCTCTCCAGGTCCACCACTTTAAACCAGATCGCTTCCCGGCGGAAATGATCCTTGTCCCCAAAGAGAACATCAATCTTGATCTTGCCAATGGGGGCGCAGGACAGGACAGGTACAATGTCATGGAACATAGTCCGAGTAGGCATGAGTTGCTTCGTCTTGACGTTCAGCTTCTCCAGGGTGTCACGGTACAAGATGTCGATGCTGCTCCCGCCGTCTATCAGCACGCGGGAGAAACGGGCGGCGCGCCTGTCCGTTGCAAGGGTGGCATCCAAAACCAGCGCATAAGAGCCGGGAGATGGCATCACCTCTGGGTGATCGGCCCGGCTCCAGCTAATAGGCTTTTCTGACCAGTGCATGTGCTCGGCGGGGTTGGTAGCGACCACGTTGACTTCCTCGTGCTCTCGGCGTCTGCTGCGCCGGCCTTCGGGCTGGCTTGTAAAGACGACATAGGCGGCATGCTCGTCGGGGAACTCATCATGCACAGCTCTGACTGCTGGCCGAGCGGTCGGCAGCTGCGGAGCCAGAGGCGGCGGACCAGCAGGCGGAGGCGGTGCGAGCCCTTCGCCTTTGGAGGTTCAGGTGAGCCAGTGGCACTTCCGGGTTGTGTGGTTGGACGGCTTCGCGCCGCTGTGGAACTTGAATGGGGCGTCGAGGGTTTGCTCGTAGGAGAAGGCCGGCTGCCAAGCCGGCCTGCCGCTCCTCTGCTTCTTGGGTGCGGGCCGCCCTTTGGGCTGCTCATCTTCGATTGTGGCCACCTGCCGACTGGTGGAGAGCGGCACGGGGCCCTTGCGCTTGTGGTCGTTCTGGTGCGGGCGTCGGTCGGAGTCCCCAGCCGACGTCTTGGGCGCCAGGTTGAGTACCTTCCCGGACGCGTCTACCCTGAGTTCAGTCTTCATTGAGGAGTCGGCGGTGGCGTACTTGTCCGCTATGACCAGAAGCTCATCGAGGGTAGTCGGCTCGTCGCAGAGGAGCTTGTGCTTGAGGAGGGTGCCTTCTCGGCACCCGGCAGTGAAGTATTCTATGGCTTGCACCTCGTGCACCCGTTCGCAAGAGTTGCGGAGCTTGGCCCAACGCGTGAGGTAGTCGCGAGTGGACTCGGCGGGGCCTTGTACGCACAAGGAGAGCTGTCTGGGCTTGGGAGCCTGCTTGTAGGTGCTGGTGAAGTTGTAGACGAAGGCTTCTGTGAAGGCTAGCCAGCTGTTGATGCTGTATGGCCTGAGGCTGTTGAGCCAGGTCCGCACCGTGCCTTGCAGCATGAGGGGCATGTCTTCACAGCAACGCGCCTGTTGCCGTTTGCTATGCGAACCGCTGTGGAGTAGTCGATCAACCAATCTTCCGGCTTCACGGAGCCGTTGTACTTGGGCGTGTCTCTTGGGAGCGAGAACCCTTTGGGGAAAGGCTCGTCGCGGATGCGAGGGCCGAAGCAAGGCGGGCCAACATCATCTTCTTCTTCTAGCGCCAGGGATCGCGCTAGGCGGTCGATCCGATGGCGGGCGTCGTTCTCGCCGACTCCCTCGCGGCGACCTAGTCGGTCGCTGAGAGTCGGATGCGTGACAGGCGGTGGGGTGGGATATCTCTCCCCATGAGGCGAAGGCGGAGGCGGGTTGCCCCGCCGCTCCACGGCCCAGGGATGGCCTTCTGCGTCTTGCTCGATGGAGATCCGGGTTCGGCTTCGGCTGGCAGCCGACTCTTTCTCGTGTCGCGCGCGGGTTTTACCCGCAGTCGGCGTCCGGGACGTCGCACCGTGCTCTCGGCACGGGGGAGGGCTTTCCGCACGGGCGTCGGCTTCGTGCCACTGTGCGGCTGCATCGATTAGTTGCTGGATGCGTCTAGTCATGTGGGGGAGTTCTTCGGCCCCCAGTCCGTCTAGCTCGTCTACGGCCGCCTGGGCGGCGCACAGGTTCTCGAGTGGAGTGGCGTAGACTGGGTGGTCGACTCCTAGCGTGTCGGCGAGGGCAGCGCCGCGCTGTCTGACAACGCCGGCTCGGCTTGGCCCGCCTAGGGGCGGCGTGCCAAAGGCGGCGCAGTTGGCTTCGCGCCTGTGGGCCTCAGTGAGGCGTCTCATGGAAGCCAACTTCCGGCCCTCCGCGAGGAGGGCGAGGCGGCGAGCCTCCAGTGCTTCGGCGTCGGCATCGGCCGGGAGGGGGATGGACAAGTCGTGGACCGCCGCATGCGGGGCGTCGAGGGCGTCCTCGCCAGAAACGCTGCCGTGGCCGATGACCATCACCTCGGCGGTGGCACCGTCGCAGCCATCGGCCCGGGGAAGCGGGTCGTTGTAGATCGCGACGTCGGTGGGGAAAGCGTCGAGCGAGGCCGTGTCGGAGTCGACAGGCATCGGATCGGTGGAGCCAACAGACTCCAAGTCCACAGCAGGCTCGCCGGAGACGTGGAGCTGGCCGAGGAGGTTGAGGAGGTGGTCGGTGCCCGCGTCAGAGGCGAGCTCATCGGAGATGAGGGTCTCGTCAAGGAGATCGGCGAGGCTGCTCGCTGCGCAGACGTTGGTGACGCCTTGCAGCGTGTCGTGGCAAGCGCCATCGGGCGTGCCAGGCTGGCTACGCTCTGTGACACTCCACAATTTTTGATTTGGTTTTCATCAAAAAACTTTATTGGATTCTAAAAGAGGGCATTTAAAATTCCTTTTCCAGAAAATCCTTCCTCTTAAAAAAAAACTTCCTTTCACCTTTTGCAAGGATTTCCTTTCCTTCTCAATTTTGGTGTTGAAATTTTGAAAGCTTTTCTTCTGGTTGTTTCCCTCTCAAACTTATTTATTTTCATTTAAAAAGAAACCCTAGGAGTTTTGGGACTTCTTTCTTTTTGAAACCACCCATGATTTCACCATATCACATGTGGTAAAACCCCTCCAAAAACCTCCCCTCCTCCTTGGAACAACCTAAGTTCTCTGTCCCAACTAATCCAAACAAGTTTTGTATTTTATTTCAATTATTTTTCCTCTCAAACCATTTCTCTCAATTATTTGGAGCCTGAGGCATTTACAAAGCAAGTACCTTATTTCCTTTGAGTTTTGATCTCAAACCAACTCCTCTGGATTGTCCTTAGCATCCACAACTCAGAACCATCTTGATCCACTCCCCTTCTTTTCAAATTTTTCAAATTTCAGCCTCTGCAAGTTTGGACCAGATTTGCCAAATTTGGTGAAATTCATATCTACACTTCCCCAAAAATTCTACAAAAATTCAGGCAGCCTACTGGAGCAATGAGTAGCCACTCCACCAAAAAACAGCTCTAGGAAAAATCCCTAGAGGCCAGTATCATTCTGTCGAACACCTTGCATACACTGTATATTGCACTTTCAGTAATTCAGTAAAAGTTCAGAGTTCAGTGTCGTTTTCCCTTCGCCAGCTTCAGTCACGCATGGACAGTGCCCTTGGCACGTTCCTCGCCGCCCCTTCCTCCTATCTGGAGCGCCGCACGCGCACTTGGCGTCTTCCTGGCGTCTGTGGCACCCGGGCCCGCCTGCGCCGGCGTGTCTTGCGGCGGCGGATCCACCGTAACGGCCGACCGGAAGCAGAACGGCGGCGCAACGCCGTTCGGCGCCGCCCAACGCTCCCTGGCTCTCCGCGTGGCCGCATGCACGCCAGCGCAACCCCGCAGCACAGTCGCCGTGACCTGGCACGCGCAGGGCGCGCTCCCTGCCGCCGATGTGCCGCACGGCCGTTCCGTTGGGACAGGCCGTAAACCTTCCTCCCGTGCTGAGTTGGACCCTGGAATGGAACCACTACTCCACCTAGACGATGCCCAAGCCCCTAATCCCACTGCCCAACCACAGCACCGCCGTAATCGCTCGCTAGACTTATCCCGCTCGCGGCAACCGCCTCGGGCCGGCTATATATAGCGCCCCAAGCTCCCTCTCGCCCCCGCACACCTCCACTGCCTCACTGGACCCCGACCAGCAACTAGAAGAGCCTCGAGGGGCCCTTCTTCCTCGACTCCGGCCGCCTCGTTCCGCCTCAGCCTCCACCTCGATTCGCTCCGGTGAGGCCATCTCCGGTGCCCAAACTTCGTCAGTAGCTTCCTCGAGCACCCAGTGAGCTGACCCAAGCATCAATTTGACCTTCCCAGCTCTCCCCAACGAGATCCCTCACCACCCGAGCCGCCGTCCGCCGGAGTATGGCTCGCCGTCGACGTGGTACTCGCCGACGACCACCACCACCACCAACCAACGTGGAAGGACGCCCTGAACACAGAGGTACCCTCCGATCCCCCTACCTCGCCGTGGATCGCCGCCGGCGACCACCGCGGCTCTCGGGCACCGTCGAGCTCTGCCGCCCCTTTTTTTTAAATTTCAAACCTGACGGGTGGGGCACGCCAGTCAGCCTCTCAGGGCTTTTTACACGATTCGTTTTCTGAAAACGCCTTCGGGCCAAATGCGTTTCCCTCTCCGGGCTGGCGTATTCGAGACCGAAGCATTTTCCGTTTTTATAAGCTAGCCCCTGGAAATTTTCTGTTTCATTATAGATGAGTCCCTGGACTAAAACCTTTATAACTTTTAAACAGAAAAGTATTTTTGATTGATTCTTTTTCTGTTCTCTTTGAAATTGTGTCTAGTTCTTTTATCAGATTTATTTGAAAAAATTTTGGAATACTTTTTGTGCACTTCTTGGTATTTACGATAGCGCCTATATTTTCTGTATACCATAGATACCGAAGGAGGTGACGGAGCCGCGAACTTCACCGAGCAAGGCTCCGACTACTCTGAACCAGGCAAGCATGTTTGAACTTTTGATATGATGAGTGTCTTGGCATGTTTTGCATATAGTTAGTTTCATGGCATGTTGATGAGCATACCGATGAACGTTATTTTCATGCATTGTTGAGGCAAGTGAGCTCGATGATCCATAAGTGGATGGATGTGAGTACGAATGGCCATGTGTTGGCATGAGGATGGGTAAGATGGCAGTGTTGTAGCATGCCAGTCTTATGCCAGACTATTTGACTACAGTGTCAAATCGTGTCGGTCTAGTTTCTCCCTTTTTCTTCCTTGTACTACCACATGTTTTCCGCAAGGAATATGGATTAGTAAGTTGCAAACCGCTTTCCTGGTACACACCAAAAGGAGAGGCCAGGATGATGGTTCCATGGCCCTGGATTAAAGCCAGTCATCCGGTCAGGGGGCATGGGTGTTTCCGGTTGGGACCGAGAGGGGGGCACCCCTTAGAGCGCGCGTATATAAATTTGATCCCATGCTATTCGAGATTGTGATCTCCCCGTCTCAAAAGTTTTTCTTGGACGATGTCTAGGGTGAGTCCTGGCATCGAGAGATAGGATGGGTGTGTACTGGTTAGCCATGTTTTCTTCCGAAATACCGTAAACGAAACTAGTCCTTCGAGACTACGGAAATCCGTTAGCTGTGGGAAATTTTTGTACAAACTCTGCATAGTCATAAATCTCCAAATTATATTATCCATATCCAAATTTTGCGCTGACTTATTCTGACAAGTGCCAGTTTTTGGTGACAGATACTCCGGTGAATCTCATGAGCACTTAGCCCGGTTAAAAGTTTATTCCTGTGGATGGACTAACCCGTTTATTATCATGAACTGAATATTTATTATGAGTATTATTTACTTGTGGATTAAAGCGCTTTCTGTGATGTCGCTCAGACGTCCGACTGTGGCATTTCTTTTAAAGCCCTTTCTGTGATGTCGCTCAGACGTCCGACTGTGGAATTTCTTTTAAAGCCCTTTATGTGGTGTCGCTAAGACGCCCTATTGTGGCGTGATTTTCCGTTATTATTTGTTCACCTTTCGAGGCGTCGCTTCAGACACCCGATCGGTTCTCATTTATATTTTGTTGGGATTTCAGGTGGACTACCGCCGTTTCCCTCGTACTTACTTCGTTATGCAAATTTTTAAATGTGCATTGGAAAGATTAATCATGACGCATTCATGCATGCATTTGTTATATCTTACGTCCGAACTGTCTTGCGAGTACTTTCAAAGTACTCACTGGCTTGTTGATTTGGCCAGATGCTGACGAAGGCGATCTCATGGATGAAGAGTTCGATAGCGAGTCCGACGCCTAGAGGAATCCCAGTCAGTCTCATGCAACCCTGGAATTGGTCACTGTTTCATATCCGCTTCCGCAACCCGAATAAATTTATCGAGCCTCACCTCGACGCTCGATGAGATGCCAGTTTGAGAGTCGTGTTACCACACTCCCCACTGTGTTATTCCACCATCGCTTTATCCTCGAGTCAGTAGTATGCCACCACACCATTGTGTTATATCTGCCATTATGTATAATTATTGGTGCACTTGTAATAATTTGTTGAGCAGCCCTAGCTCAACCTTGTAAAATATTCTATGCTACTGGCTTATTGTATCAAGTATTTGTCTACCAGTGAGGAGTATTTCTCTCATACTGGACTCAAAGATTGGTTTCTCAATAAATATTTTTATTGGAAAACCGGTTGTGACAAGCTTGGTACCAGAGCCAGGCTGACTGTAGGAAGCCACTAGGTGCGATCGCTAATCGGTTATTAGCATGATAGAGCAGATTCATTTTTTTTGCAATTGTAGTCATTTTCTGACAGTCAACATAAATTTATGATCTGACCATTCAGGATTTTTGCCTACTTTTGTAGATGGCCGACAACAACTGCGAGTCTCAGACCTTCGCCAACGTACTCGATGTGTTCGTCAAGCTTCTCTCCTTCATCGTTCAGGTTGCGATGGGGCCATCCGTGCGCCCACTCTTCACACTCCGCCAGCACAGAGTCAACGACAGTCTGACCATGCACCAGGCCACGGTGCAGTTCAAGGGAGGGCGTGGTGAGCTATGCCGCTACCTGTTCGTGGGAAGGGCCATGCCTACGGAGAGGCATGCTATGCAGATGGCAGCCCGTGAGGCGATAGCTCGCCTCAGGGATGTCCTTCCCGCGATGAAGACTCGTCGCTACCGTTATCTTCCATGCCATGTGCCCTACACCTGCCACTACGCATTCTCCTGCCCCAGAGGAGAACGAGACGAGGCTTTTGAGATGCTTATTGAGTATATCCGGGCTCTGGAGGCAGCCTTCGACAACCTGGTAGACGACTTCGTGGCTGCCCGCATGGACTCAGTCCATGGCTGTGCCGCCAACAGGAGGGAGCTCCTTCTCACCGCACCGCCACTGACTTTTGTCTCGTCCTCAGCATCTCATGCACCTACTCGTCACCTACCTACCACCAGAGGGTTCAACCAGGCCTTTGCGCCCACTCCAGCGCGCACTGCACCACCCGTGGTGCCCACTCCCATCCGTGTTGCTCCGCCCCTGGCACCCGCTCCATCTACCCGACGCGGCTCTTCATGACTGGAGCCTATTAGTGAGGATGAGGTCGAGTCCCCAGCCTCACTGCGCCTCACCCTTGGCAGGGCCAAGGAGATCATCGACATTTCCGGCTGAGTGTGTTTTCCCGTCATGCGATGTACCGCTTTGTAAGATATGTTTATATGTACATAGGTTGTGAGAAGTAGCTTGTTTGTGCATCATGTAGAACTAGAGAAGTGTACTAGCCTAAATAACATGTCAGGATTATGTATGCATATCCTGAGTGATGTACTGTATAATTATCGCCCGCGTGTAAGATATGTAATGAGCAGTCCTTCTCTGTGCGCAAATCAATTTGTTTTCTTAAGTGATCTTGGTCTTTTAAATTATTTGCCATCCTTGTGCATTTTTGGAGTTCTTTTTGGCGAGCATCTTCACTTTTCTTATGAGTTTTACAAAATATATCCCCAGAGTGAAAAATGTCTCGTCCTTGGACTCGCTCCATGCCTACTCCGCCAGAGGAAAATTATGACACTCAACCAGGCAACAATTTCACGCAAGGGCAGTCGGGTCAACAGGGCAGTGAAACGGCACTTTCCCAAATGTGCCGCCTTTATGAACAGAGTCAGGAACAACATCGTGAAATGATGAACCAAGTCATCAACATGGGAAATTAGCATGGACAGTATCCGCAGCATTCCAAGTTATCTGAGCTACAGAAGACGCGTCCCCAAACATTTTGTCATACTGACAAGCCTCTTGAAGCCGAGGACTGGCTTCGGGATATGGAGAGGAAATTAATTATTGCAAAATGTTCAGACCCCGAGAAGGTGTTGTATTCTCCGCACTATCTTACAGGAGCAGCCGCATCGTGGTGGGAGAATTTTCTGCACATGCATGCCAACGAAGGTGACATAACCTGGGATGATTTCAAGGAAGGTTTCCATGGTGCACACATTCCTAAGAGTATTATGAAAATCAAGAAGAGAGAGTTCGATGACCTCAAACAAAGGAACATGACAGTGGAAGATTACAACAGTCAATTCACTCTATTGTCACGCTACGCCAACGAAGAGCGTATGACTGAAAGCAAGAAGATGGAGAAATTCCTTGACGGTCTGGCGCCCGCACTTAAATGCCAACTGGTCGTGCACACTTTTCCTGATTTTAAAACACTGGTGGACAAAGCCATTACTCTGGAAAATGAGAGACGCAGTCTGGAAGATATCCGCAAGCGAAAAAGGGACCAGACTAACCATGCTCACAATCACTGAAGCAAGACAGATTATCAAAAGGGTGGGACACACAAATTCCCATCCAATGTCTCATGCCAAATCAAGAATTTTCATGCAAGGGACAAGGAGTTCACATATCGCCCCGGCATTACTTGTTACGCCTGTGGAGAGGAAGGGCACTATGCCAAGCAGTGTCCCAAGCCTAGAAACTCAACCCCAAAGCCAAACAACGGCGTCAATAATTCAGCGCCCAAGCGAAACAATTTCAATCCCAGCAACAACCACAGGAAGGGTCATCTGAACCACGTAACCAAAGAGGAGGCACAAAATGCTCCGGATATCATACTCGGTACGTTTCCTGACAACGCAATGCCTGCAATGGTTTTGTTTGATTCTGGAGCTTCTCACTCTTTCATTTCGAAAAGTTTTGCTTTGCAAAATAATTTTTCAATGCTTCCTTTGGAGAAATCCATGATCATCAAGTCCCCTGGGATTCAGCAAGTTACTTAGAATTACTGTCAGAATGTGGTCATTGAGTTCGAAGGATTGGAGTTTCACGCAAATCTTATTGTGTTGGAAAACAAAGGACTGGATGCCATCTTAGGGATGGACTGGTTAACCACCAACAAGGGTTTTATTGACTGTTTCAACCGGACGGTAACTCTAACACACCACCACGGGAAGACAATAAGAGTGTCAGCCAAGGAAGGGAAAATACCCCGGCAACCGAGATTGAATAAGGTAGATGTTTCTGAGTTAAACAAGGTTCCAGTAGTATGTGAATATCCAGATGTATTCCCTGAAGAACTACCAGGCATGCCACCAGATCGAGAGATAGAATTCTGCATTGAGCTCGCACCAGGAACCACCCCCATATACAAGAAACCATACCGAATGGCACCATCCGAGTTGGTTGAATTGAAGAAACAAATAAAAGAATTGCTGGACAAAGGATACATTCGAGCCAGCTCCTCACCTTGGGGATCACCAATTTTATTTGCCAAGAAGGATGGAACACTGAGATTGTGTATTGACTATCGAGCACTTAACATGGTCACAGTTAAGAACAAATACCCGATGCCAAGGATAAATGATTTATTTGATCAACTCGCTCAGGCCAAGGTATTCTCAAAAATTGACTAAAGGTCAGGATATCATCAATTAAAAGTGCGAACAGAAGATATCCCCAAAACAGCCTTCACTTCCAGATATGGACTGTATGAGTTCACAGTAATGCCATCTGGATTAACAAATGCCCCTGCATATTTTGTTCACCTCATGAACAAAGTATTTATGAAATTTATGGACAAGTTCATCGTGGTATTCATCGATGATATTCTGGTGTACTCCAAGACACCAGAAGAACACGCAAAACATCTCAGGGATTGTGCTAGGAGAACTCAGGAAACACCAATTGTATGCCAAGTTCAGCAAGTGCGAATTTTGGCTAAGGCAAGTAGGCTTTCTAGGCCACATGCTAACCCAGGACGGTATCGCAGTGGACCCAGAGAAAGTCAAGGCCATACTTGGCTGGAAGTCGCCAGCGAGCGTAATAGATATACGTAGTTTCTTGGGAATGGCAGGATATTACCGCAGATTTATTGAAGGATTCTCCACCATAGCCAAGCCTATGACGCAGTTACTCAAGAAAGACAAGAAGTTTGAATGGACAGAAGCCTGCGAAAAGAGTTTCCAAGAGCTAAAGCGGAAATTAACAACAGCACCAGTATTAATTGTGCCAGACATACACAAAATTTTTGAAGTGTTTTGTGACGCGTCTAGAAAGGGTCTCGGATGCGTGTTGATGTAGGAAGGCAAGGTTGTCGCCTATGCTTCAAGGCAACTTCGCAAGCATGAGGAAAATTATCCCACTCATGACTTAGAAATGGCAGCAGTCATCCATGCACTCAAGGAATGGAGGCATTTCTTACTTGGGAACCGATGTGAAATATATACGGATCACAAAAGTCTCAAATATATTTTCACGCAGCCAGAACTAAATTTATGACAAAGACGCTGGTTGGAATTGGTAAAGGATTATGATGTTGGTACCCATTACCATCCAGGAAAGGCAAATGTAGTGGCCGATGCTCTTAGTCGGATCCCCAACTCCGACGAAAGCAATCTACAAAGCTTGAGGCCCGAATTCCAACAAGAATTTGCCAAGCTCAATTTGATAATAGTAGCAGAAGGCACCATATCGAACTTGGAAATACAACCCGACCTTGTGGAGGAAATGAAAGAAGCTCAGCCCGGTCACCCCAGCATCGAAGGCATCAAAAGAAAGGTGAGTATGGGCAAGGCCTCGGAGTTCGTCATAGACGATGGAGGAATATTGTGGTACAGAGAAAGACTCTGCGTGCCAAACATAGAAGACCTCAAACAGCAAATCCTAGCTGAAGCCCACACCGCCCCGTACTCGATCCACCCTGGCGGGACCAAGATGTATAAAGATATTCAGGAAAGATTTTGGTGGCACGGCATGAAGAGGGACATAGCCACCTTCATTGCACGTTGCGACTCTTGTCAACGCATAAAAGCTGAGCATCAGAGGCCAGCCGGACTACTGCAACCAAACAAAATACCTGACTGGAAATGGGATGAAATAGGGATGGATTTCATTGTTGGACTACCTCGGTCACCGCATGGGAACGATGCCATATGGGTCATCACTGACAAGTTAACCAAGGTGGCACATTTCATTCCAGTAAAGACAACCTACAACACTCAGAGGCTTGCCAGGATTTATCTCTCCCGTATAGTTTGTCTGCATGGATTCCCGAAGACTATAATATCCGACAGAGGCACTCAGTTCGTCTCGAGATTTTGGGAGCATTTACAACAGGCTCTGGGAACCCAACTAGCCTTCAGTATCGCATACCACCCACAGACCGATGGACAAACGGAACGCGTAAACCAGGTTTTAGAAGACATGCTGAGAGCATGTGTCCTCACATATGGAACCAGTTGGGAATAAAGCCTGCCATACGCCGAGTTCGCGTACAACAATAGCTACCAGGCCAGCCTGCAAATGGCACCATTTGAGGCTTTATATGGACGGAGGTGTCGTACCCCGTTAAATTGGTCAGAGGCCGGAGACAGCCGCATCTTCGGACCAGACATGCTCAGAGAAGCCGAGGAAAAAGTCAAGCTAATCAGAGACCGACTTAAGACCGCTCAAAGTCGACAGAAGAGTTATTATGATCAGAAACATCGTAGGGTCAGCTTCAAGCCCGGTGAGTTCGTATACCTGAAAGTATCTCCTATGAGAGGATTGCAACGATTCAAGATTAAAGGGAAGCTAGCACTAAGGTTCATTGGACCATTCTGTATAATGGCGCAAAGAGGCATGGTAGCCTACCAGCTAGACTTACCCAAGGAATTATCCGATGTCCACGACGTGTTCCACGTCTCGCAATTGAGGAAGTGCGTAAGCAACCCAGAGAAACAAGTATCCCATGAGAGCATTGACGTGCAGCCAGACCTCACTTATCGGGAACGTCCAGTAAGAATATTAGAGGAGTCTGAAAGGAGGACCCGACAGAAGACCATCAAATTCTTCAGAGTCCAGTGGAGCAATCACACCGACAGTGAAGCAACTTGGGAAAGAGAGGACTTTCTTCGGACAGAGCATCCACACTTATTTAAGGATCAGCTGAAATCTCGAGGACGAGATTTTTCCTAAGGGGGTAGGTGTTGTGACACTCCAAAATTTTTGATTTGGTTTTCATCAAAAAACTTTATTGGATTCTAAAAGAGGGCATTTAAAATTTCTTTTACAGAAAATCCTTCCTCTTAAAAAAAACTTCCTTTCACCTTTTGCAAGGATTTCCTTTCCTTCTCAATTTTGGTGTTGAAATTTTGAAAGCTTTTCTTCTGGTTGTTTCCCTCTCAAACTTATTTATTTTCATTTAAAAAGAAACCCTAGGAGTTTTGGGACTTCTTTCTTTTTGAAACCACCCATGATTTCACCATATCACAGGTGGTAAAACCCCTCCAAAAACCTCCCCTCCTCCTTGGAACAACCTAAGTTCTCTGTCCCAACTAATCCAAACAAGTTTTGTATTTTATTTCAATTATTTTTCCTCTCAAACCATTTTTGTCAATTATTTGGAGCCTGAGGCATTTACAAAGCAAGTACCTTATTTCCTTTGAGTTTTGATCTCAAACCAACTCCTCTGGATTGTCCTTAGCATCCACAACTCAGAACCATCTTGATCCACTCCCCTTCTTTTCAAATTTTTCAAATTTCAGCCTCTGCAAGTTTGGACCAGATTTGCCAAATTTGGTGAAATTCATATCTACACTTCCCCAAAAATTCTACAAAAATTCAGGCAGCCTACTGGAGCAATGAGTAGCCACTCCACCAAAAATCAGCTCTAGGAAAAATCCCTAGAGGCCAGTATCATTCTGTCGAACACCTTGCATACACTGTATATTGCACTTTCAGTAATTCAGTAAAAGTTCAGAGTTCAGTGTCGTTTTCCCTTTGCCAGCTTCAGTCACGCGTGGACAGTGCCCTTGGCACGTTCCTCGCCGCCCCTTCCTCCTGTCTGGAGCGCCGCACGCGCACTTGGCATCTTCCTGGCGTCGGTGGCGCCCGGGCCCGCCCGCGCCGGCGTGTCTTGCGGCGGCCGATCCACCGTAACGGCCGACCGGAAGCAGAACGGCGGCGCAACGCCGTTCGGCGCCGCCCAATGCTCCCTGGCTCTCCGCGTGGCTGCATGCACGCCAGCGCAACCCCGCAGCACAGTCGCCGTGACCTGGCACGAGCCGGGCGCGCTCCCTGCCGCCGACGTGCCGCACGGCCATTCCATCGGGACAGGCCGTAAACCTTCCTCCAGTGCTGAGTTGGACCCTGGAATGGAACCACTACTCCACCTAGACGATGCCCAAGCCCCTAATCCCACTGCCCAACCACAGCACCGCCGTAATCGCTCGCCGGACTTATCCCGTTCGCGGCAACCGCCTCGGGCCGGCTATATATAGCGCCCCCAAGCTCCCTCTCGCCCCCGCACACCTCCACTACCTCACTGGACCCCGACCAGCAACTAGAAGAGCCTCGAGGGGCCCTTCTTCCTCGACTCCGGCCACCTCGTTCCGCCTCGGCCTCCACCTCGATTTGCTCCGGTGAGGCCATCTCCGGCGCCCAAACTTCGTCAGTAGCTTCCTCGAGCACCCAATGAGCTAACCCAAGCATCAATTTGACCTTCGCAGCTCTCCCCGCCGAGATCCCTCACCACCCGAGCTGTCGTCTGCCGGAGTAAGGCTCGCCGTCGACGTGGTACTCGCCGGCGACCACCACCACCACCAACCGACGCGGAAGGGCGCCATGAACACAGAGGTAGCCTCCGATCCCCCTACCTCGCCGTGGATCGCCGTCGGCGACCACCGCGGCTCTCGGGCACCGTCGAGCTCCGCCGCCCCTTTTTTAAAAAATTTCAAACTTGACGGGTGGGGCACGCCAGTCAGCCTCTCAGGGCTTTTTACACGATTCGTTTTCTGAAAACGCCTTCGGGCAAAAGCGTTTCCCTCTCCGGGCTGGCGTATTCGAGACCGAAGCGTTTTCCGTTTTTATAAGCTAGCCCCTGGAAATTTTCTGTTTCATTACAGATGAGTCCCTGGACTAAAACCTTTATAACTTTTAAACAGAAAAGTATTTTTGATTGATTCTTTTTTTGTTCTCTTTGAAATTTTGTCTAGTTTTTTATCAGATTTATTTGAAAATTTTTGGAATACTTTTTGTGCACTTCTTGGTATTTATGATAGCGCCTATATTTTTTGTATACCGTAGATACCGAAGTAGGTGACGGAGCCGCGAACTTCACCGAGCGAGGCTCCGACTACTCTGAACCAGGCAAGCATGTTTGAACTTTTGATATGATGAGTGTCTTGGCGTGTTTTGCATATAGTTAGTTTCATGGCATGTTGATGAGCATACCGATGAACGTTATTTTCATGCATTGTTGAGGCAAGTGAGCTCGATGATCCATAAGTGGATGGATGTGAGTATGAATGGCCATGTGTTGGCATGAGGATGGGTAAGATGGCAGTGTTGTAGCATGCCAGTCTTATGCCAGACTATTTGACTACAGTGTCAAATCGTGTCGGTCCAGTTCCTCCCTTTTTCTTCCTTGTAGTACCACATGTTTTCCGCAAGGAATATGGATTAGTAAGTTGCAAACCGCTTTCCTGGTACACACCAAAAGGAGAGGTCGGGATGATGGTTCCATGGCCCTGGATTAAAGCCAGTCATCCGGTCAGGGGGCATAGGTGTTTCCGGTTGGGACCGAGAGGGGGGCACCCCTTAGAGCGCGCGTATATAAATTTGATCCCATGCTATTCGAGATTGTGATCTCTCCGTCTCAAAAGTTTTTCTTGGACGATGTCTAGGGTGAGTCCTGGCATCGAGAGATAGGATGGGTGTGTACTGGTTAGCCGTGTTTTCTTCCGAAATACCGTAAACGGAACTAGTCCTTCGAGACTACGGAAATCCGTTAGCTGTGGGAAATTTTTATACAAACTCTGCAGAGTCATAAATCTCCAAATCATCTTATCCATATCCAAATTTTGCGCTGACTTATTCTGACAAGTGCCAGTTTTTGGTGACAGATACTCCGGTGAATCTCATGAGCACTAAGCCCGGTTAAAAGTTTATTCCTGTGGATGGACTAACCCGTTTATTATCATGAACTAATTATTTATTATGAGTATTATTTACTTGTGGATTAAAGCCCTTTCTGTGATGTCGCTCAGACGTCCGACTATGGCATTTCTTTTAAAGCCCTTTCTGTGATGTCGCTCAGACGTCCGACTGTGGCATTTCTTTTAAAGCCCTTTATGTGGTGTCGCTAAGACGCCCGATTGTGGCGTGATTTTCCGTTATTATTTGTTCACCTTTCGAGGCGTCGCTTCAGACACCCGATCGGTTCTCATTTATATTTTGTTGGGATTTCAGGCGGACTACTGCCATTTCCCTCGTACTTACTTCGTTATGCCAATTTTTAAATGTGCATTGGAAAGATTAATCATGACGCATTCATGCATGCATTTGTTATATCTTACGTCCGAACTGTCTTGCGAGTACTTTCAAAGTACTCACTGGCTTGTTGATTTGGCCAGATGCTGACGAAGGCGATCTCATGGATGAAGAGTTCGATAGCGAGTCCGACGCCTAGAGGAATCCCAGTCAGTCTCACGCGACCCTGGAATTGGTCACTGTTTTATATCCGCTTCCGCAACCCGAATAAATTTATCGAGCCTCACCTCGACGCTCGATGAGATGCCAGTTTGAGAGTCGTGTTACCACACTCCCCACTGTGTTATTCCACCATCGCTTTATCCTCGAGTCAGTAGTATGCCACCACACCATTGTGTTATACCCGCCATTATGTATAATTATTGGCGCGCTTGTAATAATTTGTTGAGCAGCCCTAGCTCAACCCTGTAAAATATTCTATGCTACTGGCTTATTGTATCAAGTATTTGTCTACCAGTGAGGAGGATTTCTCTCATACTGGACTAAAAGATTGGTTTCTCAATAAATATTTTTATTGGAAAACCGGTCGTGATATGCTCGCTGGGGAGGAAGAGGGTTCCCGTCCAGAACAGGTCTCCGGATGATGGTGCACCTGGCCCCACGGTGGGCGCCAAATGTCGGGTGGTAGGTGCGACATATGCCAATGGGTGGCTTATCATTGTGGGAGCCAGTAAGACGTCGCCGGTGCCGAGAAACGGGATGAGGTGAAGACATGCACGCCGGCGAATCTGACCCAACTTCGGGGCTCTCCATGGAGATAACACCCCTACTGCTGCTCTGCGGGGTCTCCGCATGGTCACTAGATGAATGAGTGGCTACAAGATGCTCCTTGCGCTGTTTGGCGAGAAGAAGAAGAAGGGCACGGCTAGCTCTCCTCTCCTCTCTATGTGGTGTCCTAAACTAGCTCAGATCAACCCTTTGCATGGGTGCCCCGGGGGGTTTATATAGGCCCACCTCCCGGGGGTACAATGGTAATCCGGCTGGGCGTGGGCCCTAGCCGTCTGTGTCTACGCTCACCGGCTTCTGCGCCGGCTGCTAGGGCCCGCCGGCTGCCGGCTCCCTGGTCGACAGGCAGGCCCCACTGTTAGGGGCCTTGTCGGTGGCTGGTTATTGTTGCCTCAAACCTGGTGACGAGGGCTTCGCCGAGGTGGGCGTGGCTACAGTGCCGCCGCCCGGCGGGCGATCGCCGTAGTCTCACCACGTCTTGTCTCCTTAATGGGGCGTCTCCTTCGAGGGAGGAGGCAAGCCGGCTGTGGGGAGCCGGCCCTGTCTTGGGCCGACTGGGGGAGGCCTGGCCGCCTTCGGGTGTCTCTCTGCCTGAAGGGTCCCACCGCCCGTGGGCCGCGCTGACAGCTCGTCGTGGGTGGCATCAGGGTCAACATGGCAACAGTGCCGCGCCAGACGGGTCATGGCTACCCCGTACGGCGCACTGTGCCAGACGTGCTCCGAGATTCGGGGGCGGCAGGCTTTACTGTAGCCACGCCCCGTCACATCTCCGTTATGTGGATGCAGACTTCGAGGGTACGATCTTGACCGCTTTGTGGGAGCCGACTTCTTGGAGTCGGCCTTCTCGCGGCCGGCTTCTTGGAGCCGGCCCTCCCGCGGCTTTCTTCATGAGGGCTAAAGCCGGGCCGCCTTCCGATAGCCGGCATGGGAGACAGCCGGCAAGGGGAAGGCGGCCCCATGTCTTGGATTCTTGAGGGCCGGATCGGCTCGTAATTTTTTCAGAAGGGCCAGGGGGAGCCGGCTAGGCTACGCGTGGTCGTTTACTCCGACAAGTAGGTAAATGATAAAAAACAGAATTTTTGATGCGGAGTGCTACTTGGCTTAATTTCAATGTAATTCTTCTTTATTGTGGCATGAATATTTAGATCCGAAAGATTCAAGACAAAAGTTCATATTGACATAAAAATAATAATACTTCAAGCATACTAACTAAGCAATTATGTCTTCTCAAAATAACATGGCCAAAGAAAGTTCATCCCTACAAAATCATATAGTTTAGTCATGCTCCATTTTTGTCACACAAGAATGCTCTCATCATGCAAAACCCCGATGACAAGCCAAGCAATTGTTTCATACTTTAGTAATCTCAAACCTATAAACTTTCACGCAATATATAAGCGCGAGCCATGGACATAGCACTATGGGTGGAATAGAATATAATGAGGGGGGTTATGTGGAGAAGACAAAAAGGAGAAAGTCTCACATCAACGAGGCTAATCAATGAGCTATGGAGATGCCCATCAATTGATGTTAATGCAAGGAGTAGGGATTGCCATGCAACGGATGCACTAGAGCTATAAATGTATGAAAGCTCAACAAAAGAAACTAAGTGGGTGTGCATCCAACTTGCTTGCTCACGAAGACCTAGGGAACTTTGAGGAGGCCCATTGTTGGAATATACAAGCCGAGTTCTATAAGGAAAAATTCCCACTAGTATATGAAAATGACAAAACAAGAGACTCTCTATCATGAGGATTATGGTGCTACTTTGAAGCACAAGTGTGGCAAAGGATAGTAGCATTGTCCCTTCTCTCTTTTTCTCTCATTTTTTGGGCCTTCTCTTTTTTATGGCCTTTCTCTTTCTTTTGGGCCTTCTCTCTTTTTTTGTGGCCTTTCTCTCATTTTTTTATTCCTCACTTGGGACAATGCTCTAGAAAATGATGATCATCACACTTCTATATATTTACAACACAATGATTACAACTCGATACTAGAACAAAGTATGACTCTATATGAATGCCTCCGGCGGTGTACCGGGATTGCGATGAATCAAGAGTGACATGTATGAAAAATTATGAACGGTGGCTTTGCCACAAATATGATGAAAACTACATGATCATGCTAAGCAATATGACAATGATGAATGTGTCATGATAAACGGAATGGTGGAAAGTTGCATGGCAATATATCTCGGAATGGCTATGGAAATGCCACAACAGATAGGTATGGTGGCTGTTTTGAGGAAGATATAAGGAGGTTTATGTGTGATAGAGCATATCATATCACGGGGTTTGGATGCACCGGCGAAGTTTGCACCAACTCTCAATGTGAGAAAGGGCAATGCACGGTACCGAAGAGGCTAGAAAGGATGGAAGGGTGAGAGTGCGTATAATCCATGGACTCAACATTAGTCATAAAGAACTCACATACTTGTTGCAAAAATCTACAAGTCATCAAAAACCTCGGCACTACGCGCATGCTCCTAGGGGGATAGATTGGTAGGAAAAGACCATCGCTCGTCCCCGACCGCCACTCATAAGGAAGAAAATCAAAGAACACCCCATGTCAAATTTGTTACATAACGTTTACCATACGTGCATGCTACGAGACTTGCAAACTTCAACACAAGCATTTCTTAATTTCAAAACTACTCAACTAGCACGACTTTGATATTATTACCTCCATATCTCAAAACAATCATCAAGCATCAAACTTCTCTTAGTATTCAAAACACTCATAAGAAAGTTTTCTAATCTTGGATACCTAGCATATTAGGATTTTAAGAAAATTACCATGCTATTTAAGACTCTCAGAATAATCTAAGTGAAGCATGAGAGTTCATCTATTTCTTCAAAATAAAACTACCACCATGCTCTAAAAGATATAGGTGAAGCACTGGAGCAAATGAAAAACTACTCCGAAAGATATAAGTGAAGATCAATGAGTAGTCGAATAATTATGCAACTATGTGAAGACTCTCTAACATTTAATAATTTCAGATCTTGGTATTTTATTCAAACAGCAAGCAAAGCTAAGTAAAATAAAATGATTCTCCAAGCAAAACACATATCATGTGGCAAATAAAAATATAGCTCCAAGTAAAGTTACCGATGAACGAAGATGAAAGAGGGGATGCCTTCTGGGGCATCCCCAAGATTAGTCTCTTGGTTGTCCTTGAATATTACCTTGGGGTTCCTTGGGAATCCCCAAGCTTAGGCTCTTTCCACTCCTTATTCCATAATCCATCGAATCTTTACTCAGAACTTGAAAACTTCACAACACAAAACTTACCAGAAAACTCGTAAGTTCCGTTAGCGAAAGAAAACAAAACACCACTTCAAGGTACTGTAATTAACTCATTATTAATTCATATTGGTGTTAAACCTACTGTATTCCAACTTCTCTATGGTTTATAAACTATTTTACTAGCCATAGATTCATCAAAATAAGGAAACAACACACGAAAAACAGAATCTGTCAAAAACAGAACAGTCTGTTGTAATCTGTAACTAATGCAAACTTATGGAACCCCAAAAATTCTAAAATAAATTTCTGGACGTGAGAAATTTATCTATTAATCATCTGCAAAAATAATTAACTCAAGAGCACTGTCGAATAAAAAATGGCAGCAAATCCTGTGAGCGCTAACGTTTCTGTTTTTTACAGCATGATCGCAAAGACTTTCCCCAAATTTTCCCAACGGTTCTACTTGGCACAAACACTAATTAAAAGCATAAAAACATATCTAAACAGACGCTAGATGAATTATTTATTACTAAACAGGAGCAAAAATCAAGGAACAAAAATAAAGTTGGGTTGCCTCCCAACAGGCGCTAGCATTTTGACGCCCCTAACTAGGCATGATGATTTCAATGATGCTCACATAAAGGATAAGAATTTTAACATAAAGAGAGCATCATGAAGAATATGACTAGCACATTTAAGTCTAACCCACTTCCTATGCATAGGGATTTTTTGAGCAAACAACTTGTGGGAACAAGAATCAACTTGCATAGGAAGGTAAAACAAGCATAACTTCAAAACTTTAAGCACATAGAGAGGAAACTTGATATTATTGCAATTACTACAAGCATATGTTCCTCCCTCATAATAATTTTCAGTAGCATCATTAATGAATTCAACAATATAACCAGCACCCAAAACATTCTTTTCATGATCTACAAGCATAGAATTTTTATTACTCTCCACATAAGCAAATTTCTTCTCATGAATAATAGTGGGAGCAAACTCAACAAAATAACTATCATGTGAGGCATAATCCAATTGAAAACTAAAATCATGATGACAAGTTTCATGGATATCATTATTCTTTATAGCATACAGGCCATCACAATAATCATCATAGATAGCAACTTTGTTCTCATAATCAATTGGAACCTCTCCCGGAATAGTGGAATCATTACTAAATAAAGTCATGACCTCTCCAAATCCACTTTTGTGACACCCCGTATGTAACATGCCATATTTGTATTCCAACTCTTGCCATTTCTGGCACTAAGTTATTTTATTTCCTCGTTGTCGCATTTTTGTCTCCATGTGCTTTTGTCTTTGTCATGCATCTCATATCATGTCATCATGTGCATTGCATTTGCATACGTGTTCGTCTTATGCATCCAAGCTTTTCCCCTTTGTCCATTTTGCATTCCGGCGTTTCTATGTCCTCCGGTGTCCCTTGGGTGTTAAACGTTCTCGGATTGGACCAAGACTTGCCAAGCGGTCTTGGTTTACTACCGGTAGACCGCCTGTCAAGTTTCGTGCCATTTGGACTTCATTTGATACTCCAACGGTTAACCGAGGGACTGAAAAGGCCTCGTGTGTGTCGCAGCCCAACACCCCTCCAAAGTGGCCCAAAACCCACCTAAACCCCTTCTATCACCTAGGCCGTTCGATCACGATCGCGTGGCCGCAAACCGTGCTCAATTTGGAGCCTCCTAGCTCCCTCTACCTCTATATATAGCCCTCAACCCCGAAATCCCGGGTCTTCTTCCTCCTAACCCTAGAAATTCCGCTCGCACCGCCGCCGGACAATGTCCTCCCTAGCCGGACAGAACCGCCGCCGCCTCCCGGCCACTCACCGGCTGCCATGTGGCAGGCCTCCTCCTCCCACCGCCGAGGCCCGCTCGGCCCGAGGCCGACCCTCCCCACCGCCGATCCGGGCCGCGCCTCCCGCCTCCCGCGCGCCGCCCGAGCTGCCCCGATCCGGCCGCCACACCACCGCCGCCGGCAAACTCCGGCAACCTCCGACGCCGTGCCACCTCGCGCATCCAGCCAGAGATGCCGCGCCCTTGCCGCGCCGGTCACCTCGCCGGCCTTCCCATCCTTCCTCGCCGTCGTCCAGTCGCCGGCGAGCTCCACCCCACAAGCTCCGGCTGCCTCTTCTTCTCCGGTGAACAGGGTCTCTGGCCAGCTACAGGAACGGCGGCGAACCTCGACTTCCGCGCCTCAGATCTGAGATCTGAATTTTTAGGGTTGACTTCGATCCAGTTTTGCATATTTTTTGCATACTTTGACATGCCATAACTCTGCAATCGTTGCTCCGATTCGTGCATGTAGCATCTCGAAATGTTCGTCTTAACGAGGACTTCATTTCATCTTATTGTATCATGTTCATTTGAGCTCATCTTGATGCCCTAAATGTTGTTGGAAGAGTGCTAGTTTCTGTTAGTTTCAGGTTCATATCAGTAATTGGACATTTGTCATTTTTGCCATGATTAATGTGTGCCTCCTATGATCTTGAGCTCTACATGTGATTTGAAGTATGCCATGCCATCTTTACAGGGCTGTATGCCATGTATTTTTATGATCTCTATGGTGACTAGCACAAGCATGCAAAGTAGCTTACTTAATGTTGCTGATTTCAGGGACATAGAAATATTCTAAGTCATTGCCATGTCTATATTTTTATGCCATGTGTTCATGTTACTACCGAGTGATCCGTTTCTCTTTTGAGCATGATCAGTAAGGATGTTTTTTAGATATTGTGGTGCTCTATCCATCCATGTCTTTTTTTTGCATTTATGGACCACCCTAGCTTCAGTCAATCGAGCTCTACTTTTGCTATAAAATGTTCCTGGCAGATTGTTAACATGTTTAGCACTTTTGCCGAGCTTGTTGTAGTTGATCCATGCATACTATGTTGTTGTTCTTGCCATGTTTAGCTTCTATGCCATGTATACTTGCTGGGTGTATGCTTGGTTTGTCATGCAATGCCTTGTGGTGAGTGCATCGAGCTTGTAAACATGCCTACTTGTTATCTGTTTTGCCATGTTCCAGTTTTTCACTAAGTCTGAATCTGTTAACGATAATTGCTATGTTCACATGGTTGCCATTGTATTTTATGACCCCTTTTGGCTCATGGTCAGTAAGGGACTTTTGTTGTATGCTTTGAGTAGCTTCATGCCATGCCTTGCTTTGCCATGATATGTCCCTGTAGCATGTTGTTATCTCTCTCTAAACATTGCTTCCTGATGTTAAATTCCTGACTTGATGTTATTTTCACTAAGTCTGTAACCTGTTATCATTTGCAATTTTGCCATGCTTGTTTGAGCTTGCTATTGAGTGAATTAGCCGTAACTCAGTGTTCATCTTTTGTCAAGCATCTTGAGTGGATCCCTGCCATTTTTTTTGCTATGTTAGAGTGCTGTAGCATGTTGTTCTTGATGCATTTAGATGGTCTCGTGCTGTTAATCGCAGACCGGTGCCATATTTGTTTTGCTTGTCATTTCCAAACCGTGCATCCGATTCCGGTGATCTTTATATCGATTTCGACCGAAATCATGTGTATGCATCGCATACCGCATCCCACATATCATACCATGTTTTGCATCACGTTGTTTGTGCTTTGCACGTGGTTGATTGTGTCTCCCTTTGCTTGTTGTTCTTGCTTGGGTAGAGCCGGGAGACGAGTATGTGATCGAGTAGCCCATTGAGTACGTTTACGAGGATCAAGCTAATGTCAACTCGGAGAACTTTGCAGGCAAGATGACCATACCCTCGAAATCACTTCTATCTTTGCTTGCTAGATGCTCGTTCTTTTGCTATGCCTATGCTACGATACCTACCACTTGCTTATCATGCCTCCCATATTGCCATGTCAAACCTCTAACCCACCTTGTCCTAGCAAACCGTTGTTTGGCTATGTTACCGCTTTGCTCAGCCCCTCTTATTGCGTTGCTAGTTGCAGGTGAAGATTGGAGTTTCTCCCTTGTTGGAACATGTTTATTGTTGGGATATCATTATTATATCTTGTTCATATTAATGCACATATACACTTGGTAAAGGGTGGAAGGCTCGGCCTTATGCCTGGTGTTTTGTTCCACTCTTGCCTCCCTAGTTTCCGTCATACCGATGTTATGTTCCTTGATTTTGCGTTCCTTACACGGTTGGGTTATAATGGGAACCCCTTGACAGTTCGCCTTGAATAAAACTCCTCCAGCAATGCCCAACATTGGTTTTACCATTTGCCACCTAGCCCCTTTTTCCCTTGGGTTTCCGGAGCCCGAGGGTCATCTTTATTTAAACCCCCCCGAGCCAGTGCTCCTTTGAGTGTTGGTCCAAACTAGAGCCCTTTGGAGCGATCCCCTCGGGGAAACTCGAGGTTTGGTTTTAGTTGTACGGAGCGCTCATCTGAGTGTGCCCTGAGAACGAGCTATGTGCAGCTCCTACCGGGATTTGTCGGCACATTCGGGCGGCTTTGCTGGTTTAGTTTTACCATTGTCGAGATGTCTTGTAACCAGGATTCCGAGTCTGATTGGATTGTCTTGGGAGAAGGAATATCCTTCGTTGACCATGAGAGATTGTGATGGGCTAAGCTGGGACACCCCTGCAGGGATTTGAACTTTCGAAAGCCGTGCCCGCGGTTATGGGCAGATGGGAATTTGTTAATGTCCGGTTGTAGAAAACCTTAAACTTAACTTAATTAAAATGAATCAACTGAGTGTGTGGCCATGATGGTCTCTTTTCGGCGGAGTCCGGGAAGAGAACATGGTCTCGTGTTATGCACGACCGTAGGTTGTTCTAGGATCACTTCTTGATCATAGTTCATCGATCGTGCCTTTGCCTTCTCTTCTCGCTCTCATTTGCGTATTTCAGCCACCATATATGCTAATCTCTTGCTGCAGCTCCACCTCATACTTTTACCCTTCCTATAAGCTTAAATAGTCTTGATCGCGAGGGTGTGAGATTGTTGAGTCCCCGTGACTCACAGATTCCTTCCAAAACCAGATGCAGGGACCAATGATACCGCTCTAGGTGATTCGACTGAGCTCAAGTGGGAGTTCGATGAGGACTCAGGACGATACTACGTTTCATTTCCAAACGATCAGTAGTGGTGCCTAGTTGGGGCGATCGGGGACATTGTTGCATTTGGGGTTTATCTTCATTTTCGTTCCGTAGTCGGACCTTGAGTGTAACTGGATGAATGTAATGATATTTATGCTATTATTGTGACGTGGCGAGTGTAAGGCAACTATGTATCTTTTCCCTTATTTATTACATGGGTTGTTGTGAAGATTACCTCACTTGCGACATTGCTTTCAATGCAATTATGCCTCTAAGTCCTGCTTTGACACGTGGGAGATATAGCCGCATCGAGGGCATTACAAGTTGGTAATCAGAGCCTTCCCCGACCTTAGGAGCCCCCTGCTTGATCGAATCGTTGGCGTTGTTGAGTCTAGAAAAATGTTTTGAGTCATTTAGGATTATATATATCGGAGAGTAGGATTCTTTTTACTCCTCAGTCCCTTCGTCGCTCTGGTGAGGCATCCTGACGTAGAGTTTTGACTCTTCTCTTCTCAAATTTCATTAAAAAAATTAGGATCACGCGGGTATCTTGGAATTGTCCCAATGGTTTTGTGATGAGAACATTGTTCTTGGTGCCTCCTGACATTTAGGGGTTGTGGCAGTGTCTCAGGGAGTTGAGCTCTGAGGTGTTGTCGTCACAATTTTATCGTTGCAATTCTGGAATACCTGAGTTTCGCCGACATCGAAAATCTCTTTTATGCAGTTGTTGGTGAGATAACCTCGACGCCACCCAGTACTGGGGCGGGAGTTCGGGAGTATTTCCATAACTTGTATAACGGATTCCGAAGGTTTCTTGGTTATGTGTTGAAGGATGGATACAGCTGGATGTAGGGTTTGCTAGCTTTGGGTGAGATATTATGCTTCCCCTGTATCCCCAACACCTGATTGCATAACCGGGAGAATTTCAGGAGTTTCATAGGTGGGAATTCATGTAGCTCTAGTATTTCTTCCGCGGATATTTGGTTTGTGATTGGGTAATCCTTACCAAGTATTTGTTCTTGTCCGTACCTTGTTGTTTTGTTCTTCTACCTCTATCTAAGTGGCTTCTCAATTTATGGAAGTGTGACCATTTCAATTGGAATGCATTCGTTCATTTTGTTCGGATGTTAAGACTATATGGTGCAATTTCAATCCGTTTGATTCAGCTTGAATATATTTATGTCAAGATGCTAACGGATGTCACCCTCTTCAGGATGGCTCCTCCTACGCGTTCAAATCCTGATCCGCCACCACCACCTCCACCTCCGGAGGCATGGCAAGCTGTGATGGCCGTTACCAATGCAAACACGCAGCTGATCATGCAAATTTTGTAAGAGTGCAACCAACGGAATCATGGCCATGGCAACAATCAGAATCAGTTTGCTACACTCAACCAGTTCCTTGCTAACCAGCCAAAGATCTTCAGTAACTGTGTCGAAGCAATAGACGCTGATGATTGGCTCATGGATATCTGCAAGCATTTCGAGTGCAGCAATGTCAGGCCTGAGGACGTTGTCAAGTTTGCTTCGTTCCAACTCAAAGACCAAGCTGCAGAATGGTTTCAGCAATACAAAGATTCTAGAGGAGGCCGTGTGATTACCTGGGATGAATTCCGTCAAGACTTCAAAGCTCACCACATTCCTCAAAGTGTTGTTGAGAGCAAGCGTGAGGAATTCCGCAACCTGAAGCAAGGCAGCTTGTCTGTTTACCAGTATAACATCATGTTCCAGAAGCTTGCTCGTTTCGCCAAGCAGGACGTCCCCAATGAGAAGAGCATGATTTATTAGTTCACAGGTGGCCTCAGATAAGATCTTCAACTTGCTCTCGTGCTTTTCGAGCCTTAGAAGTACGATGAGTTTTACAACATGGCACTGAAACCAGAGGCTGCTCAACTCAAGTGCGATGCTTCAAAAGAAGCGAGTCAGAGATGCAACTCCTTCTTCCTCAACTAAAGTGGCAACTATGCAGCAAAAGTATTGGTTGCCTCCTCCTCCTTCGTTCCATCAGCCTTATCAATAGAAGAGCAAAGGTGGCAATGGATCTTCCCACCCACCCAACCCAGCCTTTCAGAACAAGACTTCGTCTCATGCTCCAAGATCAAGTGCTCCGTATCACCGTCCGCTCTCGGAGGTCACGTGCAACAAGTGTCAGCAGAAGGGTCACTATGCCAAAAATTGCTTCAATCGGAGGCGTCTTCCTCCTCCTCCTCCCGTGAGATCTGCCAGCACCGCAATGGTCAAGCATAATCCCAAGAACGCCAAGGTCAACTTGATGAACGCAGCTCAGGCAGAGGACTCGTCAGATGTCATCATGGGTAACCTTCCTGTTAACGACGTTCTGCAAAAGTTCTTTTTGACACTGGTGCATCGCATTGTTTCATTTCTAAACATTTTGCATCAAAGTATGAGTCCGATTATCAACATTTGCAAAGATCCTTATCAATTGTTTCCCCGGGCAAGCAAATGATAGCTAATATCTGCATCCCGGATGTTACTATCACGTTGGGCGACTACAAATTTCTAGCTTCTCCTATTGTTCTGGGCGACTCGGATATTGATCTTATTCTTGGAATGGATTGGCTTTCTAAGAACAAGGCTCATCTTGACTGTGCTGCTAGGCAGATTCAGTTGACACATTCGTCTAAGGATGTAATCATCTTTGCCGCTCGTGATGATACCATTCGACTGTTTTCTCTCAATGAGAACGGTGAGTTGGATGCCATCTATCAGATTCCAGTCATTTGCGAATATCAAGACGTCTTTCCAGAAGAGCTTCCAGGAATGCCTCCGCACCGGCCAGTTGAATTTGTCATCGATCTTTAGCCTAGCACGGAACCTGTTTGCAAACGTCCTTACAAGCTTGGACCCGAAGAGTTGAAGGAGCTGAAGAAGCAACTCGATATTCAAGAGCGTATGGGTCTCATCCGTCCAAGTTCTTCTCCATGGGGTTATGGTGTTCTTTTCATCAAAAAGAAGGATGGAACGGACCGACTTTGTGTCGACTACCGTCCATTGAACAAGAAGACCATAAAGAACAAGTACCCACTTCCCAACATCAATGAGCTTTTCGAACAAGTCAAAGGTGCTCAAGTATTCTCCAAGCTTGATCTCCATTTCGGCTATCATCAGATTCACATTCGTGAAGAAGATATCCCCAAGACAGCATTTAGAACAAGCTATGGTTCATATGAATACACTGTCATGTCTTTCGGCCTTGTCAACGCTCCTCCAACAATCTCTCGCATGATGAACTTCATCTTCAACGCCTACACAAATGACTTCGTCTTGGTCTACCTTGATGACATTTTGGTCTTTCCCAAGAACAAGGAGGATCATGCCAAACACTTGAGATTGGTGATGGATAAACTCAGAGAACATCAGTTCTATGTGAAGTTTTCAAAGTGCGAGTTTTGGCTCAATGAGGTTCTCTACCTTGGGCATATCATCTCTGCCAAGGGCATAGCGGTTAATCCTGAGAAGGTGTCTGCAATTGTGAATTGGGAACCACCTCAGAATGTAAAGCAACTCCGCAGTTTCCTTGTGCTCGCAAGTTATTGTCAAAGGTTCATTGAGAACTTTTCAAAGATCGCGAAGCCTCTTTCCAACCTTCTGCAGAAGCACGTGAAGTACATCTGGTCGCCTGAATGTGACATCGCTTTCAACACCTTGAAAGAGAAGTTAGTCACTGCTCCAGTTCTGACTCCTCCTGATGAATCCAAACCGCTCGAGGTCTTTTGTGATGCTTCCCTTCAAGGTCTTGGTGCAGTGTTGATGCAAGAGGAGAAAGTTGTGGCCTATACCTCTCACCAGTTGAAGCCCAACGAAAATAACTACCCCACTCATGACCTCGAGTTGGCGGAAGTTGTCCATGCTCTTTTAACATGGAGGCATCTCTTGTAGGGAAGAAAAGTGGAAATCTTCACTGACCACAAGAGTCTCAAGTACATCTTCACTCAGCCGAACCTCAACCTCAGGCAGACTCGTTGGGTCGAGATGATTCAAGAGTATAATCCGAGTATCCAATATACTCCGGGAAAGGCCAATATAATTGTTGACGCTTTGAGCAGGAAGGCTTACTACAATAGTTTGATTATCAAGCCTTACCAACTCGAGCTTTGTGAAGCTTTCCGCAAACTCAATCTTCAAGTTGTTCCTCAAGGATTTCTTGCCAACCTCCAAGTCTCTCCTACTTTGAAAGATCAGATTCGCGATGCTCAACTTCTTGATGCTATGGTGAAGAAGGTGAAGATTGGGATTGCCAAAAGTCAACCCAAGTACAAGTGCTATCGTCTTGACGACAAGGATACTCTATTCTTCGAGGATCGCATTGTTGTGCCTAAAGGTGACCTTCGTAAAGTCATTATGAACAAGGCGCACAATTCGCTCCTCTCTGTTCACCCTGGAAGTACAAATATGTACCATGACCTCAAGTAGTCATATTGCTGGACTCGAATGAAGCGCGAGATTGCTCAGTTCATGAATGAATGTGATGTCTGCAGAAGAGTGAAAGCAGAACACCAACGACCAGCTGGTCTCCTCCAACCTTTTTCCATTCCAGAATAGAAGTTTGACCATATTGAGATGGACTTCGTGCCTGGATTCCCAAAGTCCAAGCATGGCAATGATGCTATCTTTGTTGTCATCAACAAGCTCACTAAAGTGGCTCATTTTCTTCCTATCAAAGAATCTATCACATCAGCTTAGTTGGCAGAGCTATATACCTCCAGGATTGTCTCCCTGCACGGCATTTCGCAGTTGATATCTTCAGATCGTGGCATCATCTTTACCTCCAAGTTTTGGGATTCTTTTCAGAAGGCCATGGGCACCAACATTCGCTCCAGCACAGCTTTTCATCCTTAAACCAGTGGCCAAGTCGACCAAGTCAATCAAATTATTGAAGATATGCTCAGGGCATGTGTCATTTCTTTCAGTATGAAGTGGGAAGATTGTCTTGCATATGCCGAGTTCTCCTACAACAACAGCTTCCAAGCGAGTTCGGGCAAGGCCCCATTCGAGATTCTCTATTGCAGGAAGTGTGGTACTCCTCTTAACTGGTCAGAGACGGGTGAACGTCAACTTCTTGGAAATGACTTGATCACAGAGGAAGAAGAAATGTGCAAAGTCATTCGTGAAAATCTGAAAGCCGCACAATCGTGCCAGAAGAGTTACTATGATAGCAAGCATCGTGACTTGGCTTTTGAGATCGGAGACCATGTCTACCTCCGCGTCTCTCCAATGAAAGGTACTCGTCGCTTTGGCATCAAAGGGAAGCTTGCCCCTAGATACGTGGGTCCTTTCAAGATCATCAGCAAGAGAGGCGATCTCGCCTATCAACTTGAGCTTCCATCCAACTTTGCAAATGTGCACGACATGTTTCATGTCTCTCAGCTCTGCAAGTGTTTCAAGAATCCTGACCGCACCATCGACTTCGAAGAGATTGATCTCCAAGAAGACATGTCTTATCATGAGCACCCCGTTGCTATTCTTGAAGAAACTGAGCGCAAGACTCGCAACAAGTCTATCAAATTTCTGAAAGTCAAGTGGTCACATCATTCCGACCATGAAGCCACCTGGGAACGCGAGGACCACCTCCATTCTGAGTACCCGGAGTTTTTCCAGTCCTAGATCTCGGGATGAGATCCTTTTGTAGTGGTGGAGTGTTGTAAAATCCCGTATGTAACATGCCATATTTGTATTCCAACTCTTTCCATTTCCGGCACTAAGTTATTTTATTTCCTCGTTGTCTGGTTTTTGTCTCTGTGTGCTTTTGTCTTTGTCATGCATCTCATATCATGTCATCATGTGCATTGTATTTGCATACGTGTTCATCTTATGCATCCGAGCTTTTCCCCGTTGTCCGTTTTGCATTGCGACGTTCCTATGTCCTCTAGTGTCCCTTTCTACCTCTTTTCATGTGTGGGTGTTAAACGTTCTCGGATTGGACCGAGAATTACCAAGCAGCCTTGATTTACTACCGGTAGACTGCCTGTCAAGTTTCGTGTCATTTGGACTTTGTTTGATGCTCCAACGGTTAACTGAGGGACCGAAAAGGCCTCATGTGTGTTGCATCCCAACACCCCTCCAAAGTGGCCCAAAACCCACCTAAACCCCTACTATCACCTAGGCCGTTCGATCACGATCGCATGACCGCAAACCGTGCTCAATTTGGAGCCTCCTAGCTCCCTCTACCTCTATATAGCCCTCTCCCCCGAAATCCCGGGTCTTCTCCCTCCTAACCCTAGAAATTACGCTCACGCCACCGCCGGACAACGTCAGCCCTAGCTGGACAGAACCACCGCCGCCTCCCGGTCACTCACCGGCTGCCACGTGGCAGGCCGGCTCCTACCACCACCGAGGCCCGCTCGGCCCGAGGCCGGCCCTCCCCGCCGCCAATCCGGGCCACGCCTCCCCGCGCCTGCCGCCTCCCGTGCGCCGCCCGAGCCGCCCCGATCCGGCCGCCGCACCACCACTGCCAGCGAACTCCGGCAACCTCCGACGCCGCACCGCCTCGCGCATCCGGCCGGAGACGCCGCGCCCTCGCCGCGCCGGTCACCTCGCCGGCCTCCCCGTCCTTCCTCGCCATCGTCCCGTCGCTGGCGAGCTCCACCCCACCAGCTCCGGCCGCCTCTTCTTCTCCGGTGAACAGGGTCTCCGACCAGCAACAGGAACAGTGGCGAACCTCGACTTCCACGCCTCAGATCTGAGATCTGGATTTTTAGGGTTGACTTCGATCCAGTTTTGCATATTTGTTTTGCATAGTTTGACATGCCATAACTCTGCAACCGTTCCTCTGATTCATGCATGTAGCATATCGAAATGTTCGTCTCGACGAGTACTTCATTTCATCTCATTGCATCATGTTCATTTGAGCTCATCTTTATGCCCTAAATGCTGTTGGAAGAGTGCTAGTTTCTGTTAGTTTCAGGTTCATATGAGTAATTGGACATTTGTCATTTTTGCCATGATTAATGTGTGCCTCCTATGATCTTGAGCTCTACATGTGATTTGAAGTATGCCATGCCATGTTTACAGGGGTGTATGCCATGTATTTTTGTGATCCCTGTGGTGACTAGCACAAGCATGCAAAGTAGCTTACTTAATGTTGCTGATTTCAGGGACTTAGAAATATTCTAAGTCATTGCCCTGTCTATATTTTTATGCCATGTGTTCATGTTGCTACCGAGTGATCTGTGTCTCTTTTGAGCATGATCAGTAAGGATGTTTTGTAGATATTGTGGTGATCTATCCATCCATGTCTTTGTTTGCATTTATGGAGCACCCTAGATTGAGTCAATCGAGCTCCACTTTTGCTATAAAATGTTCCTGGCAGATTGTTAACATGTTTAGCACTTTTGCCGAGCTTGTTGTAGTTGATCCATGCATGCTATGTTGTTGTTCTTACCATGTTTAGATTCTATGCCATGTCTACTTGCTGGGTGTATGCTTAGTTTGTCATGCAATGCCTTGTGGTGAGTGCATCGAGCTCGTAAACATGCCTACTTGTTATTTGTTTTGCCATGTTCCAGTTTTTCACAAAGTGTGAATCTGTTAACGATAATTGCTATGTTCACATGGTTGCCATTGTATTTTCTGATCCCTTTTGGCTCATGGTCAGTAAGGGACTTTTGTTGTATGCTTTGAGTTGCTTCATGACATGCCTTGCTTTGCCATGATATGTTCGTGTAGCATGTTGTTATCTTGCTCTAAACATTGCTTCCTGATGTTAAATTCCTGACTTGATGTTATCTTTTGCACTTTTGCCATGCTTGATTGAGCTTGCTATTGAGTGAATTAGCCATAGCTCAGTGTTCATCTTTTGTCAAGCATCTTGAGTGGATACCTACCATGTATTTTTTTTGCTATGTTAGAGTGTTGTAGCATGTTGTTCTTGATGCATTTAGATGGTCTCGTGCTATTAATCGCAGACCGGTGTCATATTTGTTTTGCTTGTCATTTCAAAACAGTGCATCCGATTCCGGTGATCTTTATATCCATTTCGACCGAAATCAACTCCTATTTCTAGTGGCACTCTTGGTTTTCCAAGTTGAGGCCAGGTTCAATCATTCCTTTCCAAATCATGCATATGCATAGCATACCGCATCCCACATATCATACCATGTTTTGCATCATGTTGTTTGTGCTTTGCACATGGTTGATTGTGTCTGTCTTTGCTTGTTGTTCTTGCTTGGGTAGAGCCAGGAGACGTGTACGTGATCGAGGAGCCCGTTGATTACGTTTACGAGGATCAAGCTAAGGTCAACTCGGAGAACTTTGCAGGCAAGATGACCATACCCTCAAAATCACTTCTATCTTTGCTTGCTAGATGCTCGCTCTTTTGCTATGCCTATGCTACGATAGCTACCACTTGCTTATCATGCCTCCCATATTGCCATGTCAAACCTCTAACCCACCTTGTCCTAGCAAACCGTTGTTTGGCTATGTTACCGCTTTGCTCAGCCCCTCTTATAGCGTTGCTAGTTGCAGGTGAAGATTTTGTTCCATGTTGGAACATGTTTATTGTTGGGATATCATTATTATATCTTGTTCATCTTAATACACCTATACACTTGGTAAAGGCTGGAAGGCTCGGCCTTATGCCTGGTGTTTTGTTCCACTCTTACCACCCTAGTTTCCGTCATACCAGTGTTATGTTCCTTGATTTTGCATTCCTTACACTGTTGGGTTATAATGGGAACCCCTTGACAGTTCGCCTTGAATAAAAATCCTCTAGCAATGCCGAACATTGGTTTTACCATTTGCCACCTAGCCCCTTTTTCCCTTGGGTTTCCGAAGCCCGAGGGTCATCTTTATTTAACCCCCCCGGGCCAGTGCTCCTCTGAGTGTTGGTCCAAACTAGAGCCCTTTGCAGCACCCGCTCAGGGAAACTCGAGGTTTGGTTTTAGTTGTACGGAGCGCTCATCTGAGTGTGCCCTGAGAACGAGATATGTGCAGCTCCTATCGGGATTTGTCGGCACATTCGGGCGGCTTTGCTGGTTTAGTTTTACCATTGTCGAGATGTCTTGTAACCGGGATTCCGAGTCTGATCGGATTGTCTTGGGAGAAGGAATATCCTTCGTTGAACGTGAGAGCTTGTGATGGGTTAAGTTGGGACACCCCTGCAGGGATTTGAACTTTCGAAAGCCGTGCTTGCAGTTATGGGCAGATGGGAATTTGTTAATGTTCGGTTGTAGAAAACGTTAAACTTAACTTAATTAAAATGAATCAACTGTGTGTGTGTGGCTGTGATGGTCTCTTTTCGGCGGAGTCCGGGAAGAGAACACGGTCTCGTGTTATGCATGACCTTATGATCATAGTTCATCGATCGTGCCTTTGTCTTCTCTTCTCGCTCTCATTTGCGTATGTTAGCCACCATATATGCTAGTCGCTTGCTGTAGCTCCACCTCATACTTTTACCCTTCCTATAAGCTTAAATAGTCTTGATCACGAGGGTGTGAGATTGCTGAGTCCCCGTGACTCACAGATTCCTTCCAAAACCAGATGCAGGGACCGATGATACCGCTCCAGGTGATTCGACTGAGCTCAAGTGGGAGTTCCATGAGGACTCAGGATGATACTACATTTCCTTTCCAGACGATCAGTAGTGGTGCCCAGTTGGGGCGATCGGGGACATTGTTGCATTTGGGGTTTATCTTCATTTTGGTTCCGTAGTCGGACATTGAGTGTAACTGGATGAATGTAATGATATTTATGCTATTTGTGTGATGTGGCGAGTGTAAGCCAACTATTTATCTTTTACCTTATTTATTACATGGGTTGTTGTGAAGATTACCTCACTTGCGACATTGCTTTCATCATAATAAATTTGCTCATCAAAACTTGGGGGACAAAAAAAATCATCTTCATCAAACATAGCTTTCAAAAGCTTGTGGCTTTGCATATCATTAGCATCATGGTTATTCAAGGAATTTATACTAACAACATTGCAATCATGCTCATCATTCAAATATTTAGTGCCAAACATTCTAATACATTCTTCTTCTAGCACTCGAGCACAATTATCAGAATCCTTATTCTCACGATAGATATGAAAAAGGTAAAGCGTATGAGGCAAACTTAATTCCATTTTTAATTTTCTTTTATAAACTAAACTAGTGATAAAACAAGAAACTAAGAGACTCGATTGCAAGATCTAAAGATATACCTTCAAGCACTCACCTCCCCGGGAACGGCGCCAGAAAAGAGCTTGATGTCTACTACACAACCTTCTTCATGTAGACGTTGTTGGGCCTCTAAGTGTAGAGGTTTGTAGGATAGTAGCAAATTTCCCTCAAGTGGATGACCTAAGGTTTATCAATCCGTAGGAGGCGTAGGATGAAGATGGCCTCTCTCAAGCAACCCCGCAACCAAATAACAAAGAGTCTCTTGTGTCCCCAACACACCCAATACAATGGTAACTGTATAGGTGCACTAGTTCGGCAAAGAGATGGTGATACAAGTGGTATAAGGATGGTAGATAAAGGTATTTGTAATCTGAAAACTATAAAAACAGCAAGGTAACTAATGATAAAAGTGAGCAAAAACGCTATTGCAATGCGTTGAAACAAGGCATTGGGTTCATACTTTCACTAGTACAAGCTCCCTCAACAATAATAACATAATTGGATCATATACTATCCCTCAACATGCAACAAGAGTCACTCCAAAGTCACTAATAGCGGAGAACGAATGAAGAGATTATGGTAGGGTACGAAACCACCTCAAAGTTATTCTTTCCAATCAATCCGTTGGGCTATTCCTAGATAAGTGTCCCAAACAGCCCTAGAGTTCGTACTAGAATAACACCTTAAGACACAAATGAACCAAAACCCTAATGCCACCTAGATACTCCAATGTCACCTCAAGTCTCCGTGGGTATGATTATACGATATGCGTCACACAATCTCAGATTCATCTGTTCAACCAACACAAAGGACCTCAAAGAGTGCCCCAAAGTTTCTACCGGAGAATCACGACGAAAACATGTGCCAACCCCTATGCATAGGTTCATGGGCGGAACCCACAAGTTGATCACCAAAACATACATCAAGTGAATCACGTGATATCCCATTGTCACCACAGATATCCACGGCAAGACATACATCAAGTGTTCTGAAATCTTTAAAGAGTCAATCCGATAAGATAACTTCAAAGGGAAAACTCAATCCATTACAAGAGAGTAGAGGGGGGAAGAAACATCGTAGGATCCAAATATAATAGCAAAGCTCGCGATACATCAAGATCATATCACCTCAAGAACACGAGAGAGAGAGAGAGAGAGAGAGAGAGAGAGAGACCAAACACATAGCTACTACTACATACCCTCAGCCCCGAGAGAGAACTACTCCCACCTCGTCATGGAGAGCACCGGGATGATGAAGATGGCCACCGGAGAGGGATTCCCCCTCCGGCAGCATGCCGAAATGGGTCTAGATTGGTTTTCGGTGGCTACAGAGGCTTCTGGCGGTAGAACTCCCGATCTATTGTGCTCCCTGATCGTTTTAGGGTATATGGAGATATATAGGTGGAAGAAGTATGTCAGGGGGCCACGAGGGGCCCACGAGGGTGGAGGGCGCGCCCAGGGGGTGGGCACGCCCCCTGCCTCGTGGCCTCCTCGTAGGTCCCCTGACGTGCACTCCAAGTCTTCTGGGCTTCTTCTAATCCAAAAATATGTTCCGCGAAGTTTCAGGTCAATTGGACTTCATTTGGTTTTCCTTTTCTGTGATATTTTAAAACAAGGTGAAAACAGAAACTGGCACTGGGCTCTGGGTTAATAGGTTAGTCCCAAAAATGATATTAAAGTGTATAATAAAGCCCATAAACATCCAAAACAGTAGATAATATAGCATGGAGCAATAAAAAATTATAGGTACGTTGGAGACGTATCAGTGACATCCGGAGTCCTGCCTAGCCTGCTACAGCCCGGGTTCCCGGAGTCCTGTTAGCCCAATGCTACATCCCGGATTCACACGCTGCTGACCGACATGCTTGATGTTGATTCATGTATGTATGTCCCCGTAAGTTTGTGCCACTTTGGGTTCATGACTAGCCATGTCGGCCCGGGTTCTCTGTCATATGGATGCTAGCGACACTATCATATACTGAGCCAAAAGGCGCAAATGGTCCCGGGCCATGGTAAGGCGACACCCGTGGGAGTACCGTGCATGAGGCCGCAAAGGGATAATAGGTATTACAGGCTAGGTCGGTGTGACTTAGAATCGGGGTCCTGACAGCGCTGGCATCAGAGCCGGACTTCCTGTAGGTTCCTTAAGCCAAACTGGTCGATGTCGAGTCTAGAAATGCTTTAGTTATATGTAGGGGAATTGATTGTAGGAGGGAACGTAAGGCTCTTTTACTCCTTTACCTTATGCCCTCTGATCTGAGTCATTCTCTTCTCATTCTACGTGGGTTAAGGACTAGGCTCTCTTCTCTCTATTAGGTTCACGTGTTACTAATCCGTAGAATCTTAGGATTGTTGATTTCATGCCTTAGTTCAGTTTCTACTACTTTTAGTATGTTGTCAGTTGAACCAGAACCTTGATATGATGTTGTTGAGTGGTTTTGCCAACTGTTGTGAATGTCTCAAATATTTTTCTGAGCATTTACAACCATTATGTTGTCCGATTTCTCCTAGAAAATTCTAATGCCTTTGCATTATTTCGTGCTTTCAGATGGCCAACCGTTCCCAGAATCAAGTGGTTCGTCTAACTCGGTGCCTTGATGTACCTGGTCACACGGCCATGCTGGTCCGAGTGATGATCAAGATAGGCTATCGATGGTATCCTGAGTATACCATCGAGGAGCAGTTTCGAGACTTCAATCAGAGCCAATACCTTTGTACAGTCAGGATATACCCTCCCTATCCTGGAGCTACTGAACCCCTCCATTGCTCTTATGGAATTGGGGTTACCATCGAGATGTCCGTACAGGATGCAGCTTACTCGATGATGACTATCATACGAGCCAGAACTGCCTTGCTTCGGAACACTGATTTCCGCTACATGCCAGCATCACTCCCTGGGGCACAAGGGTACTATCAGGCTATGTACTGGGACTCTACACATGAGGATTCACTACTCCGCACCACCACAGAGATGCTTGAGGACAAGGACCATGAGAATCGTGCCTTGGGAATGGAGCTCTTCAACTCTCATTCTGATCACTGGGCCACTCCGACATGGTTTGCACCTATCGTGCAGGCTGGGTATATGGACATGAGGGACTTGTACCCCGTGCGGTCTGGTCTGCCAGATTGTATGGACTTGCGTGATGTAGGAGGCATCACCCCTCCCCGTGGACCCCGTCTGCCACTGTTTGTTGGACCAAGGCTACATCCGAGTCCCTATGGACTGCAAGCTCCACATGACCGACTGTTTCCAGATGATCATGTTCAGCTCCCAGGACATGGTGGTGATCCCTATGAAGATTACTACGGAGACGTTTGAGTTGGTAGTAGCTTCACTAGTATTGTAATAGTTGTATTCTCCACAGTCCTGCGTGACTCGTGGGATACAACTTGGTGTGTATCATGTTCCGGAGGTGTAGGAAAATAATGTATAGGAGCTTGGAATGCCTCCGATGAGATGTAACGTCTTTCACCGTAGTTGTACTCTAGCCTGGGCTTGTACTAAACTATGTACGGTGTGTATGACCGATGGTATATATATGGCAGTTTCTATATTACCATGTCGTGCAAATGAACATCTCAGCATTCCATGTTATGCATTACATTCCGCACTTCCTTGCCAAGATTGTGCCATGCTTGTCTAAACTGTTGTCTTGTTTTTCCTAGGATGGTTAATACCCGCAACAACCCTGCTTCCCCGAAGCAGGGTGAAGCCAGTGCAGCTAGGGATGAGAATCTGCCTCAACCGCTTTCTCTGGCCGAAGTTATGCTGGAGGCAGAAAGAAACAAGCGTGAGATTAACCGCTTGCTGGAGCAGATTGAGTAGAATACTGCATGTCATCAGAGGAACGACTTGGTGTCAATCAATGACTTTGTCAAGTTGTACCCACCAAAGTTTAATCATTCCGTCGAGCCCCTCGATGCGGATGATTGGCTTCGCAGCATCACCCATAAGCTACATTCTGCCAACGTAGCCGAAGCTGATAAGGTTGCCTACGTTGCCTATCACCTCG
Organism: Triticum monococcum; assembly: GCA_034509565.1. NCBI lineage: Eukaryota > Viridiplantae > Streptophyta > Magnoliopsida > Poales > Poaceae > Triticum > Triticum monococcum. The sequence goes on along the minus strand of CM067843.1, from coordinate 95,697,940 downwards.
AAGGCCCTGCTAGCCTTTGGTGGGAAAACTTTGAGGCTATGCACCCGGCTGGCCAAATCACTACTTGGGTTGAATTCAGTGAGGCTTTCCATGAGCATCACATTCCGGAGGGTCTCATGGATCGTAAGCAGGAAGAATTCTGCAATTTCACCCAAGGCAGACTGACCGTGGATGCATACAGCCGTGAATTTCGAAATCTGGCACGTTATGATCCTGAAGAGTATCCACCGACGCCAAGAAGCAGGCAAGGTTCCGCAAGGGACTTAGCCCCGAGCTTCGCAGTGATCTTCGTCTGCATGAGTGCACCTCCATCCAGAAGCTGGTCAATAAGGCCATCAGTGCTGAGACAGGTCAGAATGACTATGACGCTTCACGCAAGCACTCCCGTGACTTTGGTTCTTCATCCGGCTCCGGATCTCAGAAGCGCCGGGTGTGGATTCCAAACAAAGCTCTGCCACCCAGGTTCACTCCGAGGCCATCCTTTGAGGCGCCTCGCCCCAACCAGCAGTTCGCACCGCCTAAGACCTATGGTGGCCCCGCTGCTAATGCTGCTCCATGCCCCAATGTTGTGACATGTTTCAAGTGTGGAGAGCCAGGTCACTACAGTCGAGAGTGTCCCCAGAACAACAATCCCAACTAGTCTGGAAAGTCCGTTGCCGTGGTAAGCCAGCGGGAAAGGTATTTTATGCCAATCTAGCCACCACTGCACGTGGACATGTTAACTATGTCTCAGCAGAGGAGGCTCATGATGATCCTAACGTCGTCCTTGGTACGCTTCTTGTTAACTGCCATCCGGCATCTGTTCTTTTCGATACTGGAGCATCTCATTCATTCATATCTGAGAGCTATGCTCGATTGCATAACACGACATTCTGTGACATGCCCACTTCCATGGCAATTCAAACTCCGGATTCCAAATGGAAAACTTCTAGAGTAAGCCATGGGAATGAAATTCTTGTCAATAGACTTGTCTTCCTTGCATCCTTAATAGCTCTCAAGTCCTCGAACATAAATATCATATTAGGTATGGACTGGATGTCAGCCCATTATGCTAAGATTGATTGTGACACTAGAACTGTTCAACTTACTCACCCATCGGGCAAGACAATCAATGTCTTAACTTGAGTGGCCAAGCGCCAGCTTTACTCCCTAAATGCCAACCCCCTTCTAGACCTTGAAGATATTCCGGTAGTCCGTGACTTCCCAGATGTCTTTCCAGAAGAATTTCCAGGTGTTCCACCTGACAAGGATGTCGAGTTCGTGATAGACCTTGTAGGAGGAACCGTTCCAATGTCTAGAAGACCTTATAAGATGGCACCCCTAGAACTAGTTGAACTTAAGAAACAACTCGATGAGTCCATGAAAAAGGGTTTCATCCGTCCTAGTTCTTCTCCATGGGCTTCCCCCGTCCTATTCGTCAAGAAGAAGGATGGAACGGATTGGATGGTTGTAGATTACCGACCTGTCAACTTGGTCACTATCAAGAACAAGTATCCGCTCCCCAGGATCAACGATCTGTATGATCAGCTTGCTGGATCTCTAGTCTTTTCCAAAATGGATTTGAGGTTGGGCTACCATCAAATCAAAATAAAAAATGGGGACATTCCCAAAACGGCCTTTGTTATTCGTTATGGCCAATATGAGTACACCATCATGTCCTTCGGTTTAACCAATACCCCAGCCACCTTCTCTCGGTTAATGAACTCGATCTACATGGAGTACTTGGATAAATTCATCGTGGTATACCTCGATGATATACTCATCTACTCCAAGAATGAGGAAGAACATGCAGAACATCTAAGGCTGGTATTGACGAAACTTTGAGAGCATCGCCTTTATGCCAAATTCTCCAAATGTGAATTTTGGTTGCCAGAAGTGACCTACCTAGGCCATGTAATCTCTGGTATAGGTATTGCTGTCAATCCCGAGCGAGTTCAAGCTGTCCCTGATTGGACTCCTCCTGAAACGGTTAAGCAAGTTCGGAGCTTCCTTGGCTTAGCGAGCTACTATCGCCGCTTCGTCGAGAATTTCTCCAAGGTTGCTAAACCTCTAATTGAACTCCTCAAGAAAGATAAAAAGTTCGAGTGGACCCCACAGTGCGAGTTCAGCTTTCAGGAACTGAAAAGACGCCTGACATCTGCTCCCGTACTGGTACCATCAGATTTCTCCAAGGACTTTATTATCTATTGCGACGCCTCGCGACAAGGACTAGGTTGCATACTCATGCAAGATCATCAGGTAATTTCCTATGCTTCACGGCAATTACACCCACACGAGGAAAACTACCCGACACATGATCTAGAACTTGCAGTTGTAGTCCATGCACTTAAAACTTGGCGACATTACCTTCTCGGTAATCATTGCGAGATCTTCACCGATCACCAAAGTCTGAAATATATCTTCACCCAACTGGATTTGAATCTCAGGCAAAGACGTTGGGTCGAGTTGATCTCAGATTACGACTTAGGATAACTTACACCCCGGGAAAAGCCAATGTTACGGCTGATGCACTAAGTCGTAAATCCTATTGTAACAACCTGATGTTACAACAAGGTCAACCACTTCTCCATGAGGAATTTCGAAAGCTTAATCTTCACATTGTTTCTCAGGGATTCCTATCTACCTTGTTGGTGAAACCGACCCTTAGCGGTATGACAAGGGGATATCTCAGATCAAGAAGAACATTGCTAGCGAAGCTACTAAATGTTTCTCTGTGAACAATCAAGGTGTTGTCTTCTTTGAGAACAACCTAGTGGTTCCCAAGAAATAGCAACTACGGCAACTGATCCTTAAGGAAGCTCATGAATCCCCTCTCACCATTCATCCCGGTAGTACTAAAATGTATCAAGACCTATGCCAAAGGTTTTGGTGGACTAGGATGAAGATAGAAATTGCTCAATACATTGCTAGTTGCGACGTCTGTCGTCATGTTAAAGCAGAGCATCAACGGCCTGCTGGCACCCTTCAACCTTTGGCTATTCCTGAATGGAAATGGGATAAAATCGGTATGGATTTCATTACTAGGTTTCCTGGGACCAAGAGAGGGAATAATGCTATCTACGTTGTTGTCGATCATCTTTCCAAAGTAGCCCACTTCCTACCTGTTCGTGAGAGTATAATCGCTAGCCAGCTAGCTGACTTGTACATCTCCCGAATAGTGTCTCTTCATGGTGTCCCATTGGAGATTAACTCAGACCGTGGAAGTCTCTTCACCTCTCGATTTTGGGAAAGTTTCCAAAATTCTATGGGAACTCATCCCTCCTTTGGCACCGCCTTCCACCCCCAGTCAAGTGGTCAAGTAGAACGAGTCAATCAAATTCTGGAGGATATGCTCCGAGCTTCTGTCATCTCTTTCTGTTTGGATTGGGAGAAATGCCTTCCATTCGCCAAGTTCCCTTATAACAATAGTTATCAAGATAGCTTGGGCAAAGCTCCTTTCGAAGTTCTCTATGGACGGAAATGTCGAATGCCTCTTAACTGGTCAGAAACCAGGGAAAGACAACTCTTTGGCCCGGCTATGATTCAGGAAGCAGAAGAGCAGGTTCGCATTATTTGTGAGAAATTGAAAACAGCCCAATCTCGTCAAAAGAGCCAATATGACCGCAAACATAAGCTCATGACTTATGAAGTTGGCGAGAGGGCTTACCTTTGGGTCACTCCTTTGAAGGGAACCCATTGTTTCGGTATCAGGGGAAAATTGGCTCCTCGTTACATTGGACCCTTTCGCGTTCTTGCCAAATGAGGAGAAGTTGCCTACCAATTGGAACTACCTCCGCATCTTTCCAGAGTTCATGATGTTTTCCACGTTTCTCAACTCAGGCGTTGCTTCTCGGATCCTATCCGTGGAGTGGACCACGAAGCGCTTGATCTCCAAGATAATCTCACATACCGGGAATATCCCATTCGTATCCTTGATCAAGCCGAGCGTACCAGTCGATTCCATAACATCAAGTTTCTCAAGGTTCAATGGTCACACCACTCTGAGAAAGAAGCCACTTGGGAAAGGGAGGATCATCTTCGACTTGAGTACCCCACCTTCTTCCCGCCGGACCCTAAATCTCGGGACGAGATTCTTCTGAGTGGGGGTGAGTTGTCACATACTATGTAGTTCATGCATCAGAGTGCTACATCATGTTTACTTTTCCAGAAACTTGAAATGGGGATGACAGAACCCCCAACACCCACCTGAAAACAACTAGGGTTTACTAAAATCATTTTCAATGAACCTGAAATGCCCTTCTAAAAAGTCCACCATTTTTGTCTTGGGTTAGAACCTCTGATAAAATGGGTTCACAATTTTCTAGGCCATCACAAGATCATTGAATTAAATCATATGTAACTTGCATTTGGGCATTTAAATGCTAGTAAATATTTTAAATGTACAAATAATCCCAAATTGAAATGTTCCATGTTGGACATGTTCCATACAGTGAGCATGTGTAGTTTGGTGAATTTTGGAGATGCCTAGGTATTTTTAGAAATGCCACAAACTTGCAGAAATAAAGAAAACAGAAAATAAAAGAAAAACTTACTTACCTGGCCGCAACCTACCACCCATCCCACCTGGCGGCCCAGCACTGTGCTGGCCGTGCCAGCCAGCTGCTTCTTCCCTGCCAGGCAGGCATGGAGGTGATGCCGGCGTGCGCGAGCTCGCCACGGCGCCACCTGCTTGCCGCTTCGCCTCTGGACGCGCTAGACAATCTCCACGTCGCCTCCCCGAACCCCTGGACACATCCACATGTCCCCTGCCTCTCTCCCTCGCCCTCTCTCGCCATGGCCGCCGCACCTACCGCCGCACCGCCGACGTAGCCGCGCTCTCCGTCGTCCCTATGCTGCGCCACCATGTCCAGAAGCTTCGCCACCCTGCTCTCCTTCGAGTAGGCCGACCCCCGAGCGCTCGCTTTCCCCGAAGCCACTGCAACGACCTCGCCCGACTTCGCCACCGCCGGAGATCCCTTTCGCCGTCCCCGCCGCACTAGCTCGTCCCCGACCTCGCTGTCTGCTCCGTCGTGATCGCCGTGAGCTCAGCCACCTCTCCATCCTTCCCGTTCTCTCTCTCAAGCACCATAGCGACCGCACGAAGCTTCACCGCACACGCCGCCGTCGAGCTCGTCGCCGCCGACGCTCTAGGCACCCAACGGCCACACCACCTTGTCCACTACACTCACCACATCGTAGGGAACCCGTAGCACTATCGCACGCCCCTTGCCATTCCCCCTAGCGACGAGCCCGAGCTCACCCGAGCTCCGGCCACCGCCACGCTCGTCGCCGGCATCGTTTCCGGCGACCCCGAGCCCAACTGCCGCCACCACTCGACGCGGCTCACTCCTCGTATCACATAGATGTGCTCTGTCGTTGTTTTGGTCGCCGAAGCACGAAACCTGCATCGCCCCGCCGCGTCTAGCCTCGCCGGCTGCTAAACGCTGGCGAGTTTGACCCCGCTGACCTAGTTTGACCTCGGGTGGGCCCAGTTTGACCTTCTTGGGTCTATGACAAGTGGGGCCTGCCTTGCTAATTAACCCATGTTTAGCGCTAACTAAATTTAGTTAGTTTAACTAACTACTGACAGACGGGACCCACTGGTCAATTTGACCTGGCCCGGCTCCGTTGACCGCTGACGTCACCATGACACACTACTGACGCAATAATTATTTTCTGTATTTATTTTTATACATGAAATTCTAGAAAATACTACAAACTTCAAAAAATCATGGAAATTAATCTGTAACTCCAAATGCAAAGTTTTATATATGAATTTTGATCAGAAAAATTCAATCTTTCCATCTGTACTGGTTTCATGCATGTCAGAACACTTTAACCTTGCTGTTTAGATGAAACAAGCTAATGCACTTATATGACTTAATATCATGAGCTCTCATTTGAATCTTTGAATCAAATGGACTCAAACCAACCTGTTTTACAATGCATTAGCCAAGACAAACCATATTGCCATGTCATAGCATGCATCATACTGTTGCATATTGCCATGTGATGATTGTGTTCTATGGTGTCTTTCATGGTAGGTTCTGCCTCCGAGGTACCTTCGAATATCCGACTGAAGGGCAATACCCTACTACTACTCCATCAGGCAACCAACCCCATTGATCATATCGATACAATGCCATGTTCTCGCTCCTGCTCTCATTTACTGCATTTAAGACAACAATGTTTCAAACTATTGTGTGCTGCGGTAGCTGAACCCTTTTCCTCTGCATGACCTGTCATTGCCACAGTAACTAGATGAAACCGACTAGCATGTGTAGGAGTTGATTGAGCCATGTCTGTGTTTCCTACCTTGCTATGCCTGCTATGCTTAGAGTTTTGTCGGGTTTGGTTTATCTGGGCGATGGGCTAGAGTGAAATGGTTATGTCGATAATGTGAGGGATCTGTTGAACATGATTTGGTAAACGTATCAATGAGAGGCCATGTAGGAGTACATGGTGGGTTGTTTCATTGGAACCGTCCTTATGCACCGATATCTGTATGTGTGATTTAAGAATCAGTTACTACCATGCATTGGGATCCTTAATTGACCCTCTCGGCTTCTTAACCACCCTAGTCCTCTGTCCAGGAGTTGCAACTAGTTTCTGGTGTTTATAGGTTATGTGTTGGCGGCCGTGCGTAGCACTGACCCTAGGGGTGGGCTATGATGCGGTAGATACACCGTGGAACGGTGTACCGAGTCGCCCTTTTGGTGTCTTGGGAACCCTGTACACATCGTTCGGGACCGTATGTGGAAACCTCGGCCGGACTCCCTGCGGATGGAACCTGGATAGGCGGTAGACCTGAACTAGAGACTTGAGTGTTTAGGTAGGCCGTGCCTGACACCCTCGTTGGGTTTCCGCTTGAAGGTTGCCGAGTACATGTCGTGTGAAAGACGATAAGTGGTGAGAGCATGTATGAAGAAGTACACCCCTGCAGGGTTAACATCATCTATTCGAATAGCCTCGTCTGCGGTAAAGGACTACTTGGTTGCCTATACAGTTCATAGACAAGTTAATGGTTACTACTAAAAGACTCAAGATAAGTGTGAGTACCGCGGATGGCCCTCTCATAGGATGACGAGGGAGGATCCACGGTGGAGTATTGTGATGGTGATTAGTGGACTCGTGTGCGAAAACTATTTTACAATGGGTGTCTCATAAGATAGCTTAGCCAAGAGTCAAAGCTAGGTTGCTGCGATAACCCCACTATCCTTCTTGAGAATGTGCATGTATAGTACAATCTGTTGTAAGACTTGCTAAGTACCTTTATACTCATGTTGCTTTAATTATTGTTTCAGACGACAACACCGCCCCCTTCGACGGGTTTTACGTAGATCTCGACGTCGATGAGTGACTTGCCACCTAGGTGGTGATTCCGAGCCATGGAGGGCCCTATGTAGATAGACAGGCTTCGTCAAGCCTTCTTTATTTCTAGTGTCTGTACTCAGACAAGTTTGCTTCCGCATGTGCTTGTATGTTTGTATGACTTGAGTGTCGGGTCATGTGACCCCTACCTGTATGAACATGTTATGTATGGCTCTCCGGAGCCTTTAAATAAAGTACTTTGAGTTGTAGAGTTTTGTTGTGATGCCATGTTGTATTTACACATATCGAGCATATTGTGTGAATGATTGAAATGATTGGTATGTGTGGGATCCGACAATCTAGTTGTTTATCCTTGGCAGCCTCTCTTATGGGGAAATGTAGTCTAGTGCTTCCATGAGCCATAGTAGTCCGCTACAGCCGGGTTCACCGGAGTCCTACTAGCCCAGCACTACTACTCCGGAACACTTGACTGGCTGGCATGTGTTTCACTTTGTTCATGTGTCTGTCCCTTTGGGGAAATGTCACGCGGTGACATCCGGAGTCCTGCCTAGCCTGCTATAGCCCGGGTTCCCGGAGTCCTGTTAGCCCAGTTCTACAGCCCGGATTCAAACGCTGCTGACCGACATGCTTGATGTTGATTCATGTATGCCAGTCCCCGTATGTTTGTGTCGCTTTGGGTTCATGACTAGCCATGTCGGCCCGGGTGCTCTGTCATATGGATGCTAGTGGCACTATCATATACATGAGCCAAAAGGCGCAAACTGTCCCGGGCCATGGTAAGGCAACACCCGTGGGGGTACCGTGCGTGAGGCTGCAAAGGGATATGAGGTGTTACAGGCTAGGTCGGTGTGACCTAGAATCGGGGTCCTGACAGGTTCCATGTTATTTGAGATGGTCAGAACAACCTATTGTGTGGAGTAGGGAGGATCACCCTCCCCGGGTTGATAATTCGGGTCACTTGGCTTTAGTAGTGGCGCCTCAGGTTGGTGGATATAAGTTTACTAAGGTGCTCATGGACGGAGGCAGTAGCATCAACATCCTCTATTATGAGACGTTTCGTCACATGGGGTTGACTGACAAGAGTCTTAAACAATCCAACATTGTTTTTCATGGTGTGGTACCTGGTAAGTCGGCATACCCAGTTGGTAAGATTGAGCTGGAAGTAGCCTTTGGGGATCAATACGATTCTAGGGCTAAGAAGTTAACTTTTGAAGTAGTTAAAATCAAAGGCCCATATCATGCCCTGTTTGGACGGCCGGCTTATGCCAAGTTTATGGCTCGGCCGTGCTATGTATATCTGCAGCTCAAGATGCCGGATTATAAAGGCACCATCACGGTACATGGAAGCCGAAAAATAGCCCTGGAGTGTGAAGAAGGTGACGCTGCTTATGCTGAGTCTGTTTGTGCAATAGAGGAATTAAAGTTTTATAAAGATAATGTTGTCCCGATAGACATGATGTCTTTGAAGAAGCCAACTACGGAGCATGAACCGGTGTTGAAATTCAAATGAGCTGATGACACTAAGATGAATGATTTTGTGCCTGGCGACTCATCCAAACAGTTTATTATCAGTGCTAACTTGGATCCAAAATAGGAAAGCACGCTCATCGAGTTCATCCGTGAGAACCGGGACATCTTTGCATGGAAGCCTTCTGACATGCCGGGTGTCCCGAGAGAACTCGCTGAGCACACTTTCAATATTTATCCGGAATTTAAGCCGGTCAGGTAGTTTCTTTGATGGTTTAACGAAGAAAGGCGCAAGGCTATTGGAGAGGAGGTGGCCCGGCTCTTGGCGGACGGGTTCACTGTTGAAGTTTTTCACCTGGAGTGGTTGGCTAACCCGGTGCTTGTACTCAAAAAGAACGGTACCTGGCGTATGTATGTGGATTACACTGATTTAAACAAGGCTTGTCCGGCTGGCGCTTTTGCTCTCCCTTGTATTGATCAGATCATTGATGCTACAGCGGGTTGCGAGCATTTGAGTTTTTTGGATGCCTATTCAGATTATCATCAGATCAAGTTAAGGACCAGGAGAAGATGGCTTTCATCACTCCGTTTGGAGCCTTCTACTATGTGTCTATGCCTTTTGGGCTTAAGAGTGCCCAGGCGACTTATAAACGATGTGTGCAGAATTGCCTTCACAATCAGATTGGTCGTACTGTTCATGCTTATGAGGATGATATAGTGGTGAAATCCAGAGAGAAGGAAACCTTGGTAACTGATCTGCAGGAGACCTTGGATAACCTCCGGGTCAACAAGATGATGCTTAACCCGGCCAGCTGTGTTTTTGGAGTCCTAGCTGGCAAACTCTTGGGTTTTTTTTGGTGTCTAACAGAGGTATTGAGGCTAACCCGGAGAAAATTAAAGCAATCACATCTTTGGCTAAACCGGCGTGCATCAATGATGTTCAGCGGTTGGCGGGTCGCATCGCAACCTTAAGCTGGTTCATAAGCCGGTTAGGGGTGAAGGAAATGTGAGGGAGTCCTAGATTAGGGGGTGTCCGAATGGCCGGACTATACCTTCAGCCGAACTCCTGGACTATGAAGATACAAGATTGAAGACTTCGTCCTGTGTTCAGAAGGGACTTTCCTTGGCATGGAAGGGAAGCTTGGCGATACAGATATATAGATCTCCTACCATTGTAACCAACTTTGTGTAACCCTAACCCTCTCCGGTGTCTATATAAACCGGAGGGTTTTAGTCCGTAGGACAACATACAGAACAGCAATCATACCATAGGCTAGCTTCTAGGGTTTAGCCTCTCCGATCTCGTGGTAGATCTACTCTTCTACTACCCATATCATCAATATTAATCAAGCAGGACATAGGCTTTTACCTCCATCAAGAGGGCCCGAACCTGGGTAAAACTTAGTGTCCCTCGCCTCCTGTTACCATCCGGCCTAGACGCACAGTTCGGGACCCCCTACCCGAGATCCACCAGTTTTGACACCGACATTGGTACTTTCATTGAGAGTTCCTCTGTGTCATCGCCGTCAGGCTTGATGGCTCCTACGATCATCAATAGCGATGCTGTCCAGGGTGAGACCTTCCTCCCCGGACAGATCTTCGTCTTCGGCGGCTTCGCACTGCGGGCCAATTCACTTGGCCATCTGGAGCAGATCGAAAGCTATGCCCCTGGCCGTCAGGTCAGATTTGGAAGTTTAAACTACACGGCTGACATCCGCGGGGACTTGATCCTCGACGGATTCGAGCCACTGCCGAGCATGCCGCACTATCACGACGAGCATGATCTAGCTCTGCCGCCGAACAGTACCCTGGAGGCCGCACCCGCATCGGCTTCGACCCTTAATTCGGAGCCAACTGCGCCGACCGAGGATGGGTGGTTGGACGCCGCCTCGGGGGCTGCGATCTCAACGGCGATCAAGCCGAACACCAGCCCCGCACTCCGCGAGACTCGTGACTCCAAGGAGCCGGACTCCTCTCCGGACTCCGAACCCTCCGCGCCCCTACCGATCGAATCCGATTGGGCGCCGATCATGGAGTTTACTGCCGCGGACATCTTTCAGCACTCGCCTTTCGGCGATGTTCTAAAGACACTAAAGTCTCTCTCTTTATTAGGAGAGCCCTGCCCGGACTACGGCCAGCAAGGTTGGGATACGGATGATGAAGAAATTCAAAGCCCACCCACCACCCACTTTGTAGCCACTGTCGACGATTTAACCGACATGCTCGATTTCGACTCCGAAGACATCGACGGTATGGACGCCGATGCAGGAGACGATGAAGAACCAGCGCCTATTGGGCCCTGGAAAGCCACCTCGTCATATGACATATACATGGTGGACACCCCAAAAGAAGGAGATGGCGATGGAATAGCAGAGGATGACCCCTCCAAGAAATAGCCTAAGCGCCGGCGTCAGCGGCGCCGCTCAAAATCGCACCAAAGCAAATACGGTGATTCCAGCACCGGAGATAATAATACTCCGGAGAGTGCCGAAGAAAACCCCCACCAGCAAGATTCAGCACAGGAGGATGGAGAAGCCAGCCCTCATGAGAGAGCGGCAGACAGAGAGGTCCAGGACGATAATTATACGCCTCCCTCCGAAGACGAGGCAAGCATCGACGACGACGAATTCGTCATGGCAGAGGATCCCGTCGAGCAAGAGCGTTTTCAACGCAGGCTTATGGCCACGGCAAGAAGCCTCAAGAAAAAACGGCAACAGCTTAGAGCTGATCAAGATTTGCTAGTCGACAGATGGACTGAAGTCCTTGCGGCCCAAGAGCATAAACTCGAACGCCCCTCCAAGAGCTACCCAAAGCGTAGGTTGCTACCCCGATTAGAGGAGGAAGCACTTAAACCTACATCACCAGCACTTGATACGGCCGACCGGCCACCTCATGGCAGCGACAGAGAGGCCTCTCGGCCCTCCACTCAAGCCGCACCCCGTACCAAGGCACGGGAAAATGCGCCAGACCTACGAGATATGTTGGAGGACAAGGCAAGGCAAACAAGATCGATCTACGGATCGCGTGGGCGCCCCACGACTCGAGACAGTAACCGTCACGCCGGACACAAATCCGGTAGGGCCGAACACAGTAGACAAAGCTCATTGGAGCTACGTCGTGATATAGCCTAGTACAGAGGAGCCGCACACCCACTATGCTTCACAGACGAAGTAATGGATCATCAAATCCCCGAGGGTTTCAAACCCGTAAACATCGAATCATATGATGGCACAACAGATCATGCGGTATGGATCTAGGATTATCTCCTCCATATCCACATGGCCCACGGCGATGATCTCCACGCCATCAAATACCTCCCACTGAAGCTTAAAGGACCAGCTCGGCATTGGCTTAACAGCTTGCCAGCAAGATCAATCGGTTGTTGGGAGGACCTGGAAGCCGCATTCGTCGACGATTTCTAGGGCACCTATGTGCGACCACCAAACGCCGATGACCTAAGCCACGTAATTCAGTAGCCAGAGGAATCGGCCAGGCAATTCTGGACATGGTTCTTAACAAAGAAAAATAAAATAGTCGACTGTTCGGAGGCAGAGGCCCTAGCAGCCTTCAAGCATAATATCCGTGATGAGTGGCTTACCCGGCACCTTGGACAAGAAAAGCTGAAATCTATGGCAGCATTCACGACACTCATGACCCGCTTTTGCGCGGGAGAAGACAGCTGGCTTGCTCGTAGCAACAATATGAACAAGAACCTTGGTAATTCGGATACCAGGGACAGTAGTGGTAGGTCGCGTCGCAACAAGTAGAAGCGCCGCATTAACGGCAACAATGCTGAGGATACGACTGTTAATGCCGGATTCAGAGGCTATAAATCCGATCAGCGGAAAAAGCCATTCAAAAGAAACCCTAGGGGCCCGTCCAGTTTGGACCGAATACTCGACCGCTTGTGCCAGATACATGGCACCCCCGAAAAGCCGGCCAATCACACCAACAGGGATTGTTGGGTGTTCAAAAAGGCAGGCAAGTTAAATGCCTAAAATAAAGACACGGGGCTACATAGTGATGACAAATTTCGTTATGTGTTACGTTTGATGTTTCCTTGCACTAACAACGCAACTGAGGATGAGGCCTTGCTTCATGATCTTCGAATGGCTAAGGAAATGAGTTTAAGCCGGGTGCGGTGCCTAGGCGATTCAGATCTGGTGGCTCAACAAGTGTCAGGAAAGTGGGATTCTAAGGATCCTATCATGGCGGCTTATCGCCGCAAGGTCGACGTTGTTGCGGGGCATTTTAAGGGTTATCAAGTGGAACACATTGACCACAAAAAGAATGAAGTGACCGATGCCTTAAGCCGGTTGGGATCTCAGCGTAAGCCGGTGCCACCTAACACCTTTTTAGATGTTTTACATAACCCGTCCATTAAGTTGCCTACAGAGGAAGATTTGGCCATTCCTGACCCGAAGGCACAGTTGGTGGCGGCTCTTCATGTCATTCCAGATTGGACAGAACCGTTCTTGGCTTACATGACCCGGGGTGATTTACCATAGGACGAGACCCTGGCCCGACAGATAACCCGACGGTCCAAGTCAATGACAATTTCTGACGGTGAGTTGTATCATCGCATCGTCACTGGAGCGTTTCAACGTTGTGTTTCTCCTAAAGAAGGTCAAGAAATTCTTCGTGAGATTCATGAAGGGGATTGTGGTCATTATGCCGGGTCAAAGTCTCTTGTCGCCAAAGCATTTCGTCATGGTTTTTATTGGCTAACGGCTCACGCTGATGCGGGGGAGCTAGTCAGTAGGTGTGATGGATGTCAAAAATTTGCACGACGAGCGCTCGTGCTGGCTCAAGAATTGCAGATGATTCCAATCACTTGGCCGTTTGCAGTCTGGGGGCTTGACATGGTTGGACTTTCAAAAGGTCCAAAGATAAAAAGACACATCTTTTGGTGGCAGTTGACAAATTCACAAAATGGGTTGAGGCAGAGCCAGTGAGCAAGTGTGATGCAGCCACGGCGGTTCAGTTCATGAAAAAGGCGATTTTTCGCTTTGGTTTTCCACACAGCTTTATAACTGACAATGGCACTAATTTTTCCCAAGGTGCTATGGAGGAGTTTTGTCAATGTGAGCATATCCGGCTTGACGTTTCTTCAGTAGCTCACCCCCAATCTAATGGTCAAGCTGAGAGAGCAAATCAAGAAATCTTAAAAGGTCTCAAGCCCCGGCTCATGGTTCCCCTACAACGGACGCCGGGTTGTTGGGTAGAGGAATTACCCTCGGTACTGTGGAGTATCAATACCACTCCTAACAGGTCTACATGTTATACACCTTTCTTCATGGTTTATGGAGCGGAAGCAGTGCTGCCTAGTGACATCCGTCATGAGTCGCCTCGCGTGGCGGCTTACGTTGAAGCTGATAATGAACAAGCCCGACAAGATGCACTTGACTTGTTAGATGAGGAGAGAGATTTGGCAGCGGCTCGATCAACAATTTATCAATAGGACCTGCGCCGTTATCATAGCCGCAGGGTGAAGTCCAGGACCTTTCAAGAAGGTGACCTAGTGCTCCGGCACATCCAGGATCTGTCTGATGCACACAAACTATCCCCACCTTGGGAAGGACCCTTTGTGGTCAGCAAGAACTTAAACAACGGGCCATATTACCTCACTGACGTTCGAGAGCACAAAGATTCACGTAAGTCAGAGGAGGAGACCCGCCGGCCGTGGAACATTGCTCAGCTTCAGCTGTACTATACTTAAGCCACTGGCTCTTGTCATGTACATACTTTGACGTTGTATATATTATGATAAGTACTAAATCAGGACCTCTGTCCTTTTCCTTTTCAATGACCATATATCTTTATTATTTTCATTATTTAAAACGACCAAAAGGGGGCTTCTTGATCGTATCCGAATCTAGCTAAATCCTTTCGGTCCGGCTCATGATTGTATTCGAATCTAGCTGTAAACCTCATAGTCACTTGGGGGCTTCCTGTTCAAACATAGGTCATATTCGAACCAAAGAGAACATAGCTGTCGTAACCCTCTTGATCGGCTCAAAGCCAAACTCACTAGGGGGCTTGTTGATCGTATCCGAATCATAGCTTAACCCGTTTTGGGTCCAACTTGGATCATATTCAAATCAGGGTCGTTAAAAACCTCTCGAGGTCAGTTGGGGGCTTCCTGTTCAAACATAGGTCATATTTGAACAAAAGAGAACATAGCTGTCGGTACCCTCTTGATCGGCGCAACGCCAAAGCCACCAGGGGCTATATGATCGTATTCGAATCTTAGCTTAACCCCTTTTGGCCCGGTATACTGATCGTATTCGAATCAGAAGCCTCTAGTTTTTATTTAAATATTTTGATTTACATTGTCTGAAGCCTAGTGTTTTGTCTTACTGTTTTTTATCATCTCAAATTTAACTGTCAGTATGGTTTCAAATTAAACCGGCTCGGTTATTTGACAATGAGTTGCCAAGGCATAACAGTCATCATACATATGGAAGTATTGACTTCTACAAAAGATTGGGTTATCAACCTCATCATCCGGGTCATGTAAACTGGCAGTCGAGGTTCAAAGAACACACGTATCATAGTGTCATTCATGAACAAGTTTCTCTGTGTTTTTTCGTTAATCAAAGGTTTTTTAGCCTTGTTTATCTTACATCTGGTTCTGTTTTTTCCACTATGATAATTTCATAAGTCATACATCGGGTGTTTTTGACCCGTCCTGTGCTAAACCGCCAAGACAATTTTTTTTAATCTTTTACAGGAATAGAGTTAAAACATTACAGACATAACCACGGATATAACACATATATTGACAACATGGGTAAAGAGTCATATGCAACATCTTATGCATGATGGCATAGGCAAAATATGCAGTTTTCAAACTAACCTATTACAAGGCATTGAGAGCCCAAAAGGTTAGACTGTTTCCCCCCATCCTAAGCAGGTCTTAAGCTAAAAGCTGGACTGTTCAGATGGTTATGACTCCCCCTAGCCGGCTTACCTCCCTCCACTGGTTGGATGCTGCGATTGGACCATTCAAAGCCGTTCAGAGCAATGAACTCAGCATCATTGTCAATTAGGCTGGCCGGGTCAATCTCCGGGGCAAAAGTGTGTTGACGAACTGACAGGATAAGATCCGTCACTTTATAAGAGGGAGTCTCCATCTTCTTATTCTCCATATCAAAACCCGACTGATATTTGTTGATGTTGGTCTTCTCTCCAAGAATGGTAGCTTGAGGATGTACTCCCCTCATGCAGGCAATAAAGTCATCTTTCTCAAATGGAGTCCCGTCTTCCTTCACGGTAGGGTAGCCCTTAGCCACGTCCACCGGGTCTAGATCTGGCACCCAGGCTTTGGAGCGGCTCAGGGCAGTCAGGGCTCTGGCTCTGGCACAGGATCTTTTAACCTCTTGAAACCTGGCGGGTAAGATCGACAACCTCTTCAAAACATCACTTAGGCGGTTGGGTCCTTGGTTAGCGGGACAGATAGCAGCAAGAGCCCGTTGTGCCCCCGTATAAAGTTGTTCCACCAAGGTATAACCGCCTTCAGCTTTGTCACACTGTCCTGGCTCAGGTTGTTACTCCGCGGACCTGTAAGTATTTTAACAAAAGTTAAGCAGGCGGTTTACATTCTTGGTACAAATAGAGTATGAGGGACTTATGCAAATAACTCACCGAAGATGGCGGAGACCATTTGAGACATCCAGTTTTTTAAACCGGTGAGCTCTGTAGTAGCCTCCACATGAGCCGCCTCAGCTGTCTCAGCGCTTTGTATCAACATCGTCTTTTCTTTGGCCCAGGATTTCTTTTTTCAGCTAAGCTGGTCTTCAACTTCTCAAATTCAGAGAGGATCAATTGGAGTTTAGAGTCAGCGGTCTTTATCTCTGTCTCCTGCTCCGCCAGCCGGGTCTTGGCATCCGTCAATTGAGAGCCAACTCAGATAAGGCATTCTACACAACATTCATAGGTGTGTCAAGACTTAAACTAAGAGTTATAAGGGTTCAAGTCTCAAGTACTTTGCACTGCAATACCACTTGACACTTGGGGGCTAATATCTGTCAAAGCAATTTTTTATGACTTTTATATGTTTCAAGTCCCAAGGGTTTTACAAAGTAACAGCGCTTGGCACTTGGGGGCTAATGCATGATATTCAGCAAGTTTTTCAAGATTGAGCCGGATCACAATACTTATTGGGACTAGTAAAAGACAGTTATGCAATTAAGTACCAGTTTACTTATGATAAATTGAGCCGGACCTTGGGGACTATAGGTGAGGTTTACGCTACTCTATTGGACTTTCGAAAAACATAGAAACAAAGTATCAACTTATATCATAAAGTCTACAGATCATTCAAGTTCATCATCTGAAGACTTGGGGGCTGGCAGAGTATAAGTAAACCGGAGAACATACCTCATATTTTAGTTGCAATTGTTTGACCATCTCGATTTCCGAGTCACGGCTGGAGTGCACATGACTGAGGTAGCCGGACAGTACATCATTGACATTGAGGTGAGCGTAATGGGAGATATCAAACTGCACTTTCTGCTTCTCTAAAGCCTCTTGCTTAGCAGTATGCCGGGCTAAATACAGTGGGGGTCCCTGGTTCAACAAACCGGCTACCAGTAATCAAAACGTTAGTATCAAAAGTTGTTGGCGGGTTAGCTGAGCTAGATGGTTTGGTAATGGTCAGATTAAGGGTGGCCTCATCGGCTGACAACTCAGGAGGGTCCAATTGAGTATGAACAGCCAGGTCTTCTGGTGCATCCGTTTGAGAGGGAGTTGGCATGGCTGGCTCAGGTGCAGGAACTTTCGGTTCTTCTGATGGCTTAATCACCTTGGCCTTCTTAGATTTGGCTTGACCACTAAGAAAGATTTTATGAGACAATTAGTATAATAATGCAGTTTTTAAAAGATGCAGAAGAAAGATGATTGTCCATACCCAGGGGCGGTCTTGAAAGCTAGAAATTGAGTTTGCGACGAGTCGCTAGAAGAGCGAGAAACTTCCTGCAAAGGTAAAATAAAGTTAGTGATGCAAGGGAATAGATCCATTAATGGAAGCAAAAGGCAAAGATGAAAGAAACCTCATTCTGGCATTTTTGAGGAGTTTCTTGTAAATCGGAAGGCGGCTCATCGTCGTCATTAGTCCGGGCCTGACGGCGGCTCTCAAGTTGCTTCTTTTTCAAAAGAAAATGAGGGTCCAGATAAGCCAAAGGGTGCGAAAACCTTACTTTTCGAGTCACCAGTCGAAGTTTCTGTCTTGGCAAAGGGGCTGAGTCGGAGGAAATAGTTACCTCTTCTTCCACGGTCTGGATGGCCCCCGTGTCATCCCGGCAATAGTCAGTGTCAATAAGATAGTTGAAAAATTGGCCAAGGGAGTCAAGGTCTACCTCCGACTCAGAAGCATCATCCAGCTGGAACATGTCAGATGTAGTCTTTTTCTTTTTGGACTTCCGGGTCATTCTCCTAGCGGCTATGGCAGCAGCTCTAGCCTTCTTGGCAGCTTCATGATCATACTTGGCCTTCCAAAAGTCAGATTTGGCCTGTAGACAAATAAACAGGTTAAAAGGTCATGCAGGTATTTAAACTACTGAGGAAAAGACCAAAAGAGGAAGAGGTCAGGGGTTTTCACCTCTGGTGCCGGGTTAAGTTTGCAGAAGGGGTTTAACCCAACCTTACTGTAGTCCTCGTATTTCCGTTTACAAGGATGGTTGACATTGCAACCACGTCTTCTTCAGTCAATTGAACATAGCTGTAACGCAGAGAGTCATTTGGGCCTCCGCCATACTCATACATTAATTTGGATCGGCGGCTTAGAGGGATTACCCGCCATGCGACCCAGCAATGGGTCAGGTCAACACCAGTTAAGACGTTCCCCAATAAATCTTGAATCCTTCTAATAGATGGAATAAGCTTCTTGCGTTCAGCAGCAGTCAGCTTATCAGGGAGCACAAACTTAGAATCCAGACGCTCCGCGCGGTAACCCGGCAGTGGTTTTTCATTGGCTAGTGACGTATCTTGGCAGTAGAACCAGGTCTGATTCCAATCTTTGGGATGGCTCAGTAAGACTATTAAGGGAAAGACGACGCCCCATCGGCGCTGAATTGAGATTCCACCAAGTTCCAAACTAAGTTTGTAGGTGCATTTGTTCTGGCGGTTCAGATAAAAGTATTCTCTGAAAAGTTCCACGGTCGGTTCTTCTTGAAGATATACCTCACAAAGAACTTGAAAATTGCAGATATTGGAGATAGAGTTGGGTCCAATGTCTTATGGGCAAAGCTTGAAAAAATGTAGAACGTCTCGGAAGAATTTTGATCCGGGTGGTGAGAAGCCCCGGTTCATGTGATCTGTGAAAATGATAACTTCACCATCTTTGGGCTGAGGCCGTTCTTCGTCCGGGTCAGGTGCATGATAAGACATAACATTTTTCTCTGGAAAAAATCCTATGGTGACAAATTCCTTCAAGGTATCCTCAGTAACTATGGAAGGGACCCAGTTGCAGACAGTTGGTGCTTTTGACGGCATGATGAGCAAAGGACAAACTGAAAAGAAAGTAATGTGCCGGTTCAATTCAATGGTGAATTTAAAAGTTAAATGATGATGGTACAAATGCGTAATGGCGGCTTAAGTAAGGGCTAATGACATATAAAGGAAAAGTGAGCCGGCGTGATAAGCCGCCATGACTAAAGACATTCGAAGGAAGCAGGAAACAGAATTGGCTAAGTGTTGCGACAAACAAGTTTCCCAAGATATTGCTATTATTCTGGATCAAAATGGGTCAGAAAAGAAAAATAAATTTAGACCTAAAAAACGAGCGCGGAGGAGTTCATCAACTCTAAGAAGGTATCTGTACAAAGGAAAGGGATCTACTAGCATCTAAAATGGGTGTAAAACCATTACCGCATAAGTTCTACATTTTTCTAGATCAAAAGAGGGTACGCATAAGAAACTACAAAAAGGTCTGTGATGAACGGCGAAGAACACTGACGAACTCGCAACCCTAATACAGATCTAAGGGCACAGAAAGGCAGGAACTTACGAATGCAGATGTACTTCGAAGGGTCGCCGCGGTTCTCTAGACGAGCTCAGGGTGATGTAGTGGCCGACGTTGAGGGCGACAGTGAGCGCTATGGCGACGGCGGAGCTTGAGAGGCAGAGAGGTGGCGAGAAGATGGAAGGAAGAAGAAGAAAGAGGAAGGACCGGCCGAGCCTATTTATAAGGGGATAAGTGAACAAGCAGGCGTGAAAATTTAGGAAGACCAAAATAATGATTATCCAACTAAATGGATGCCTCGATTCTCGGAACACATGAAAAGATAAAGATCCATTGGAGATGACTTCATAGCAGGTTTTCATGTTTTTGGAAGATGACATCATGGAGGGTTATAGAGTTTTTACAAATAGAGGAAGATGGATTTCGTCTAAGTGTTGAAGATTGACAAAGAACAAAGTTCAAGTCAGCATGGGGCCTAATGTTGGGGATATAGCTACCAGAAATGACCCGCCCAGGAGGGGTCGGGTCAACCCCAATGGCGAGTTACAAAAAGAAGCCCAGTAAACATGCAAGGCGATGGTTTGTTATAGGGCTTGTAGTACGCCCAAGCCCAAAGGCGGCTTAAGGCCTATAATTATAAACCGCCGTGTGTAAAGTAAGACTTGTAAAGAAAGGCATGTAATAGAAGTCACCGAGCCGAACACATTATATGAGCCGGCCGGGACTCTGTAGGCCACCAGGTGTCAACCCGTGTATATAAGGGGACAACCCGACGGTGGCTTAGGAGGAAGAGACAATAGATCGATAGACAAGCTAGAAGATTCGCTCCTTGGTCATGAAAACCTAGAAATACAACATCAACTGGACTAGGCCTTACCTTCACCGTAAGGGGCTGAACCAGTATAAATCTCTCGTGTCCTTTGTCCCGATTAACCCCTTTAAGGTTCCTAGTTGCGATGGCCATACGACTAAGTCCTTTCGCTAGGACATCTGCCGTGACTATTCCACGACATATATTGTGATATCCCAACAATATCCATGTTCCAACATGGAACAAACTTCAACATCACCTGCAACTAGCAACGCTATAAGAGGGGCTGAGCAAAAGCGGTAACATAGCCAAACAACGGTTTGCTAGGAAGGTGGGTTAGAGGCTTGACATGGCAATATGGGAGGCATGATATAACAAGTGGTAGGTAGCACAACATAACTATTGAGCGAGAAACTAGCAAGCAAAGATATAAGTGATTTCGAGGGTATGGTCATCTTGCCTGCAATGTTCTCAGAGTTGTCGAAAGCTTGATCCTCGTTAGGGTACTCAACAGGTTCCTCGTTCACGTACTCGTCTCCCGGCTCTACCCAAGGCAAGAACACAAGCAATGGAACAATAATCAATCACGGTGCAATGCACAAGCAACATGATGCAATACATGACATGATATGCAAGATATGATATGCAATGCATATGCGTGCTTCGGAAGGGAAAGAATGATCAAGGCATCAACTTGGCAAACCAAGTGTGTCGGTGGAAAGATGAGATGATTTCGGTTGTAATCGATATAAAGATCACCGGAAACGGAGGCACGATTTGCAAATAGTGAGCACAACAAGAATGGCGCAAAACTACGATTAACAACACGATGCCACATAGAATGCAGCAAGAAACTAAGCTACTACACTTCAACATAGCAACAAAGCATATGGAAGTGATACACAAGAGATGATTGACAAAACATGAACACTGAGATACGGCTAATTCACACTAGAACAGGTTCAAACAAGCATGGCAAAAGTGCAAAACATATCAGCTTCACGGACTTAGAGAAAATACTAAACATGGCAAAACAACATCATATAGCAAAGTTTAGAGGTAGCAAAAAACATGCTACATGATCTTAACATAGCCAACAAAGGCCTGCCATGCTTCTACTAAATGCATTTAAAAAAACCCACTTGCTGAACATGAGCCAAAAAGGCACAGAAGATATCATGGCACCCATGTAAACATAGCAAGTTTCATTAACAGTTTTAGACATAGAAGAAAAATAGAGCATGTTATAAACAGATTTATGATAGCAACTTTGCAAGCTCCTGCCACTCACCATGATGACCCACAAGTATAGGGGATCTATCGTAGTCCTTTTGATAAGTAAGAGTGTCGAACCCAACGAGGAGCATAAGGAAATGATAACCGGTTTCCAGCAAGGTTTTCTCTGCAAGTACTGAAATAAGTGGTAATAGATAGTTTTGTGATAGGATAATTTGTAAAGAGCAACAAGTAACAAAAGTAAATAAAGTGAAGCAAGGTGGCCCAATCCTTTTTGTTGCAAAGGACAAGACTGGACAAACTCTTATATAGAGAAAAGTGCTCCCGAGGACACATGGGAATATCGTCAAGCTAGTTTTCATCACGTTCATATGATTCGCGTTCGGTACTTTGATAATTTGATATGTGGGTGGACCGGTGCTTGGGTGCTGTTCTTACTTGAACAAGCATCATCCCACTTATGATTAACCTCTATTGCAAGCATCCACAACTACAACAAAAGTATTGAGGTAAACCTAACCATAGCATGAAACATATGGATCCAAATCAGCCCCTTACGAAGCAACGCATAAACTAGGGTTTAAGCTTCTGTCACTCTAGCAACCCATCATCTACTTATTACTTCCCAATGCCTTCCTCTAGGCCCAAATAATGATGAAGTGTTATGTAGTCGATGTTCACATAACACCACTAGAGGCTAGACAACATACATCTCATCAAAATATCGAACGAATACCAAATTCACATGACTACTAATAGCAAGACTTCTCCCTTGTCCTCAGGGACAAACATAACTACTCACGAAGCATATTCATGTTCATAATCAGAGGGGTAATAATATGCATAAAGGATCTGAACATATGATCTTCCACCAATTAAACCAATTAGCATCAACTACAAGGAGTAATTAACACTACTATAACCTACTAGCACCAATCCCGGACTTGGAGACAAGAATTGGATACAAGAGATGAACTAGGGTTTTGAGATGAGATAGTGCTGATGAAGATGTTGATGGAGATTGCCCTCTCCCGATGAGAGGAGCGTTAGCGATGATGATAGCGATGATTTCCCCCTCTGGGAGAGAAGTTTCCCCGATAGAACAGCTCTGCCAGAGCCCTAGATTGGTTCTGCCAAGGTTTCGCCTCGTGTCAGCGAAGTTTCGTCCCAAAAGTTTGCTTCTCCTTTTTTCTCGACGAAAGACTTCATATAGCAGAAGATGGTCATCAGAGAGCCACCAGGGGGCCCACGAGGTAGGGGGGCGCGCCCTAAGGGGGGGCGCCCCCCACCCTCGTGGAAAGGTTGTGGGCCCCTGGTCTTCATCTTTGGTGAGGATTTTTCATTATTTATTATAAGGTATCCCGTGGAGTTTCAGGACTTTTGGAGTTGTGCAGAATAGGTCTCTAATATTTGCT
Organism: Triticum monococcum; assembly: GCA_034509565.1. Classification (NCBI taxonomy): domain Eukaryota; kingdom Viridiplantae; phylum Streptophyta; class Magnoliopsida; order Poales; family Poaceae; genus Triticum; species Triticum monococcum. The sequence goes on along the minus strand of CM067843.1, from coordinate 95,674,737 downwards.
CCTTTTCCAGCCCAGAATTCCAGCTGCCGGCATTCTCCCTCCTTATGTAAACCTTGTAAAATAAGAGAGAATAGCCATAAGTATTGTGACATAATGTGAAATAACAGCCCATAATGCAATGAATATCGATATAAAAGCATGATGCAAAATGGGCGTATCAACTCCCCCAAGCTTAGACCTCGCTTGTCCTCAAGCGAAAGCCGATAACAATAAATATGTCCCCATGATTAGAGGTAGAGGCGTCGGTAAAAATAAAATACGGACATGAGGGCATCATGATTATTCTCATAACAGCAACATATATAGATATTGTCATATGATTACTTATGTTCAAGTGATGATCTATTCTCAATGCAAAAGTATGAATCAGAAACCTTATTGAGAACCAACAAACTATAACCTCAGACATTGAAGCAATTGCAATTTATCATAACATCAGAAAGAGTCTATGTCAGAGCTAAAAAGCAAGTCCACATACTCAACTATCATCTAGTCCTTCATAGTTTCTAACACTCACGCAATACTTGTGGTTATGGTGTTTTAATCGGACACAGAGAAAGATAGGGGCTGATAGTTTCGCCCCACAACCTTTTACCTCGAGGGTAATGTCAACAATAATAACTCATGCCCCCTTACATCCAATTAGATATATATATATATATATATATATATATATATATATATATATATCAGGTTCTTTCCAACATGCTGGGCTTGCCAAAGGATAAAATGAAAAAGGGAGAGGTGAAGATCACCATGACTCTTGCATAAGGTAGAAGATAATAATAAAAGATAGGCCCTTCGCAGAGGGAAGCAGAGGTTGCCATGCGCTTTTATGGTTGGATGCACAAAATCTTAGTGCTAAAGAGCGTCACTTTATATTGCCCCTTGTGATATGAACCTTTATTATGAAGTCCATCGCTTTTATTACGTCCACATCACAAGATCGTATACAGCTTATTTATCCCACACTACTCATACATATTTAGAGCAATTTTTATTGCTTTGCACCGATGAAAACTTACTTGAAGGATCTTACTCAATCCATAGGTAGATATGGTGGACTCTCATGGCAAAACGAGTATACAGGTATTTGGAAGCACAAGTAGTATCTCTACTTGGTGCTGAGCATTTGGCTAGCATGAGGGGGAAAGGCAAGCTCAACATGTTGGATGATCCATGACAACATACTTTATCTCAGATATAAGAAAACATAACCCATTACATTGTCTTCCTTGTCTAACATCAACTCTTTAGTATGTCATATTTTGATGAGTGCACCCAACCATAAAAGATGTCAATGATAATATATTTATATGTGAAACCTCTCTTTCCTTATTACTTCCTATTAATTGCAACGATGACCAAAGCTATGTCTGCCAACTCCCAACAACTTTTATCATCACACTCTTTCTATGTGAAGTCATTACTATCAATAAGATCAATATGAACTTTTGTTTCTTTTTATTCTTTTTCTCTTTTCTTTTATTCACCCAAGATCATAGCAAGAAAATCAAGCCCCTGACTCAACACTAATCTTTATTATATAGCTCACGGACTCGATTACATAGAGAGATCATAAGGCAAAACTCAAAACTAGATCATGCCATAAACTTTATTCTACTAGATCAAAATACTACTAATAGGATCGAACTAAGGAAAACGGTAAAGATAGGAGTTGTGATTATGATACAATACCGGGGCACCTCCCCCAAGCTTGGCGGTTGCCAAGGGGAGTGCCCATACCCATGTGATTATATCTCCTTGGTTGGTGAAGATGGAGGTGATGGATAGTCGCACATCGAGCGTAAGAGGTCCTCTAGCTTGCGAATAATGCCCTTGAGTGCAAAGATATGCTCCTTCAACAAAATATTTTCACTTGTGAGATACTTGTTTTGAATACGAGTTAGCTCAATCATCTGGAAAGCTTCGATCTCAATTGGGGTAAGAAGGTTGTGATCAAGTTGAAGGATGTCTTCTGTTGCCGGAGCTTGGTTCTCCGTGGCCTTCTTGATCCCTAGATCCTTGTTGATCTCCATGGGTTCTTCCCTCTTCAGCTCTATCTTCATTAGCCAAGCATCTTTGTCATCGTTGTTGGAGGAGGGGGACGACATGATGCCTGGCCTTGACAACCCTGACAGAGAACAACCCAAAACAAGAACAAAGGATATCTGCGTGATACGGGAGTCAAAACCTTAGGGAGAATATATAGTGAATTTTTACCAACCAAAATACGTATCGTGCAAGAAAACGGAGTCCGGAAGGCACACGATGTGCTCACGAGGTAGGGGGCGCGCCCAGGGGGTAGGGCGCGCCCTCCACCCTCGTGGGGCCCTTGTGTCCTTCCCGGACTGATACTTAATTTTCTATTTTTCTAAATATCCAAAATGGAGAAATATTTCCTTAAAAATTGTTTTGGAGTCGGTTTACTTACGGTACCACATAACTATCCCTTTTCGGAGTCTGAAACGTTCTCGAAAGTGTCCCTTATGTATTCCTCCGGGGTTACGGTTTCAATAATATTGGTTTCAACATTTATGGGATTACCTGAGATATAATGTTTGATTCTTTGACTGTTTACCACCTTCGGATTTGTGCCTTCGAAGTTGTGGATTTTTATGGCACCGGAACGATAGACCTCCTTGATAACATAGGGTCCTTACCATTTAGAGAGAAGTTTCCCTGCAAAACAGTATAAAAAAGACACATCCGTGACATTTTGGGCTGAACGAATTTTTTTTTCTATCATACATATGACACTTCTATGACGATAACTGTGACAAAACCCGGTATCATCATAGATGTGGTGGGCTCCTACTACTATGACAAAAAATCATGACAGAAAATGGGCATCTCGTCCTGGGCGGGCCGGAGACGCAGCTGCATGACATTCTTTGGGCCGTCCATGACGGAAAAAACCGTGGTAGAAGCGAGGGCGAGGAAAATTTCGGGGAGTTCCCGGTTACGGTGGGAGGTTGGGGGCCGAGCGATGTGTGTTTCTCTCGTACATGTACGCGCGTGTGTGCGAGGCGTTGGCTCTAACTGAACCCGAGCGAGGCGTTGGGCTCTAACTGAACCCGATCGAGCGATTACTTCGCTACTGCTGCTAACTGAAGCCGATCAATGCTGCCTCTGGATGAATAGTGAGCGTTGCGGGGGGGGGGGGGGGGTGGATGAACAGTCCCCGGTGGGGGTGGACGAACAGGACCTCATGGTGTTGCCTCTGGATGAACAGGACCCCGATAGATCGAGCCAGTTGGGGCTGGATGAACAGGACCCTGTGGAGGGCTGGATGAACAGGACCACCCCATGGAGGGCAGGATGGAAAGTAGACGGTGGAGGGCAGGATGAACAGTAGCCTGTGGAGGGGTGGTTGAACAGGAGCCCGTGGAGAGGGCTGGTTGAACAATCGCCGGTGGAGTAGCGCGCGGTGGAGGCTGGATGAACAGGAGGTCGTGGATGAACAGTCGTAGGTGGAGGCTGGATGAGGTTGACGGTGGATGAACAGTAGCTCGTGGAGGCGGGGGTCGACAGTGGAGATGAACAGTATCCCGTGGAGTCCCGCTTTGCGGTACGCCACACCCCGCCCGATGAACAGGACCCCCGTTTCGACCGTAGCGCTCCAACACAAGTCCGTTTCGTCTGTTTTGCGGTACGCCACAACCCTCCCGATCAACAGGACCCCCGTTCGACCATAGGAGGTCCGTTTCCTCTGTTTTGCGGTACGCCAGACCCCTCCTGATGAATAGGATCCCATTTCGAACATGGCTGGTCGAACACAAGGTCGTTTCCTCCGTTCTGTGGTACGCCAGGCCTCGTTTCCATCGCCTGTTCCGTCCAAGCCCTCCCGATGAACACGACGCATTCCATTGCCTCCCTATGAACACGACTGAGGGAGTCATGGATTAGGGGGTCTCCCGACAGCCGGACTATATCCTTTGGCCGGACTGTTGGACTATGAAGATACAAGATTGAAGACTTCGTCTCGTGTCCGGATGGGACTCTACTTGGTGTGGAAGGCAAGCTAGGCAGTACGGATATGGATATCTCCTCCTTTGTAACCAACCTTGTGTAACCCTAACCCTCTCCAGTGTCTATATAAACCGAAGGGTTTTAGTCCGTAGGACACAACAATAACATACAATCATACCATAGGCTAGCTTCTACGGTTTAGCCTCTCTGATCTCGTGGTAGATCTACTCTTGTACTACCCATATCATCATATTAATCAAGCAGGACGTAGGGTTTTACCTCCATCAAGAGGGCCCGAACCTGGGTTAAACATCATGTTCCCTGCCTCCTGTTACCATCCGCCTTAGACGCACAGTTCGGGACCCCCTGCCCGAGATCCGCCGGTTTTGAGACCGACATTGGTGCTTTCATTGAGAGTTCCTCTGTGTCGTCGCCGTTAGGCTTGATGGCTCCTACTATCATTGATAGCAATGCAGTCTAGGGTAAGACTTTCCTCCCCGGACAGATCTTTGTGTTCGGCGGCTTTGCACTGCGAGCCAATTCCCTTGGCCATCTGGAGCAGATTGAAAGCTATGCCCCTGGCCACCTGGTCAGGTTTGGAAGTTTAAACCACACGGCCGATGTCCGTAGAGACTTGATCTTCGATGGAGTCGAGCCTCTGCCTTGTGCGTCACGCGGTCATGATGAGTACGATTTAGCTCTACCATCAGACGGTGTTTAGGAGATCGCACCGGCAGCCGCTCTGACCCTTAGTTCGGAGCCAGTTGCGCCGTCCATGGACGGGTGGATGGACCCCGCCACGGAGGCCTTACCCTTAGCGGTGATCGAGCCAAACATCAACCTTACCTTGCACGAGAGCCGTGTTGATAAACTGCCGGATCCCTCTCCGGCCACGGACTCCGAACCGCCCGCGCTCGCTCCTATCGAATCCGATTGGGCGTCGATCATGGAGTTTACCTCCATGGATATCTTTCAGCACTCGCCCTTCGGTGACATACTGAACTCATTAAGGTCTCTCTCCATGTCAGGAGGATCCTGGCCGAACTATGTCTGGCCGGACTGGGATACGGACGATGAAGAAATTCGCGGCCCACCCACCACCCACTTAGTAGCCACTGTCGATGACTTAACCGACATGCTCGACTTCGACTCCGAAGACATCGACGGTATGGACGACGATGCGGGAGACAAAGAGGAACCACTGCCCACAGGGCACTGGACATCCACCTCATCATATGATATATACATGGTGGATACACCCAAAGAAGGCAATGGCGACGAGATAGTAGAGGATGACCCCTCCAAGAAGCAACCCAAACGCCGACATCAGCGGCGCCGCTCTAAGTCCCGCCAAAGCAAAAGTGGTGATATCGGCACAGGAGGTAATAACACTCTGGATAGTGCCGAAGACAACAATAACCCCCTCCATCAAGAGTTAGAGCAGGAGGATGGAAGAGCCAGCCCTCCTGAGAGAGCGGCAGATGGAGAAGCGAAGGATCATAATTACATGCCCCCTTTGAAGGCAAGGCAAGCCTCGGCGATGACAAATTCACCGTGCCAGAGGATCCCGTCGAACAAGAGCGCTTCGAGCGCCGGCTTATGGCCACGACAAATAGCCTTAAGAAAAAGCAGCAGTAGCTTCAAGCTGATCAAGATCTGCTAGCTGAGATGGACTGAAGTCCTCGCGGCCGAGGAATATAAACTCGAGCGCCCTTCTAAGAGTTACCCAAAATGCAGGTTGCTACCTCGACTGGAGGAAGAAGCGTATGACTCGGCTGATCGGCCACCTCGTGGCCGTGATAGAGAGGCATTCCAGCCAAAAACTCAGCCCGCACCCCAACGCCATTCAAATAAAAAAGCACGGGGAAACACACCAGACCTGCGAGACGTATGGGAGGACAAAGCAAAACATGCAAGATCGATCTACGAATCACGAGGGTGCGCCACTATGCGAGACGATAAATGTCACGCCGGATACAGTGAAAGTAAATCCGGCCAGGCCGAACACAGCAGGCAAGACCCATTCGAGCTGCATCACGATATAGCCCAATACAGAGGCACCGCACACCCCTTATGCTTCACAGACGAAGTAATGGATCAACAAATCCCAGAAGGTTTCAAACCTATAATTATTGAATCATACGACGACACAAAAGATCCTTCGGTATGGATCGAGGATTACCTCCTCCACATCCACATGGCCCGTGGTGATGACTTACACGCCATCAAATACCTCCCACTAATGCTCAAAGGACCAGCACGGCATTGGCCTAACAGCCTGCCAACAGAGTCCATTAGCTGTTGGGAAGATCTGGAAGCCACATTCCTCGACAACTTTCAGGGCACTTATGTGCGACCACCAGATGCCGATGAGTTGAGCCACATAATTCAGCAGCCAGAAGAATCGGCCAGGCAATTCTGGACTCGGTTCCTAACAAAGAAAAATCAAATCGTTGACTGTCCGGATGCAGAGCCCTTAGCAGCTTTCAAACACAACATTCGCGACGAGTGGCTAGCCCGGCAGCTTGGTCAGGAAAATCCAAAATCTATGGCAGCCCTCACGACACTCATGACCCGCTTTTGTGTGGGAGAAGACTGCTGGCTGGCTCGCAGTAATAATATGTCAAAAAACCATGGTACTTCGGATACCAAGGACGGCAATAGCAGGTCACATCGCAACAAACATAAGCACCGCATTAACAGCGATAATACTAAAGATACGATAGTCAATGCCCGATTCAAAGGCTCTAAACCCGGTCAGCGGAAAAAGCCATTCAAAAGAAGCACTCCGGGCCCATCCAGTTTGGACCGTATACTCGATCGCTCGTGTCAAATACACGGCACCCCCGACAAGCCAGCCAACCACACCAACAGGGATTGTTGGGTGTTCAAGCAGGCCGCCAAGTTAATTGCCAAAGACAAAGATAAGGGGCCACATAGCGATGACAAGGAAGAGCTCTAGCAGCCGAACACCGGTGGACAGAAGAGGTTCCCCCCACAAATGCGGACGGTGACCATGATATACGCAACCCACATCCCCAAGAGGGAGCGGAAGCGTGCGCTCAGGGACGTATATGCGTTGGAGCCACTCGCCCCAAAGTTCAACCCATGGTCCTCCTGTCCAATCACCTTCGATCGCAGGGACCACCCCACTAGTATTCGTCATGGCAGATTCACCGCACTGGTCCTAGACCCAATCATTGACGGATTTCACCTCACTCGAGTCCTTATGGATGGCGGCAGCAGCCTGAACCTGCTTTATCAGGACACAGTGTGCAAAATGGGTATAGACCCCTCAAGGATCAAACCCACAAAAATGACCTTTAAAGGCGTCATTCCAGGTGTAGAGGTCCATTGCACAGGCTCAATTACATTGGAAGTGGTCTTCGGATCCCCGGATAACTTTCGAAGCGAAGAATTAATCTTTGATATAGTCCCGTTCCGTAGTGGTTGTCATGCACTACTCCGGCGAACCGCATTTGCGAGATTCAATGTGATACCGCATTATGCATACCTCAAGCTCAAGATGCCAGGACCTCGTGGGGTTATTACAGTTAAAGGAAACACAGAGCGCTCTTTCCGAACGGAGGAGCACACTGCGGCCCTCGCAGCAGAAGCGCAAAGCAGCCTCTCAAGGCAATCCACCAGTTCGTTGTCTCAAGACCCGGACACCTTCAAGCGGGCTCAGAGTAATCGACAACTAGACCACCTGGAACGATCTGAGCTCGCGTAGCAATGCGGCCCCCACCCCAGTCCCAGCCAAGCGGCGAAATCCATGCCACGCGTACATAATTACGCATTAAAAATACCATGGGCACAGGTGGGGAGGGGGGCACAACTACGGGACGCTCCAAGAGGCGGCCTATACCGCACTAGGGGCTTCCCGCTTTGTTATTTTTCTTTTTCAGGACTTTAATCTCTGGAAACCTTGTCCGATAGCATGATTGCCGAACACATGATGCAGCAACCAAGAGAGGCAGAAAGCTATGTCACACCACGGAACTCCCAGGTGGATTACGATAACGAGTGAAATATTTTCTTTAATACTATTCCTCAGCTTGCCCTTGGAAGGGACATAGTCCTACTTTTTGCTTATCACACTATCTGTATCATTCTGCTTTAACGCACCTCTTTGAATAAACAACGCATAACATTACAACTATTATTGCATTCTTGTTATATTTATATGTGTTCATTAGTGACACCTTGCAACCATACACTTTGGTAAGGCCAACACACTAGGGGCTTAAGTACCCCACAATATGGTGTGAGAAGTCCGAACACTTTCACAAGTGCGGCACACTGAACTTATAGCATTATATGCATCAGCTCCGAAGCATGTCTTTGGTCAAATGTTGGGTTTGCCCGGCTCCTATGTTTTAGTACCTTACATTCCGCTCTATCGGCTAAGGTAGCGCTAGGAGAACTACTGTGATTGTGCCCTGGTTCTGCTGGGCTAAGCACCTCAGTAGAGAAACCTAAAACTGATTGTCATGATAAGGCGAGAGACTGGTCGCTGTTCGGCGAGGTTTCGAGTCCCAAAAGACTTATGCCGCTTAGAGCGAGGAGCCAGTCCTAACCGGCTTAAAGTCGTGTATCGCGCCCCGAATTCGGCCTTGCGAATACCAGGGGCTTCGCCGAAATTTAAAGTTATAGAATTCTATGGCTAAGTGAGAGTCATAAAGCATTATTAGTCCAGTTGCCTTGTTCGCTGTGCTAAGCACCTCCCTAGAAGGACCCAAACATGGGAACAAGAGTGCTCCGGTTTATCCCGAACACCCCAGCACTCGCGGCATGGGGGCAGAAGCTGAGGACTAGCCATCTCTCAGATTGGATAAACAGCCAAACAGAAGGTAATATTTTAAATTCAAACAAGCGTTGCATACTCATATGAAACAAGTTTTCATCATACAGGATCACACGAACAAGTTTACTCAAATATTACATCCTTTGAACATTCATCCGCTACAAGACGGGTACCCTTCAGGACACCCTCATAATAAATTTCGGGGGTGCGATGCTCCTTGCCCTGCGGCAGTCCCTCCTTGATCAGCTTCATGGCGTCTAGCTTGGCCCATTGCACCTTCACATGGGCGAAAGCCCGGCGTGCACCTTCGATGCAGACGGACCGCTTGACGACTTCCAGCCATGGGCAGGCATCCACAAGCCGCCTCACCAGGCCGAAGTAGCTGTTCGGAAGGGCGTCGCCAGGTGATGTCTACTAGACAACCTTCTTCTTGTAGACGTTGTTGGGCCTCCAAGTGCAGAGGTTTGTAGGACAGTAGCAAATTTCCCTCAAGTGGATGACCTAAGGTTTATCAATCCGTAGGAGGCGTAGGATGAAGATGGTCTCTCTCAAGCAACCCTGCAACCAAATAACAAAAAGTATCTTGTGTCCCCAACACACCCAATACAATGGTAAATTGTATAGGGGCACTAGTTCCGCGAAGAGATGGTGATACAAGTGGTATATGGATAGTAGATAATAGTATTTGTAATCTGAAATTATAAAAACAGCAAGGTAACGAATGATAAAAGTGAGCGTAAACGGTATTGCAATGTGTGGAAATAAGGCCTAGGGTTCATCCTTTCACTAGTGTAAGTTCCCTCAACAAAACTAACAAAATTGGATCACATAACTATCCCTCAACATGCAACAAAGAGTCACTCCAAAGTCACTAATAGCGGAGAACGAACGAAGAGATTATGGTAGGGTACGAAACCACCTCAAAGTTATTCTTTCCAATCAATCCATTGGGCTATTCCTGTAAGTGTCACAAACAGCCCTAGAGTTCGTACTAGAATAACACCTTAAGACACAAATCAACCAAAACCCTAATGTCACCTAGATACTCCAATATCACCTCAAGTATCCGTGGGTATGATTATACGATATGTGTCACACAATCTCAGATTCATCCATTCAGCCAACACAAAGGACCTCAAAGAGTGCCCCAAAGTTTCTACCAGAGAATCACGAGGAAAACATGTGCCAATCCCTATGCATAGGTTCATGGGCGGAACCCGCAAGTTGATCACCAAAACATACATCAAGTGAATCACGTGATATCCCATTGTCACCACAGATATCCACGGCAAGACATACATCAAGTGTTCTCAAATCTTTAAAGACTCAATCCGATAAGATAACTTCCAAGGGGAAACTCAATCCATTACAAGAGAGTAGAGGGGGAGGAGAAACATAAGATCCAACTATAATAGCAAAGCTCGCGATACATCAAGATCGTGCCAAATCAAGAACACGAGAGAGAGAGAGAGAGAGATCAAACACATAGCTACTGGTACATACCCTCAACCCCGAGGGAGAACTACTCCCTCCTCGTCATGGAGAGCACCGGGATGATGAAGATGGCCACCAGGGAAGGATTGCGCCCTCCGGCAGGGTGCCGGAACGGGTCTAGATTGGTTTTCGGTGGCTACGGAGGCTTCTGGCGGTGGAACTCCCGATCAATTCTCCATTTTGGAAGTTTTAGGGTACGACGATATATATGGGTGTAGGAAGTACGTCGGAGGAGCCACGGGGGCCCCATGAGGCAGGGGGCGCGCCCTAGGGGCGGGGCCCCCCCCACCCTCGTGAGCACCTCCCGTATCTCCTGACGTGGAGTACAAGTCTATCCGGTGGCTTTCGTTCCAAAATAACTTCTCCAGTTGATTTCATTCCGTTTCGACTCCGTTTGATATTCCTTTTCTTCGAAACACTGAAATAGGCACAAAACAACAAATCTGGGTTGGGCTTCCGGTTAATGGGTTAGTCCCAAAAGTAATATAAAAGTGGAAAATAAAGCCCAATATTGCCCAAAACAGTAGATAATATAGCACGGAGCAATCAAAAATTATAGATACGTTGGAGACGTATCAAGCATCCCCAAGCTTAATTCCTGCTCGTCCTCGAGTAGGTAAATGATAGAAAGATAATTTTTGATGTGGAATGCTAGTTGGCATAATTTCAATGTCATTCTTTTGAATTGTGGCATGAATATTCAGATCCATAAGATTGAAGACAAAAGTTCATATTGACATAGAAATAATAATACTTCAAGCATACTAACAAAGCAATTATGTCTTCTCAAAATAACATGGCCAAAGAAAGCTATCCCTACAAAATCATATAGTCTGGCTATGCTCCATCTTCACCACACAAAATATTTAAATCATGCACAACCCCGATGACAAGCCAAGCAATTGTTTCATACTTTTGATGTTCTCAAACTTTTTCAATCTTCACGCAATACATGAGCGTGAGCCATGGACATAAAGGGAGAAGACAAAAAGGGAGAAGATAGTCTCACATCGACTAGGCGTATCAACAGGCTATGGATATGCCCATCAATAGATATCAATGTGAGTGAGTAGGGATTTCCATGCAGCAGATGCACTAGAGCTATAAGTATATGAAAGCTCAAAAAGAAACTAAGTGGGTGTGCATCCAACTTGCTTGCTCATGAAGACTTAGGGCAATTTGAGGAAGCCCATCATTGGAATATACAAGCCAAGTTCTATAATGTAAAATTCCCACTAGTATATGAAAGTGATAACATGAGAGACTCTCTACTATGAAGATCATGGTGCTACTTTGAAGCACAAGTGTGGTAAAAGGATAGTAGCATTGCCCCTTCTCTCTTTTTCTCTCATTTTTTTTATTTTTTTATATATTTTTTGGGCCTTCTTTTTTTCTTTGGCCTTTCTCTCTCTTTTTTTATTTTCGTCCGGAGTCTCATCCCAACTTGTGGGGGAATCATAGTCTCCATCATCCTTTCCTCACTGGGAAAATGCTCTAATAATGATGATCATCACACTTTTATTTACTTACAACTCAAGAATTACAACTCAATACTTAGAACAAGATATGACTCTATATGAATGCCTCCGGCGGTGTACTGAGATATGCAATGAATCAAGAGTGACATGTATGAAAGAATTATGAACGGTGGCTTTGCCACAAATACGATGTCATCTACATGATCATGCTAGCAATATGACAATGATGAATGTGTCATGATAAACGAAATGGTGGAAAGTTGCATGGCAATATATCTCGGAATGGCTATGGAAATGCCATAATAGGTAGGTATGGTGGCTGTTTTGAGGAAGGTATATGGTGGGTTTATGGTACCGGCGAAAGTTGCGCGGTACTAGAGAGGCTAGCAAAGGTGGAAGGGTGAGAGTGCGTATAATCCATGGACTCAACATTAGTCATAAAGAACTCATATACTTATTGAAAAAACCTACAAGTTATCAAAGCAAAGTATTATGCACATGCTCCTAGGGGGATAAATTGGTAGGAAAAGACCATCGCTCGTCCCCAGCCGCCACTCATAAGGAGGACAATCAATAAATAAATCATGCTCCGACTTCATCACATAACGGTTCACCATACGTGCATGCTACGGGAATCACAAACTTCAACACAAGTATTTCTCAAATTCATAACCACTCAACTAGGATGACTCTAATATCACCATCTCCATATCTCAAAACAATTATCAAGTATCAAACTTCTCATAGTATTCAACACACTCATAAGAGACTTTTATTATTCTTGAATACCTAGCATATTAGGATTTTAAGAAAATTACCACGCTATTTAAGACTATCAAAATAATATAAGTGAAGCATGAGAGTTCATCTATTTCTTCAAAATAAAACTACCACCATGCTCTAAAAGGATATAAGTGAAGCACTAGAGCAAATGACAAACTACTCCGAAAGATATAAGTGAAGATCAATGAGTAGTCGAATAATTATGCAACTATGTGAAGACTCTCTAACATTTAATAATTTCAGATCTTGGTATTCTATTCAAACAGCAAGAAAAGCAAAATAAAATGACATTCTAAGAATAGCAAACATCATGTGAAGAAGCAAAAACTTAGGATCAATCGATACTAACCGATAGTTGTTGAAGAAGAAAGGTGGGATGCCAACCGGGGCATCCCCAAGCTTAGATGCTTGACACTTCTTGAAATATTATCTTGGGATGCCTTGGGAATCCCTCAAGCTTGAGCTTTTGTGTCTCCTTAATTCCTCTCAAATCATGGTCTCCCTAAATCTCAAAAAGCTTCATTCACACAAAACTCAACAAGGACTCGTGAGATAGGTTAGTATAAACCATTGCCAAAACCTTATCATACTCTACTGTAGAAAATCACTAAAATTATTATTCAACATTGCATACTAAATGCCTCTGCATATTTAATAGTCCTATCCTCAAATAGAATCATTAAAGAAGCAAACATATGCAAACAATGCAAACATAACAGCAATCTGCCTAAACAGGATAGTCTGTAAAGAATTCTGCAACATCCATACTTCCCTAGCTCCAAAAATTATCAAACAAAATTCCCACTGTAGTAAATTTATCAGAGCTTAATATGCAAAAGGTTTCAACATTTTATCACATTCTGACTTTTCTAGGGAATTATTGCAACAGCGGTAAACTTTCTGTTTTCGAACAGCAACATGTATACTTGTAACATAGTCATAGTAAAGGCTATCAATGCCACTTTTATTGAAATAAAACATGCAAAACATTGTTCTATATAACAGCAAGAAAATTCTAACAAAATAAATTGACGCTCCAAGCAAAACACATATCATGTGGCGAATAAAAATATAGCTCCAAGTAAAGTTACTGATGAACAAAGACGAAACAGGGGATGCCTTCCGGGGCATCCCCAAGCTTAGGCTTTTGGCTATACTTGAATATTAACTTGGGGTTCCTTGGGAATCCCCAATCTTAGGCTCTTGCCACTCCTTATTCCATAGTCCATCGAATCCTTACTCAAAACTTGAAAACTTCACAACACAAAACTTAACGGAAAACTCGTAAGCTCCGTTAGCGAAAGAAAACAAAAGACCACTTCAAGTTACTGTAATGAACTAATTCTTTATTTATATTGGTGTTAAACCTACTGTATTACAACTTCTCTATGGTTTATAAACTATTTTACTAGCCATAGATTCATCAAAATAAGTAAACAACACATGAAAAACAGAATCTGTCAAAAACAGAACAGTCTGTAGTAATCTGGATCAAACGCATACTTATGGAACTCATAAAATTCTCAAATAAATTTCTGGACTTGAGTAATTAATCTATTAATCATCTTAAAAAAGAATTAACTAAATATCACTCTCTAAATAAAAATGGCAGCAATTATCGTGAGCGCTAAAGTTTCTGTTTTTTTACAGCATGATCAACAAGACTTTCCCCAAGTCTTCCCAAAGGTTCTACTTGGCAGAAACACTAATTAAACACATAAAACCACATCTAAAAAATTCTAGATGAATTATTTATTACTAAACAGGAACAAAAAGCAAGGAACAAAAATAAAGTTGGGTTGCCTCCCAACAAGCGCTATCGTTTAACTCCCCTAGCTAGGCATGATGATTTCAATGATGCTCACATAAAAGATAAGAATTGTAACATAAAGAGAGCATCATGAATAATATGACTAGCACATTTAAGTCTAACCCACTTACTATGCATAGGGATTTTGTGAGAAAACAACTTGTGGGAACAAGAATCAACTTGCATTGGAAGGTAAAACAAGCATAACTTCAAAATTTTAAGCACATAGAGAGGAAACTTGATATTATTGCAATTCCTACAAGCATATATTCCTCCCTCATAATAATTTTCAGTAGCATCATGAATGAATTCAACAATATAACCATCACCTAAAGCATTCTTTTCATGATATACAAGCATAGAAATTTTATTACTCTCCACATAAGCAAAATTCTTCTCATTAATAGTAGTGGGAGCAAACTCAACAAAGTAACTATCATGGGATTGAAAATTGAAATCAAGATGACAAGTTTCATTGTTATCATTATTATTTAAAGCATATGTGTCATCACAATAGTCATCATCATAGATAGGAGGCATGCTTTCATCATAATAAATTTGCTCATCAAAACTTGGGGGACAGAAAATATCATCTTCATCAAACATAGCTTCCCCAAGCTTCTGGCTTTGCATATCATTGGCATCATGGATATTCAAGGAATTCACACTAACAACATTGCAATCATGCTCATCATTCAAATATTTAGTGCCAAACATTTTATAGATTTCTTCTTCTAGCACTTGAGCACAATTATCCTTTCCATCATAGTCACGAAAGATATTAAAAAGGTGAAGCGTATGAGAAAAACTCGATTCCATTTTTGTATAGTTTTCTTTTATAAACTAAACTAGTGATAAAACAAGAAACTAAAAGACTCGATTGCAAGATCTAAAGATATACCTTCAAGCACTATCCTCCCCGGCAACGGCGCCAGAAAAGAGCTTAGTTGACGGGCTGTGTTAGTGTCGCTTTCCTTGCCTCCCCGACAACGGCGCGAGAAAAGAGCTTGATGTCTACTACACAACCTTCTTCTTGTAGACGTTGTTGGGCCTCCAAGTGCAGAGGTTTGTAGGACAGTAGCAAATTTCCCTCAAGTGGATGACCTAAGGTTTATCAATCCGTAGGAGGCGTAGGATGAAGATGGTCTCTCTCAAGCAACCCTGCAACCAAATAACAAAAAGTCTCTTGTGTCCCCAACACACCCAATACAATGGTAAGTTGTATAGGTGCACTAGTTCGGCGAAGAGATGGTGATACAAGTGGTATATGGATAGTAGATAATAGTATTTGTAATCTGAAATTATAAAAACAGCAAGGTAATGAATGATAAAAGTGAGCGTAAACGGTATTGCAATGTGTGGAAATAAGGCCTAGGGTTCATACTTTCACTAGTGTAAGTTCACTCAACAGTACTAACATAATTGGATCACATAACTATCCCTCAACATGCAACAAAGAGTCACTCCAAAGTCACTAATAGCGGAGAACGAACGAATAGATTATGGTAGGGTACGAAACCACCTCAAAGTTACTCTTTCCAATCAATCCATTGGGCTATTCCTATAAGTGTCACAAACAGCCCTAGAGTTCGTACTAGAATAACACCTTAAGACACAAATCAACCAAAACCCTAATGTCACCTAGATACTCTAATGTCACCTCAAGTATCCGTGGGTATGATTATATGATATGCGTCACACAATCTCAGATTCATCTATTCAACCAACACAAAGGACCTCAAAGAGTGCCCCAAAGTTTCTACCGGAGAATCACGAGGAAAACATGTGCCAACCCCTATGCATAGGTTCATGGGAGGAACCCGCAAGTTGGTCACCAAAACATACATCAAGTGAATCATGTGATATCCCATTGTCACCACAGATATCCACGGCAAGACATACATCAAGTGTGCTCAAATCTTTAAAGACTCAATCCGATAAGATAACTTCAAAGGGGAAACTCAATGCATTACAAGAGAGTAGAGGGGGAGGAGAAACATAAGATCCAACTATAATAGCAAAGCTCACGATACATCAAGATCGTGCCAAATCAAGAACACGAGATAGAGAGAGAGAGATCAAACACATAGCTACTGGTACATACCCTCAGCCCCGAAGGAGAACTACTCCCTCCTCGTCACGGAGAGCACCGGGATGATGAAGATGGCCACCGGGGAAGGATTGCCCCCTCCGGCAGGGTGCCGGAACGGGTCTAGATTGGTTTTCGGTGGCTACGGAGGCTTCAGGCGGCGGAACTCCCGATCTATTCTCCGTTCTGGAAGTTTTAGGGTACGACGATATATGTGGGTGCAGGAAGTATGTCGGAGGAGCCACGGGGGCCCCACGAGGTAGGGGGGCGCACCCTAGGGGGGGGGGGCGCCCCCTCCCTCGTGAGAACCTCCCATATCTCCTGCATGGAGTCCAAGTCTATCCGGTGGCTTTCGTTCCAAAAATAACTTCTCCAGTTGATTTCGTTCCGTTTTGACTCCGTCTGATATTCCTTTTCTTCGAAACACTGAAATAGGCATAAAACAACAAATCTGGGCTGGACCTCCGGTTAATAGGTTAGTCCCAAAAGTAATATAAAAGTGGAAAATAAAGCCCAATATTGCCCAAAGCAGTAGATAATATAGCATGGAGCAATAAAAAATTATAGATACATTGGACATGTATCACCAGGCCACAGCCGGACTATAAAGCCCTTCATGGCCTGTTCGGCCGCCTTGTGTAGCTCGACCAGCTGCTTCAGCTGGTCGCTCATAGGCACCGGGTGTTCGGTCCCAGTATACTGAGACCAGAACAGCTTCTCCGTTGAGCATCCCTCCTCGGCCTGGTAAAATTGTGCGGCATCCGACACGCTGCGGGGCAAATCTGTGAATGCTCCTGGAGAGCTCCGGATTCGGGTAAGTAATAGGTAATTTACTTTCACATGCTTGCTTGGCATATAGAATGCCTTACCTGCCGCTATTTTATTCATCACGTCAATCTCCTAGAGGGCCTTTTGGGCTTCGGCCTTGGCACTCTTTGCGCTCTTAAGGGTCGCGACATGCTCAGAATCTCGTGTCTTCGAGTCAAGCTCCAACGCCTCGTGCTTCGTCACAAGAGCTTGGAGCTCTTGCTGCACCTCGCCCACCCGAGCTTCTTTCCTTTACCGCTCGGTGCGCTCCTTAGCCGCTTTATCTTCGGACTTGGACATCGCTTGCTTTAGGGTCGCCACTTCGGTCGCGGCCCCTGGCAAACATATGATGATCCTGTCATTTTGCAATCGCGTCTTCTTTTATATCTATAGTCAGGGTATTACTTACCTTTGTTCTCCTCGAGCTCCCTCTTGGCAAGGCCGAGCTCATCCTTGGACCCTTTAAGGTCCTGCTTCAGTGCGGCGACCTCCGCAGTCAGTGCGGCAGATGCCAGCAGCGAAGCCTGCATACGCATATTGACATACTTATATTAGACTCCTGCGATATTGTTTGATCCTTTGTTCGGCTTTTCTTTGTGAACACCGAACAGAGCATCGGGGGCTACTATCTATGCGGTAATATTTTTCCTATATTTCGAACACTTACCTCAAAGCCTGTTAGAAGGCTGGCACAGGCTTCAGTCAAACCGCTCTTGGCGGACTGAACCTTCTGGACCACCGCACACATAATAGTGCGGTGCTCCTCGTCGATGGAAGCGCTGTGAAGCGCTCCCGACAGATTGTCCGGTGCCTCTGGATGGACAGAGGTCACTGGCACAGGCGTCTTTCCCCTCTTGGAAGGAGGCCGCCTGCCCGTATCCGGAACCGCTGGAGGTTCCGGCGCGGTGTTCGGCTGAGGACCGAACTCGGAGCCCTCGGGGGCCTTGTCCCCTCTGCTCCCGGAGTCCGGAAGGTCGCCTTGAGGCGCCTCCGGGACTGTCTCCCCCCGACCCGGTGCCTCTTGAGACAATACCTCGGTGTTGTCCGTAGGGCAAGGGGAGGTGGCGGTCGGAAGTGGATCGCTATCCATATCCGACGAGCCTAGGGAGCCGTCCGACGATACGTCGATACGGGCTCGTGGCGGTCTGCATAGTCAGAATTCGGCGTTAGGAGAAGCAGTGCGACAAAGGAATGCTATGAGTTACTCTGGTATCCGAATACTTACGATTTCCCCAGGGGCCTGGCCTTGGGCAGCAACTCATCTTCGCCTTCGGCGGCGGTGGTATAGTAGTTCGGAAGGAGAGTCCTTCCCTTCTTGGACCCTTTGGCCCCCCGGTTGGGGCGGCCTTCCTTTTCTTGTCTCCCCCGACTGGAGGGGGAGTGTCTTCGTCTTCTTCCTTGTCTTTGGGGGAGGAGTGCGCCGCGGAGTTATCGGACAATAAGTCCGGTAAACCCTGGCGTCGGGAACTCTTTCGGGTTCCCTTGGCCTTCTTGGTCTTCTCCGGAGTCAGCCGGAGTCAGCATCTTTGTCAAGAGAGCGCCCGCAGTGTCTTCGGGCAAAGGGGCCGGACAGTTAATCTACCCCGACGTCTCCACCTAGTCCTGTCGAAGGAATGGAGATCAGACCCCGCACATGATTAAGTTAGGGGAAATAAGTATCCTACGGGATGTATTGAACTCACCGAACGCGCTAGGCGCTTTGCGCTTAGCCCGCGGTCCTCGGCGAGAGAAGGAGGGACCTCGGCGCCCTTGAACAGCACCTTCCAGACATCTTTGTGCGTCGTATCGAAGAGCTCGCTCAGAGTCTGGTGCTGGGCCGGGTCGAACTCCCACAAGTTAAAATCCCGTTGTTGACACGGGAGGATCCGGCGGATGAGCATGACCTGGACTATGTTGACAAGCTTGAGCTTCTCGCTTGCCATACTCCGGATACATTTCTGGAGTCAATCCAGCTCCACCGATGAACTCCACGACAAGCCCTTCTCTTTCCAGGAAGTGAGCCATGTTGGGAATCCGGATCGAAACTCGGGGACCGCCGCCCATTTGGCATCGCGTGGCTCGGTGATGTAGAACCATGCCGATTGCCACCCCTTTATGGTCTCCACAAAGGAGCCTTCAAGCCATATAACATTGGGCATCTTGCCCACCATGGCTCCGCCGCATTCTGCTTGTTGGCCTCCCACCACCTTCGGCTTGATATTGAAGGTCTTTAACCACAGGCCGAAGTGGGGCCGGATGCGGGGGAAAGCCTCACACACGACGATGAACCCCGAAATGTTGAGGATGAAGTTCGTGGCCAGATCATGAAAGTCCAGCCCGTAGTAGAACATGAGACCACGGATGAATGGATGGAGGGGAAACCCCAGTCCGCGGAGGAAGTGGTGCAGGAAAACTACCCTCTCGTGAGGTTCCGGGGTAGGGACGATCTGCCCCGCAGCAGACAGCCGATGCACGATATTCACGGCTAAGTATCCGGCTCTGTGCAGCTTCTTGATATGTCCCTCCGTAATGGAGGAAGCCATCCATTTGCCTCCCGCTCCGGACATGTTTGGAGAAGGTTGAGGGAAAGGATGTGGACTTAGGTGTTGGAGCTCGAGTGCGTGAAAATGGATGAGCAAAGGAGGAAGAAGGCGTGGATGAAGAGGTGAATCCTTATCCCTTTATATGGGCGGACGAAACTATGCGTCCCACTAGCCTGGTAAAACTCGCTTACCCCCCAAGCGCCGTAATCAATGGCGCGGTTGGGTCACCCACGCCCGTATTGATGCGAATCCCGTCATAAGGGGACACGATCTCTGCTTTGACAAGACGTGTCAAAAAACTGCCTCGCGTTATGTGTGGGGCTAGTTAAAGGAAATGGTTCGAATAATCACCGGGCCATGACATAATGTCGTGTTGCCAAAACAAGTCAGCAAATTAGATTTGTGGAAATATTATTCTCTCTACGGTGGTATGTGGAACTTATTTTGCAGGGTCGGACACTATCCTTGTATTCAAATTCTTTCGTGATGTATTCAGAGGAGGAACCCGCCTTGCAATGCCGAAGACAATACTGCGCACCGGACTCATCGTCATTGAAAGCCTGGTTCAGGGGCTACTGAGGCAGTCCTGGATTAGGGGGTCTCTAGACAGCTGGACTATATCCTTTGGCCGGACTGTTGGACTATGAAGATACAAGATTGAAGACTTCGTCTCGTGTCCGGATGGGACTCTACTTGGTGTGGAAGGCAAGCTAGGCAGTACGGATATGGATATCTCCTCCTTTGTAACCAACCTTGTGTAACCCTAACCCTCTCCGGTGTCTATATAAACCGGAGGCTTTTAGTCCGTAGGACACAACAATAACATACAATCATACCATAGGCTAGCTTCTAGGGTTTAGCCTCTCTCATCTTGTGGTAGATCTACTCTTGTACTACCCATATCATCAATATTAATCAAGCAGGACGTAGGGTTTTACCTCCATCAAGAGGGCCTAAACCTGGGTAAAACATCGTGTTCCCTGCCTCCTGTTACCATCCGCCTTAGACGCACAGTTCGGGACCCCCTACCCGAGATCGCTGGTTTTGACACCGACAACAACGCATTCCGTTGCCTCCCCATGAACATGACGATGACGTTGTTTCTCCGTTCCGACCCAGCCATGTACACAAGCCCTGGCCATACGTATGCGCAAGTAGGCGTTCGAGACCCCGCCCGTATGTAAACATACGTGGCCGTATTTTCTTTCTTGCACCCTGGCCGCTGTACGTTCATGTAAATGCTACATGCGCGCCTCTACTACGACCCGTGCACGCCTCTACTACGACACGTGCACGCCTCTACATCGAGAAGTATGTACGTACACGTTCGCGACCAAAATGACAATGCTGCGTACGCTTCGACCAGGTAGGTCCCGACTGTCAGGCACTTCCTTGCCTGCGAAGATGTAGCTGGTGGGTCCCAGCAGTCAAGGTGTGAATCGTTTTTTTGCCTGGACGCACTTCCTTGCGTGCGAAGATGTAGCTGGTGTGTCCCAGCAGTCAGGGGGAAACATTTTTTCGCGAAATACGGTGGCCCGTCCGGTGGGTCCCACTGTTAGGTGGAGGAATAATTATTTTGCACGTAATAAGGAGGAACTTCCTTGCTGCAGTCGTGGACCCAGCTGTCAGCCTCTCCACGTACAGTCCACGTCCGATGGAAGCCATTCCTTGGCCACGTCGACCATGCCGCGCCGACAGCACCAGGGCGGTGGACGACCGCGAGGCCTAGGAAGGGGACGATGCGGAGCCGGGGAATACGCAGCAGTGGATGCCCACGCATAGAGGAGTACGAGGGTTCACTGGTTCGCTGCAGTGTGAGGCTGTCATCGCCGCATAATAATAGGGGGTGTGGGTGAGTAGAGGGATGGCCTGGCCAGCGGTGGGAGTAGTAGGGGGCGGTGAGGCCTTCGCCACATCGCAGCCCGCCACGGGAGTGCTACGTCTTGAGCTTGTGTTGGTTTTCCCCGAAGAGGAAGGGATGATGCAGCAGAGTAGCGTAAGTATTTCCCTCAGTTTTTGAGAACCAAGGTATCAATCCAGTAGGAGGCCATGCTCAAGTCCCTTGTACCTACACAAAATGATAGCTACTCGCAACCAACGCGATTAGGGGTTGTCAATCCCTTCACGGTCACTTACGAGAGTGAGATCTGATAGATATAATATTTTTGGTATTACGATGCAAAGTAAAAAGTAAAAGCAAAATAAAAAGCAAAGCAAGATTAAATTGATGGAGATTGATATGATGAGAATAGACCCGGGGGTCATAGGTTTCACTAGTGGCTTCTCTCAAGAGCATAAGTATTCTACGGTGGGTGAACAAATTACTGTTGAGCAATTGACAGAATTGAGCATAGTTATGAGAATATCTAGGCATGATCATAAACCCACAATTCATCGGTCTCAACAAACACACCGCAAAAAGAAGATTACATCGAATACATCTCCAAAATAGAGGGGGAGAACTTTGTATTGAGATTCAAAGAGAGAGAAGAAACCATCTAGCTACTAACTATGGACCCGAAGGTCTGAGGTAAACTACTCACACTTCATCGGAGGGGCTAGGATGATGTATAAGACCTCCATGATGACGGCCCTCTTCCGGCGGAGCTCCAGAACAGGCCCCAAGATGGGATCTCGTGGATACAGAAAGTTGCGGCGGTGGAATTAGGGTTTTGGCTCCTGTTCTGATTGTTTGGGGGTACGTAGGTATATATAGGAGGAAGGAGTACGTCGGTGGAGCACTGAGGGGCCCACAAGGCAGGGGGCGCGCCCTAGGGGGGGCGCCCCCACCCTCGTGACCTGCTCTTTGTCTCCTTGGAGTTGGGTCCAAGTCTCCTGGATCATGTTCGGTGAGAAAATCACGTTCCCGAAGATTTTATTCCGTTTGGACTCCGTTTGATATTCTATTTCTCCGAAACACTGAAATAGGCAAAAACAGCAATTCTGGGCTGGGCCTCCGGTTAATAGGTTAGTCCCAAAAATAATATAAAAGTGGAAAATAAAGCCCAATATAGTCCAAAACAGTAGATAATATAACATGGAGCTATCAAAAATTATAGATACGTTGGAGACGTATCAGGCATCCCCAAGCTTAATTCCTGCTCGTCCTCGAGTAGGTAAATGATAAAAAGAGAATTTTTGATGTGGAGTGCTACTTGGCATAATTTCAATGCAAATCTTCTTAGTTGTGATATGAATATTCAGATTCGAAAGATTCAAGACAAAATTTTATATTGACATAAAAATAATAATACTTCAAGCGTACTAACAAAGCAATTATGTCTTCTCAAAATAACATGGCCAAACAAAGTTATCCCTACAAAATCATATAGTCTGGCTATGCTCTATCTTCACCACACAAAGTATTTAAATCATGCACAAGCCCGATGACAAGCCAAGCAATTGTTGCATACTCTAACTTTTTCAAAACTTTTTCAATCTTCACGCAATACATGAGCGTGAGCCATGGATATAGCACTGTAGGTGGAATAGAATGGTGGTTGTGGAGAAGACAAAAAGGAGAAGATAGTCTCACATCAACTAGGCGTATCAATAGGTTACGGAGATGCCCATCAATAGATATCAATGTGAGTGAGTAGGGATTGCCATGCAACGGATGCACTAGAGCTATAAGTATATGAAAGATCAAAAAGAAACTAAGTGGGTGTGCATCCAACTTGCTTGCTCATGAAGACTTAGGGCAATTTGAGGAAGCCCATCATTGGAATATACAAGCCAAGTTCTATAATGTAAAATTCCCACTAGTATATGAAAGTGATAACATGAGAGACTCTCTACTATGAAGATCATGGTGCTACTTTGAAGCACAAGTGTGGTAAAAGGATAGTAACATTGTCCCTTCTCTCTTTTTCTCTCATTTTTTATATATATTTTTTTATTTGGGCCTTTTCTCTTTTTTATGGCCTCTTTTTTATTTGGGCTTCTTTGGCCTCTTTTATTTATTTTTCGTCCGGAGTCTCATCCCGACTTATGGGGGAATCACAATCTCCATCATCCTTTCCTCACTGGGACAATGCTCTAATAATGATGATCATCACACTTTTATTTTTCTTACAACTCAACAATTACAACTCGATACTTAGAACAAAATTTGACTCTATGTGAATGCATCCGGTGGTGTACCGGGATATGCAATATGACAATGATGGTATGTGTCATGAACGGAACGGTGGAAAGTTGCATGGCAATATATCTCGGAATGGCTATGGACATGCCATGATAGGTAGATATGGTGGCTGTTTTCAGGAAGGTATATGGTAGGTGTATGATACCGGCGAAAGGTGTGCGGTATTAGAGAGGCTAGCAAAGGTGGAAGGGTGAGAGTGCCTATAATCCATGGACTCAACATTAGTCATAAAGATCTCAAGTACTTATTGCAAAAATCTAGAAGTTATCAAAGAAAAGTATTACGGGCATGCTCCTAGCGGGATAGATTGGTAGGAAAAGACCATCGCTCGTCCCCGACCGCCACTCATAAGGAAGACAATCAATAAATAAATCATGCTCTGACTTCATCACATAACGGTTCACCATACGTGCATGCTACGGGAATCACAAACTTTAACACAAGTATTCTTTAAATTCACAACTACTCAACTAGCATGACTTTAATATTATCACCTCCATCAAGAAAGTTTCACAAATCTTGAATACCAAGCATATTATTATTAAGCAACTTTCCATCTTTTCTTAGTATTCAACACACTCAAAAGAAAGTTTCACAAATCTTGAATACCAAGCATATTATTATTAAGCAAATTACCATGCTATTAAGAGACTCTCAAACTAATTTAAGTGAATCATGAGAGATCAAAAGTTTCTTTAAAACAAATCCACCAACGTGCTCTAAAAGATCTAAGTGAAGCACATAGAGCAAAATTATAACTGTCGGTGTCAAAACCGGCGGATCTCGGGTAGGGGGTCCCGAACTGTGCGTCTAAGGCGGATGGTAACAGGAGGCAGGGGACACAATGTTTTACCCAGGTTCAGGCCCTCTTGATGGAGGTAAAACCCTACGTCCTGCTTGATTAATATTGATGATATGGGTAGTACAAGAGTAGATCTACCACGAGATCAGAGAGGCTAAACCCTAGAAGCTAGCCTATGGTATGATTGTATGTTGTAGTTGTTGTGTCCTACGGACTAAAACCCTTCGGTTTATATAGACACCAGAGAGGGTTAGGGTTACACAAGGTCGGTTACAAAGGAGGAGATACCCATATCCGTATTGCCTAGCTTGCCTTCCACGCCATGTAGAGTCCCATCCGTACATGAGACGAAGTCTTCAATCTTGTATCTTCATAGTCTAACAGTCCGGCCAATGGAGATAGTTCGGCTATCCGGAGACCCCCTAATCCAGGACTCCCACAGTAGCCCCTGAACCAGGCTTCAATGATGATGAGTCCGGCGTGCAGTATTGTGTTCTGCATTGCAAGGCGGGTTCCTCCTCCGAATACAGCACGGAAGAATATGAATATAAGGATAGTGTCACACCCTGCAAAATATGTTCCACATACCACTATAGAGAGAATAATATTTCCACAAATCCAATTTGCTGACTTGTTTTGGCAACACGACATTATGTCACGACCCGATGATTATTCAAACCGTTTCCCTTAACTAGTCCCGCACATAACGCGAGGCAGTTTTTTGACACATCTTGTCGAAGCAGAGATTGTGTACCCTTATCACGGGGTTCTCATCAATACGGGTGTGGGTAACCCAACCATGCCATCGATTACGGCGCTTGGGGGATAAGCGAGTTTTACCAGGCTAGTGGGGACGCTTAGTTTCATCCGCCCATATAAAGGGATAAGCATTCACCTTTTCATCAACGCCTTCTTCCTCCTTTGCTCATCCATTTTCGCACACTCAAGCTCTAGCGCCCAAGTCCGCACTTCCCACCTCAACCTTCCCCAACCATGTCCGGAGCGGGAGGTAGGTGGATGGTCTCCTCCGTCATGGAGGGAGACATCAAGAAGCTGACGAGAGCCGGATACCTGCCCGACGACATCGCGCACCTGCTCCCAGATGAGGGGCAGCTCATCCCCACCCCCGGGCCCCATGAGAGGGTAGTGTTCCTTACCCATT
Source organism: Triticum monococcum (assembly GCA_034509565.1). Classification (NCBI taxonomy): domain Eukaryota; kingdom Viridiplantae; phylum Streptophyta; class Magnoliopsida; order Poales; family Poaceae; genus Triticum; species Triticum monococcum. The sequence goes on along the minus strand of CM067843.1, from coordinate 95,648,864 downwards.
TCCTCCGCGGACTGGGATTCCCTCTCCACCCATTCGTTCGGGGGCTCATGTTCTACTACGGCCTGGATTTCCATGATCTGGCCCCGAACTTCATCCTCAACATCTCGGCGTTTATCGTCGTGAGCGGGGCCTTCCTCCGCATCAAGCCCCACTTCGGCTTATGGCTGAAGACCTTCAATGTCAGGCCGAAGGTTGTGGGCGGCCGCCACGCAGAGTGCGGAGGCGCCATGGTGGGCAAGATGACCAACGTTACATGGCTCGAGGGCTCCTTTGTGGAAACCATAAAGGGGTGGCACTCGGGGTGGTTCTACATCACCGAGCCGCGTGACCCTGCATGGGCAGCGGCCCCCAAGTTCCAATCTGGCATCCCCACGCGGCTCACCTCCTGTAAAGAGAAGGGCCTATCCTGGGGTAGTTCGGGAGAGCTGATCGGACTCCAAACATGTATTCAAAACATGGTGAACAAGAAGCTCAAACTCGTCAACGTAGTCCAGGTCATGCCCCACCGCCGGATCCTCCCGTGCCAACAACGGGACTTCAGCTCGTGGGAGTTTGACCCAGCACAGCACCGAACTCTGAACAGGCTCTTCGACACAACTCACGAAGATGCCTGGAGGGTGCTATTCAAAAGCGCCGAGGTCCCCCCTCCCATTACTGAGGATCGCGGATTCAGCGCGAAGCGCCAACCCAGTGTGGTAAGCTGCTTTACCTTTCATAGGATACTTATTTTTTATAGATTGACTCCATGCGGGATCGAAACTCCCGTACCTTTGACAGGACTGGCAGGAGACGGCCGGACAGATCGACTGTCCGGCTCCTTTGCCCGAAGGCCCAGCAGACGCACTTCTGGCGAAGATGCTGACTCCGGCTCCTTATACGGTGCCAGAGAAGACCAAGAAAGCCAAGGGAACCCGAAAGAGTTCCCGACGCCAGGCGTCGTCGGACTCACCGTCCGAGGACTCTACGGCGCAATCCTCCCCCGAAGACGAGGAGGCAGAAGAGGATGCTCCCCCTCTAGATGGGGGAGACAAGAAAAGGAAGGCCGCCCCAACTGGGGAGGCCGAAGGGTCCAAGAAGGGGAGAACTCTCCTTCCGGACTACTCTACCACCGCCGCCGATGGTGAAGACGAGTGGCTGCCCAGGGCCAAGCGCCTGGGGAAGTCGTTAGTATTCGGATACCAGAGTAAGTCATAGTATTCCTTTGCCACACTACTTCACCTAACGCCGAAATATGATTATGCAGGCCGCCCCGAGCCCGTTTCAATGTATCATCGAACGGCTCCCTGGGCTCGTCGGACATGGATAGCGATCCAGTTCCGACCGCCACCTCCCCCTATCCTGCGGACGAAGCCGAGGTGATGTCTCCCGAGGCACCGGGTCAAGGGGATATATTCCCGGAGGCGCCTCAGGGCGGCCTCCCGAACTCCGGGAGCCGAGGGGACAAGGCCCCTGAGAGCTCCGAGTTCGGCCCTTAGCCGAACACCGCGCCGGAACCTCCAATGGTTTCGGGCTCGGGCAGGCGGCCTCCTTCTAAGAGGGGCAAGACGCTTGTGCCGGTGACCTCTGTCCATCTAGAGGCACCGGACAATCTACTAGAAGCTCTTCACAGCGCTTCCATCGACGAGGAGCACCGTACTATTATGAGTGCTCGTGTTTTTTGGCGAGAGCCTCGAGATCTTGCTGCACCTCGCCTACCCGGGCTTCTTACTTTTCCCGCTCAAGGCACTCCTCGGCCGCTTTGTCTTCGGCCTCGGACAGCGCCTTCTTCAGGGTCACCACCTCGGTCATGGCCCCTGGCAAATTCATGATGATCCTATTACTTCACACCCGAACTTCTTTTTAAATATATAGACAAGGTATTGCTTACCTTTGCTCTCCTCGAGCTGCCTCTTGGTAAGGCTGAGCTCGTTCTCGGACCGCTCCAGGTCCTGCTTCAGTGCAGAGACCTCCGCAGTACGTGCGGTAGCGGCCAGCAGTGAAGCCTGCACATACACATAGACATATTCTGATTAGACTCCTGGGTCATCATTTGATCCTCTATTCGGCCTTTCTTCGCGAACGCCGAACAGAGCATCAGGGTCTACTGTCTATGCGGTAATATTTTCTTATATTTTGATTGCTTACCTCAAAGCCTGTTAGGAGGCTGGCGCAAGCTTCGGTCAGTCCATTTTTGGCTGACTGAACTTTCTCGATCACCGTACTCATGATAGTGCGCGCGGTGCTCTTCGTCGATGGAAGCGCCGCGAAGCGCTTCCAGCAAGTTGTCCAGTGCCTCTGGATGGACAGAGGACACCGACACGGGCGGCTTGCCCCCCTTAATGGGGGATCGCCTGCCGGAGTTCGGAACCACTGAAGGTTCCGGAGCAGTATTCGGCTGGGGGCCGAACTTGGAGCCCGTGGGATTCCTGCTCCCTTTGCGCCTAGGTTCTGAAAGGTCGCCTCGAGGCGCCCCCAGGACTACCTCCCCACGGCTCGATTCCATTCGGGACAACACCTCGACGTTGTCCGTAGGGCAAGGGGTGGAGGCTGTCGGAAGTGAATCACTATTCATATCCGACGAGTCCATCAACCGTCCAATGAATCTACGTCGAGATGAGCTCGAGATGGACTGCATAATCATATGCGGCGTAATGAGAAACAGTGCAATAAAACATACCATGAATTACTATGGTGTCCGGATACTTATGACTTCGCCAGGGGCTTCTCCCTGGGTAACCATTCGTCGCCGCTATAGGCGGCCGTCGTGGAGCAGTCCGGAAGGAGGGTCCTTCCCTTCTTGGACCCTTCGGCCTCCCCGGTTAGGTCGGCATTCCTTTTCTTGTCTCCCCCGGCTGGTGGGAGAGAACTTTCCTCCTCCTCCTCCTCCTCCTAGTTTTCGTGGGAGGAGTGCGCGTCAGAGTCATTGGACGATGAGTCCGATACAACCTTGCGCCGGAGACCCTTTTGGGTCCCCGTGGGCTTCTTCTTGGTCTTCTTCACTGGCACCTCGTAAGGTGCCGGAGCCAGTATCTCCATTAGGAGAGCATCTGCAGGATCTTCGGGCAGGGGGCTAGGCAATCGAGCTGCTCCGCTGTCTTTATCCAGTCCTGTTAATGACATGGAAGCTTAGATCCCGCACATGATTTAACTGGGGCAAATAAATACCCTGTGAGATATAAAAACTTACCGGATTGGCATGGCGCTTTGCGCTGAGTCCGCAGTCCTCGGTGAGGGAAGGAGGTACCTTGGCGCCCTTGAACAACACCCTCCAAACGTCCTTGTGCGTCGTGTTGTAGAGCTCTCGCAGCGTCTGGTGCTTGGCCGGGTCGAACTCCCACAAATTGAATGCCCGTCGTTGACACGGGAGAATCCGACGGAAGAGCATGACATGGACCACGTTGACGAGCTTGATTTTCTTGCTCATCATGTTCCTGATGCAGGTCTGGAGTCCGGTCGGCTCTACCGAGGAACCCCAAGACAGGCCCTTCTCTTTCCAGGAAGTGAGCCGTGTGGGGATTCCGGATCGAAATTGGGGGGCCGCCACCCAGTTGGTGTCGCGCGGCTTGGTGATGTAGAACCACCCCGATTGCCACCCCTTTATGGTCTCCACATAGGAGCCTTCTAGCTAGGTGACGTTAGGTATTTTGCCCACCATGTTGCCTCCGCACTCTGCTTGCTGGCCAACCACCACCTTCGGTTTGACATTGAAGGTCTTTAGCCACAGGCCGAAATGGGGCCTGATGCGGAGGAAGGCCTCGCACACGACGATAAACGCCGAGGTGTTGAGGATGAAATTGGGGGCTAGATCATGAAAATCCAGCCCGTAGTAGAACATGAGCCCGCGGACAAACGGGTGGAGGGGAAATCCCAGTCCGCGGATGAAGTGGGTAAGAAAAACTACCCTCTCATGGGGTTCGGGCGTAGGGATGATCTGCCCTGCATCTGGCAGCCGGTGCGCGATATCCGCGGCCAGATATCCGGCTTCCCATAACTTGGTGATGTTCTCCTCCGTGACGGAGGAGACCATCCACTTGCCTCCCGCACTACTAGGAAAAGGGCTATAGATGGAAATGACACTAATGGCGCACCAGGCATGTGGTGCGCCATTAGTGTCCATATACTAATGGCGCACCACATTCACGGTGCGCCATTAGTAACAATTGTTTTTTCATTTTTTTTCAAAACTAGTAATGGCGCACCGTGGGAGTGGTGCGCCATTACTAGTTAAACTAGTAATGGCGCACCACATCCACGGTGCGCCACTAGTAAATTATTTTCAAAAAAAAATCCAAATTTTAATTTAAATTTTCAAAACTAGTAATGGCACACCAGTGGACAGTGCGCCATTACTAGTTTTAACTAGTAATGGCGCACTGTCCACTGGTGCGCCATTACTAAGTTTTTTTAAAAAAAAATCAGAATTTGTTTTATTGTTTTTTCAAAACTAGTAATGGCGCACCGTGGGTGTGGTGCGCCATTACTAGTTTAACTAGTAATGGCACACCACCCCCATGGTGTGCCATTACTAACTTGGCCCAAAACGTACCGAATGCACCCCCCTCCCCCAGTGGACTGCCTTTTCAGTTTTAAAAAAATAAAAGAAAATGATGGAAGTGTCAAAAAAATAAAAGAAAATAAGTTTCCTATGTGATATGTGGTCTAGTTGTTGGGAAAATTTACAAATATGAATTTCGACTTTATTTGCAAAATCTCTCTGGAATTTGTAAAATGGGCATAACTTTTGCATACAAACTCGGATTAAAAAGTTTTTTATATGAAAAACCATCTACTCGAAAAGTTACATCCAAATTTAACAGAACCCCGTTAAACATTTTCAAAATCCCCAAAAACCTAACAGAAAAAAAGTTACGGGGCTTTTAAGATCCGGAGGGAAAAAATTCAAAAAACTCCAAACTTACTAGTGGCGCACCGTATGCTAGGAGCGCCACTAGTAACAGAAAAAAATTGGTTTCGAAAAAAATTGAATTATTTTTCAAAATATGATACGTAATATGATCGGGAAGTTTGAAATATTTTTTCAAAATTTCATCATACTCATGAACAAAGTCCTAAACATCAGCAAGGTTTAATAGGATTGATATGATAGATATATCAACAAGTGCCTGTGAAGTGAGGTGGTGCTGGGGTTGGATAGAACTATGAAGTTAAGCGTGCTTGGGCTGGAATAGTGTGAGGATGGGTGACCTTCCGGGAAGTTTGACCACAGTGTGCGATTTGACCTAAGATTAAGCATATTGACTTGATATTAAGCCATAGTGATCCGAGATTAAGAAATAAAATAAAAAAACTAATGGCGCACTAGTGGTGCGCCATTAATATATAAATACTAGTGGCGTGATACTAATGGTGCACCAGTAGTGCGCCATTAGTACACAAAACTGGTGCGCCATTACTAGGCCTTTTCCTAGTAGTGCCGCTCCGGACATGCTTGGACTGGTTTGAGAAGAAAGACGCGAACTTGGGCGCTGGAGCTCGAGTGTGCGAGAATGGGTAAGCAAGAAGGAAGAAGGCATTGGTAAAAAGGGTGAATCCTTGTCCCTTTGTAAGGGCGGAAGAGGCAATGCGCCTCCCCACTTGCCTGGTAAAATTGCTTATTCCCCAAGCGCCGTAATTGATGGCGCAGTTGGGTTACCCACGTCCGTATTGATGAGAATCCCGTAATAAGGGGGGACACAATCTCTTCTTTGACAAGGCGTGTCAAGAAAACCGCCTCGCGATATGTGCGGTGCTGGTTGAGAAAAACGGTTCGAATAATGACCGGGCCATGACATGATGTCATGCTGTCAAAACGTGTCAGCAGATTAGATTTGTGGAAATATTATTCTCTCTGCGGTGGTATTTGGCACTTGTTTTGTAGAGCCGGACACTATCCTTGTGTTCACAATCTTCTATGGAGTACTCGGAAGAAGAACCCGCCTTGCAATGCCGAAGACAAAACTGCGCGCGGGACTCATCGTCATTGAAGCCTGGTTTAGGGGCTATTGTGGGAGTCCTAGATTAGGGGGTCCCCGGACAGCCGTTTTATATCCTTTGGCCGGACTGTTGGACTATGAAGATACAAGATTGGAGACTTCGTCCCGTGTCCGGATGGGACTTTCCTTGGCATAGAAGGCAAGCTTGGCAATACGGATGTGTATATCTCCTCCCTTGTAACCGACTCTGTGTAACCCTAGCCCCCTCCGGTGTCGGCTCACCGTTGGGACAGATGTCATCCACTCATTGGACACAAAGCGCCTATGATACGTCGACACATAGCATGGCCCATTAGAGGCCCATTCCTGTGAAAAGGACGGCCCGTTTGACTTGGTCAAAAGGTGGCGGGCCGGCCCATGACAAGCATGTTACGGCCTGTTCGCATATAGACCATTTACAGCTCGCTAACCTAGGGCCCGTTTACGGCCTATCTGAATTAGGCCCAGTAGCGTCATCTGGGCCGTCTATGGGAGTCCTGGATTAGGGGATCTCCGGACAGCCGGATTATATCCTTTGGACGGACTGTTGGACTATGAAGATACAAGATTGAAGACTTCGTCCCGTGTCCGGATGGGACTCTCCTTTGCGTGGAAGGCAAGCTTGGCGATTCGGATATGTAGATCTCCTCCCTTCTAACCGACTCTGTGTAACCCTAGCCCCCTCCGGTGTCTATATAAACCGGAGGGTTTAGTCCATAGGACAAAATACAATCATACCATAGGCTAGCTTCTAGGGTTTAGCCTCTACGATCTCGTGGTAGATCAACTCTTGTAATACTCATATCATCAGTATCAATCAAGCAGGACGTAGAGTATTACCTCCATCAAGAGGGCCCGAACCTGGGTAAATATCGTGTCCCCTGCCTCCTGTTACCATCCGCCTTAGACGCACAGTTCGGGACCCCCTACCCGAGATCCCCCGATTTTGACACCAACATCGTCCAATATAATTCCAGCCCGTTTTAACTTCCGGCCCATGTATGGCCCATGACGTCTTTCGGCCCATATGAGGCCCTTAGTAACTCTCGGCCCATTAACGGCCCGTGGTAAAACTGGCCCGTAATGAACAGTGTATCACTTTATACCCATTAACGGCACGTGGTGAAACTAGCCTGTAATGAATAGTGTATCACTTTATACACATTAATGGCCCATTATTCTGTTGGGCCGTTTCCAGCTCATGTTATCTTTCGGCCTTCTCAGGGCCCATTTATTCTTGGGCTCATTTCCAGCATTCATTTACTTACGACCCGTTACTGTCATTTTCTGCTTGTGGGCCAAATTCAGCCCGTGGTTACAGTCAGCCCATTTGTGGCCCGTTAATACATTGGGCCATTTTCATAGCGTCATCAAATACGGCCGATTAACGACGACCCGTTATGGTCGGCCCATGAACGGGCGATTTCAACTCTAGCCCATTTACGGCCATAACGTGTTTTGTTATTAGCCCATGTTTGGCCAACCGATCACACGGCCCGTAGAAGGCCCATTGATGATACAACCCGTAGAAGGCCCATTGTGTCTATGGCCTGTATAAGGCCCATTGTTTCTATGCCGCAGAAGGTCCATTGTTTCTATGGCCCTTAGAAGGCGCATTGTTTCTACGGCCCGTAGGAGGCCCATGTTAACTACAGTAAATGTGTAGCCCATGGTTATTGTGGCCTAGTTTTAAAAAATAGGTTATTGCGGTCACTAGCAAACCGCGGAAAAAGAACTGCACTGACTACAAGGAAACAAATAAACCAGGTAATAACGAAATAAATTAGCAAGCAACTTACGCTAGGCATTAACGGCTATTACACATATTACATCCACTGGGCATCAAAGTTCGCCACCAGTGCAAATATAGGGAACAAAGCAGCATACAAATGCCACAGCAAAACAAGTCCAGAACTGAAACCACTTCATAAGAGCTCAAGAAACAATATCCTGGGTACCCATAATGTTGGCAAGATGCTTAGCAAGCTTATTAAATTTCTCTTGTTTGGCACTTAAATCCTCCAGCACTTGCTGTTGCACCAGAAAGTATGCATCTGAATTCTGCAGGGACTTCCTCAGTCCTTCAGCTTCCTGTCACATAACATCTAATCGATGTCTTTCAACTTGGAGTTGAGACTCAAGAAGCCGAACTGATTCAGGCAGCGAGTTCGAAGAGCTGGTGCCAGCAGTAGTAGCTAGTAACTCGAATACTACATCAAGACATGACTTTGGGGCTGTCTCAGTGTCTTCAATATAGTTTTTATCAGCTTTCTTGGAGACTAACATGGATGTCTCACTATCTTGAACCTTATCTGCATTACTTCGTTTACCATTGCATAACGGGGTACTCTTCTCCAATATTTTATCCGTGTTCTAAAAGAGAAACAAAAAAACACATCACAGGTTTACAATGTAGTATATGAAACTCATTTTGGTAAACCAGTTCAGTAGTAAGGTGGACAGGATAACAACATGAAACAAACATATATCTATGTAGTATGGTCACTGTATGGTCTATATCATTCTAGTTTATGTTGCCAAATCAAGATAGATACAGTTCGAATCATATCTATTTAAGACAAAGTAGTATAGACAAAATATAAGTGTGGGAAACTACACAGCAATAACAACACTTGTAATGTACATGGCATGAGAACATAACTGTTTATTCAATTGAAACTGAAATCAACATAGAGCAAGTTACAATAGCAAACACGTTAAATAAACAGGTTTAAAACATACCTGTTGCACCATTGGAGTTTCGATTGCATCCTTCAAATTTGAAATTAGTTGCTATGAGTAAATACAGTGATGGAAGAGCAAAGTAGTATGAACCATAGCTATGGAACCTGACCTGAGAACAATTCTTCTTCTGGTTTTAAGCATTGACTTGGGGTTCGGAGTGGTGGTCCTAGTGCTTTGGGCACTGCAGTTGCCTCACTAACTACTTGTGTTGGGTGCTCTCTGGTGTTGACGGTGTTGTGTCAACGGGAACTGGGTTACTATTTGCTGGGGTTGGAGTTAGAAGGGGTGTAGCTGCTTCTCTGTACAACTGGGTAGGGGTACAATCTGCGTGAGTCTGGGTTATGTGTGGTGGGTCTGGTTCTTGGGCAAGTACAACAGTGGTTCTATCTCCATCGATAGGTAGCACAATTTTTCTGAAGACTGTGTTTTTACTCCCACGAATACTGCCATCACCCCCTCCAATTGAAATGGCTGATAAACAAGAAAAGTAATTGAATGTACAAACATTGTAAGATAGACATGTGCAATGGATAGTAGGGAAGAAAAGATGGCATGAAATAATTCACATTTATGTGGTCTAACTAAACATTATAGCAGGACATAATTTCAAATATATGATGGCTAATTAAAAAGGATTGCATGACACAATTTCACATGTATGATGGCTAACTAAACAGGATAGAATGACATAATTCAAAATATGATGACTATGTAAACAGGATGACATGAAATAACTATACGATGTGTCTATTAAAGTGGTTCGCATGCCATAAATGACAAACATGCCGTCGATGGAAACATGATGGCATGATATAATTCACGGATAGAATGACATAATTCAAAAGATGATGACTATGTAAACATGATGAGATGATATAACTATATTATGTCTTTATAAAATGGGTTGGCATGCCATTATTCAGATACATGTTTGTCTATGTGAACATCATGGCATGATATAATTCAAATATATGATTTATATACTAAGGAAGTGAGCAAAGGGCAATCACATATATGATGTGTCAACTAAGAAGATGGCATTCAATATTGTGTATATGATGTAAAAACTAAGCACTGCCATACAACATATGCATGATATGATTAATATAACCCTGCCAAGTTTGAGCATACACCTCATAATAGGACTGGTCATCTGCCTCTGAATCCTTCTTCTAATGAGCTATCTATAACCAGCAAGATATCTGCTTCAGCAGGTAGCATTGTCTGCTCCGAAGACCTTGTTTTCATTCCAGATTTCTCCATCACCAATTCAAATGGATGATGTGCAGGAAGAGCAGTTGAATATACAAACATTGTCGACAAAAGCAGTGAGAAATACAAAAAAGGACGGCATGATATAATTCACATATTTGACGCTTGGCTAAACAACATGGCATTGCATAATTCACATATATAATGCCTTGCAACAAGATAGCATTGCATAATTCACATATATAATGTCTTGCAACAAGATGGCATTACATAATTCACATATATGGTAATTAGACACTAAGCAGGTGGCATTCACACAAAGCATGTCTAAACTAAGCAAATAACATACCACTTCAAGATACCATACGCACGATATGAGCAACATAACCCTGCCAAGTTAGAGCATGCACCTCGGGGGGGGGGGGGGGGGCAATAGGACTGGTCATCAATCTCTGAATCCTCCTCTGAGGACCTATCTATAACCAGCAAGACACACGCTTCGTCAGATAGCATTGTCTGCTCTGAAGACCTTGTTTCCACTCCAGATTTTTCCATGACCATGCCGAATGGCTGATGCACAGGAAGAGTAATTGAATGTACTAAAATTGTTGACAAATTTAACACATAATAAAAAATGATGTCATAATATAATTCACATATAAGATGACTGGCTAACCAGGGTGGCATTGCAAAGTTCACATATATGATGCCTGGCTAAACAAGATGGCATTGCATGATTCACATATACAATAAAGAAACTAAACAGATGTCATTGACACAAAGCATGTCTAAACTAAGCTGATGACATCTCTGATGTACACAGTAAGCAATGCAAGGCACCATATGCATGATATTACCAACATCAGCATGCCAAGTTAGAGAGAAGACCTCATGGGGTAAATAGGATTGGTCTTCTGCTTCTGAATTCCCCTCAGAACAGTTATCTTCCTCTTGATTACAATCCGAAATGGGTGGAGGGCGGCTGCCTTTGCGCCCACCATGGAGCAACGTCTGCATGAAATTTTATTTTCACGCAAGGCTCGTATCTTTTGCTCTACATGTTCAGTTCCATTGTGTACAATAACTGACATGCATAGGAATAAAACATAGTGATATTATGTGAGGAGTGCATGCACAAATCCAGAGTGATGGTAGCAAACTGTGGATAGACCCAAAACCAATGATAGCAGGCAGATAATAGCTTTAGTTCAAAAATACAGATAATGGATCCTTTAATGTTTGTTTGCACCCAACATGAAACTCATAATAGACACCCAAGATTAACCAGATAGTAGACATATAGTACTGGTTGCTGCCCCAATATGTACCCCACAACCATTTAAAAACTCAAGTTTTAGCATAAGTTTGGACCTGACTTGGAGTCTAATAGGTGAACATGATGGAAGAGTGCAACCTCTCTTGCGGACCCGTGTAGTCCTCAAGGTCATCTGCTCAGTTGATGATGGTAATGCAGTTGTCGTGGCTGCCGGCGGTGGGGAAGAAGATCTAAGGCGGCGAAAGACAGTCTAGAGAGCGGATCCCTGCTGTGGTGAACCCTTCCGTTGTTGGAGCAGTTGAGCTGGGGTGGAACACAGCCCCGCAGGAGCAGGACAAACCACACAAGGTTTTCTTTGACACATATCTGTAAGAGAAGTAATTGTGTAAGGGCTTGTTTGAATTTTAGGATTCTAACAATGCAGGGATAGGAAATATACAGGAATATGATAGGGATGCATGTGCAAAACATAGAATTTGAAAATAGAGGATTTCTGCCAATCCGAGTGTTTGGTTCACAAGAATTGGAAGAACACAGGATGCGAAGAATCATGGTGAGATTGAGTCAAACCACAAGAAAATGTACGGTTATAATGCTATTATGCTACTATCTCTTAGTCTTGTGCTTCATGAATAGAATTTGAAAAGGAGGACAAGTGGAAATTAAAATTCCTACGGTGTTTCTTTCAAGGAGACACTAAAGGAACAAATCCTACAGTTTTCCTTTGCTCCATTCCTTTGCACCAAATTCATGAAAAGTAGTACCATAGGAAACTTACCAATTCATATGTTTTACATTCACTTTTCCTTTCAAGCACTGGCGATTCTAGTAGGCAGGCTTGAGCAAGGAAAAGCCTACACTAAAAAATGTTTTTGTGCTACTTCTATTACTTTGGACCTAGGCCACTACCCTACTAGCTCAGCTCCTAGGGCCATTGACAAATGCACAGCTCAAACGCATAGAGATAAATAATGATGGCGTTCAAGAGAGTCCATCACAGATAGCTAAGTTGCCTGGTACCTCACTGCTTGTCATATAGTAGGATAAAATAATCGTATTTCCCGTTACTCCATGTGCTCAGTGGACAATATATATAACATGTAGAGTAAAAAAGAGATGCAGTAAGTGTGCAACCTCTTTGGCGAAGCCATGTCGATCTCAGCGTGATTGGGTTGGCCAGTGCGGATGCTTCGGCTGACTTGGTTGTCGGAGGAGGGGAAGAAGATCTTAGGCGTCTGGAGATGGAGCCCGAGGTACTGCTCCCTGTGATGGAGGGTTTCGTCGTTGGAGCAGCTCCGATGAGTTGTACAACGCCGAGGCTGAAGCAGGACAAGAGAGACAACGTTAACCTGAGTGGAATTCTAATAGCATCTCCAATAGATGACATAAAATACATAACCACAAAGTGCTAGATGTAAAATACATCAGCCGCTCATCTCTAAACTTAATTGTTGAAACTGAATTTAACTGTTGAAACTGAACTTAACTGTCGAAACTGAATTTTACTGTCGAAACTAAATGCACTAGAGGTGAGGCTACACATCAGTCGACTAAGTTTTTCATCTCTGGTCAGTCGATTTTGCAGCCATTGGATACGAAATCAAGGGCCTGCAGTTCATCTTGATCCTCCACCCCCCTAAGCCGCCAGCCACCACCGGCCAAACAGTGCCCCCCGCCGTCCATGGCCAGCAGTGCACCGCCCCGCCCGCCCTGAAAACACTCCCCACCACCGGTCTGCCGCCGCCTCGGCCATCCCTCTAGGCCGCCCATGCCGAGCTTTTTCTCCAGCAATCCCCATGCCGCCGCGCCACCACCGTCGGCGACCACCGCCCCCACCCTGAACCCTAAGATAGATAGTGGGGTACCTCTCCGGCGAGCACCCCTCCCTGCTGCGGCTAGTATTTCATTAACTCCGGCGAGCCCCCCACCCACTAAAAATCGACTGACCCAAAAGTCGATTCAGTTGACTGAAGTGTAGCTAAATCGGAGCAGCATCGCAAGCAAGAGCAAGAGCGAGAGCAGCGGCGCGAGCAAGAGCAGGCAAGGCAGGGGACCGAGAGCAAGAGCAGAGCAGCAGCGCGAGCAAGAGCTAAAGCAGCAGCAGCTCCTACTGATGTGGACGTCACTGCCGAGGGATCGACGCCATGGAGGAAGTCGCCGGCGACGCCGCCGTGGATGGAGACAAGTCGTGTCGGCTCGGGACCAAGCGCCGGCAGCACCGTGAGATCGAATCAATAAGAAATGCAGTGATTAGTGTACAACCTCTTGGGTGGTGCCGATTAGGTCACAGCTTCATCCTAGGAAATGGTGATGATGATGCTCTTCTGGTGGTGCAGGTGAAGACGGCGGTGTGGGAATGGAGGTGGTGCGAAAGACGAGGGGAACATTGGGGCAGCTCCTTGGAGGTGGAGGACGGGGTGGTTGAACTGATGGGATGACCAGATCAACGACGGATCCTCATCCGGTACGGTGGATGAGGGACGTCGAGGTGTTGATGTGGACAACGTCGTCGGGGAAGAGGCTCCGGCTGGGTGGCAAACAGAGGAGGGTGTGGGGCTTCGCGGGTTTTCCCGGCCTCGGTGTACAAATGGCTGGACGGATGGGATGGGAGTGGGGAACCATGGCTTTCAGACGCGCTTGTCCGGAATGTGGGGTAAGTTACGAAAGTACCCCCACCAATTTGAGGCGGTTCTTTCGGTTCAGGGGTATCATGGGCATTTCGCGTGTCGGAATTTCACAGGAGGTGCGAGTTTTCGCGCACACTATAATTTTGGAATAGAAAGGCGCGGGTTGAGATGGAGGGTGTTGTCGGAGCACAATGAGACAAAGATATATCTTAAATATTTCAGGCTAACAAGGCGCAGGTGTAAATTTCCGCACAAGCCTAACGTGTACTGTACCAAATCAATTCGCACTACAAATGTCATTCAAAACTTTGAATTCATGTTATGTTCAATTAAAATATTTCACTACGTGTATAATGCATGCAACCTACTACTCAAAAGAACGTTTTAGTGCATTCCAAACATATATACTACCGCTTCAATATGAACTAAATTTGAATTCGTTTCTCTGTTTGAATAAGATCTACAATAATGATTGTTGCAAAGTCAAAGCGTTTGAATTCATTTCTCTGTTTTAATAAGATCTACAATCATCATTATTGTCAAGTTAAACCGTCGTTTGTGGAATATCTTCCACTAGTGCAGAACCGGGCAATGGCACCGGTTCGTAAGGCCCTTTAGTGCCGGTTCGGTAACCGGCACTAAATTGTGGGCACTAAAGGCCCCCCCTTTAGTACCGGTTCAGCATGAACCGGTGCTAAATGCCAACCACGTGGCACGAGCCAGCTCCGTGGGCGCGTAGGACATTAGTACCGGTTGGTAACACCAACCGGTACTAAATGTTTGGGTGTGTTTTGGTTTTATTTTGTGTTTTCAATTTAATTTAGTGATTGTTTTACATTATAATGAGTTGTTAAATAATTAGGTGAATGTACCGCAGATTAGTTTGACTGGATGCATGTGGATCCTAGCTAAGTCATCAAGTATATGTCATATCCATATTATATATACTTGATCACCTAATTAAGTGATCGAGGTAATATGGATATGGCATATACTTGATCACTTAGCTAGAATCCATCCAGTTGAAACTAATATGCAGTTTCTTTCATAAATGATATAATAACTCATCATCATCATCATCATCATATTAATATAAAAACTCTTGCATCATATATATCATCACCAACAATAGTTTTCATAGCTAGCTAAAAATCATCATATAATAGTCGTCTCATTACCACTACTTAATCATCATATAGTCATTACTGCTATCTAATCACCACCAACACTAGCTTAAAGAAGAAACATTCACTTGTACGAGAAGCAAAGATATCATCGAGTTCAACATGGTAATGATATTATAAGCGTTCATAACACCACAAAAGCAATCACTCTTTGATATTCAGTTCAGGACGAAGAACACGGACATGAGAGGACAAGTACTAAGAGCATGAACTAGCTAATTAATCACTCCTATTGCTCTCTCTCAGGTAAAATAGCATAGAACACGTATAGCTTTCCTAATTCATCATATTGGAGCATGCAGATGAACCTGTCTCCTAATCGTGGGTTGCACTTCTGATTGCTGCCTCCTAGTACTTCTCTGTGATCGTTCATAATTTGGCTCCAGTCTTTTACTATTAAACATTCCTCGCTATTACAAATCCTGAATGCACTAAAGTGCATTGTAGGATATCTTGGCCGTAAGCTAACAATATTCATGGTACCTTTAGTCTCGATCCAATCAGGCACAACATTCATCGGGAGTCCCTGTTGAAGAACATCGTATAGTAACATACTTAGCAATGAAGTTTAGCTTAAAAAAATAATGTATGCAAAAGATGCACTGAGGAGAAATAGTAGAAATCTTCCCATCTTTCCTAAATATATGTGACCGTAGTTCAGTACAAACACTATTGGTCGCACGTTTTGAGTACTAACATTTCTAAGTGCAGGATTTTTTTTTCTTGACAGCATCAAGATCCTCAAGCCATGAAACATAATGACTTGTCTCCCCGCATTTCAGTTCAGCCCCGGGACAGTGGACGGTCCTGTCTACCAAGCGTCGGACATGTTTGCTTGATTGGAAGTAAGCTGTCAATATAAATTGAGATCTATTAATTATTCAATTGGTTCAAATAATCTCATATCGAAGAAATAAATATGGTTGAGAAACTCACATAAGGGTAGAACTAGAGGCGTCTGCACATCGACCCAGATGTCTCTATTACCTTCAATATCATCTTTCAGACGAATATCAAAGGTGATAACCATATCAGGCTCAAATGCATAAGCCTTGCATAGTCCTTGCCAAGTTTTGCATTCAAAATAGGTGTATGTGTCTACATTGTATAATTTGGCGTTGAAGGTATAACCATGCTCGGTCTTCAAGTAAACTCTTTTTACCTCCATAGTTTCGTTAGGATTGAAACCTATCTTATCCAAGACAAAAATTCTTGCATGGCAGAGGATACGCTAGTAGAATAGTGAAAAATTAAAATTAAAAGTTGAAGCAAATGAAGCATAAGTCATGCTTAATTACGAAAAAAGACTTGTCGTTGTCACTTACTGTATCCACTTCGAAGTTCTCATCCAGCTTGATGCTGAAGCGTCTATCATCAACTAGAAAATTTCTGCCGCACAGGCCGCGCTGGTCTTCGCAGTATTCGCACATAATGAAATCGTGTTCGTCGTCAGACGACATTCCTATGTTCATAGGTGAAACATTAAACACCTATTAGTTCTATTAATTCAACTAATTCTGTTAATTCAACTAGTTCAACTAATTAATTGAACTAATTCAACTAAGCACTTACAAAAAATATACCTAATTAATTGAACTAATTCAACTAACTAATTCAACTAATTAATTCAACTAGTTCAACTAAACTAGTTCTATTAATTTTCTTACTAAAAATAAGGTAGCTAGTTTTATATAATAAAATGTTAATTAGATAATGAAATCTCATATAACTAAATTAAATATATATCTAACATATAATTTATATCTAAATAATCTAACATTTGACATTAATATCTAACATATGTTCATATATAGGTGAAACATTAAACACTTACTAGTTCTATTAATTCAACTAAATAAACTAGTTTTATTAATTCAACTAAGCATTTACTAAAAATAAACTAGTTCTATTAATTTCATACTAAATAAAGTAGGTAGTTCTATATAGTAATATTTTGATTAGATCATCAAATCTCATATACCTAAATTTTCTTACTAAAAATAAACTTGTTCTATTATTTTTCATACTAAAAATAAACTAGTTATATTAAGTCAACTAGTTCAAATCTCATATATATACCTATTTAATATCTAGCTAATTCATCTAAAATTGACATTAATATTTAACATGTTTTCCATATAATTCATCTAACATTAACATTCTAACATTATTATATATGTAATTTATCTAACATTAATCTAAACAACAGAAAATAGAAAATAAGTAAAAACAATGTGTGTGTGTCTCTCTCTCTATGTGTGTGTGTGTGTGTGTCTCTCTCTCTCTCTGTGTGTGTGTGTGTGTGTACGAGCGGGGGGCGGCGGCGCGAGACGGCGATGCGACGGAGACGGGCGGCGGGCAAGGCGGCGGCGACGTGCGGCGGGGGCGACGGCGGTGACGGCGACGACGGGTGGCGGGGGCGACGACGGGCGGCGGGGGCGACGACGGGCGGCGGGGGTGGTGAGGGTGGCGCACGATGGGCGACGGCAGCGATGTCGCGCGAAGAAGTTGGATCGAGAAGAAATGGTGGTCGATGAAACTGAATTTTTCGTAAGTGCCATATATATAGGAGGGGCCTTTAGTACCGGTTGGAGCCACCAACCGGTACTAAAGGCCAATTTTCGCCAGGCCAAGGGGCGGGAAACGGCCCCTTTAGTACCGGTTCGTGCCACGAACCGGTACTAAAGGCCCAATCATGAGTACCGGTTGGAGCCACCAACTAGTACTAACGGTTGTGCGCTGCCACCGGCGGTGCACAATGTTTAGTCCCACCTCGCCAAGCGAAGGGCAGCCGCAGTGGTTTATAAACCCAGCCGCGGCTGCTCCTTCGAAATTCTCTATATAGCAGGCTTCTGGGCCTAACTATGGCGCGCCGCCCTGTGAGCCTGCATTTGCACACCCTAGGTCTGGCAGGCCCACTGGGCAGTGCCCCAACAAATTTTTTATATAGTTTTTTCTTTTCTGCATTATTTATTTTCTTCTATTTACTTTTGAGTAATTTTTTTATATAGTTTTTTTCTTTTCTGCATTATTTATTTTCTTCTATTTATTTTTGAGTAATTTTTTTATATAGTTTTTTCTTTTCTGCTTTATTTATTTTCTTCTATTTATTTCTGAGTAGTTTTTTCTGTATTTAGTTTCTTTGTGACCCTCTCTACTCTTTCGCACATGCTATGCGGGTGAAATGATGATACCATGCCAAGTTTCAACATTTTCAGAGTTCATTTTGTAGTGATTTTCAATTTCACGGTCATTTAGCTCTCTAAACAATTAGGTAAATGACCGAAAAACAACAAATGATGTCAGAACATGTTGGAAATTGATGACGTCGCTTTGAATGCTGCATACTGAACACAAAAGAAGTCTGGAGTTCAAATAAGTTTAAAAAACATTGAAGTGCCCGTGTAACAGATGAGTTCTCGTCTGAAACCCTCAGACTCCGAAAGTGATTGTCCAGTTAATTTGTACACGAAGTGCATCCCGTTTTTGCCGTGACCCTCTCTACTCTTTCGCACATGCTATGCGGGTGAAATGATGATACCATGCTAAATTTCAACATTTTCACAGTTCATTTTGTAGAGATTTTCAATTTCACGATCATTTAGCTCTTTAAACAATTCGGTAAATGACTAAAAAACAACAAATGATGTCAGAACATGTTGGAAGTTGATGACGTCGCTTTGAATGCTGCATACGGAACACAAGAAGTCCGGAGTTCAAATAAGTTATTAAAAATAAAAAAGAGGTGCAATGCCGGTTAATTTGCTTCAAGCCTTTCGCAATAGTGTAGACTGCACTGCACATAGCTCAATGCAATCTATGCTATTCCGAAAGGCTTGAAGCTAATCAACGTGCAGGTGAGCATTACGCCTCTTCGTCATTGTCTCTGCACTCACGGCTTATAAACCGCTCATACTGCCTCTCTCTTGGCGAGGTGGGACTAAAAATCAGCTTACTAAGAAACTCAACTACCGGTTCATGCCATGAACCGGTACTAAAGGTTTTCGTGGGGGCCCCAGCCAGACCACAGCCGCACTGGCCTCATTAGTACCGGTTCGTGGCATGAACTGGTACTAAAGGTTTCCCATGAACCGGTACTAATGATGCCCGCCCGCCTAGCCGTTGGAACCGGCACTAATGGTCACATTAGTGCTGGCTCAAATTCAAACCGGCACTAATGTGCTTCACATTTGACCCTTTTTCTACTAGTGTTCACACCACACCACATGATTAGTCTCGAGTTACATATGAACTATGTGTACTATATGAACGCGAACTTGATTTTTTGAATCCACTTGATGTTGATTTCAAATCATAGTACATTTCAAGCTCTAGCTAGATCTTCATAATCTAAACCATGTCTCATATGTATAATGTGTTTATCACATTATGTGTGGTGCCCCGCCCCTACGCCTACAAGTATTTAGATGTGTCGTGGTATTCTCGCGGGGAGCTTGCGAGTCGACAGATGCCACAAGGGCTTAGTGTGAGGGTAAGACTGTTGCTGATAGGACCGGGAGCGGGTTTGCGAGTAGCACGCGCTAGTTTACCCAGGTTCGGGGCTCTCCGGAGAGATAACACCCCTACTCCTACATGTCTGTATGTATGTAGTATATCTAGTACAGAGTGCTCTTGGAGCTGTATCTGAAAGCAGTGCCACAGGCATCTGGTTTCATATATGCATGTATGTGGCATGCTCTAGTGGCCGGCCATGCTCATGGCTCATGGCCGTGAGCATGTGCATGCTCATGCGTGTGTGTGTTGTGTCCCGTATGGATGGATGGATGTGTGCCCTTTATATAGGCATGGCTAGCTTAATTCCTAAGCTATGTAGTGGCATGGACAAGTGGGCATGGGGGTATGGTGTGGGTGTCATGCTTGTCTCCTGGGTCACTTCATGAATAGTGCCCAGGGACAAGTGTCACTGTACATGATGGCATCGTGGTACAGCTGTCTCGTCCGAGGTATGGCTGTCTCGTCGGTGTCTTGTCGGTGTCGGGTTGGGCTGCAGTCAGCAGCCGGCTGGTTGGCGCAGTCAGCAGCCGGCTGGTCGGCTCAGTCGGCAGCTGGCCAGGTAGAGCAGTCGGACGGGGAGCCGGTAGGAGCAGCCGGGCAGTCGGACTGAGGGGCTTTGCTAGCCCCGATGTCTTGAAATATTGTCTTGCCGTCTTCGGGGTACCTGTGGTCAATTACTCTGTCAGTAGCCCCCAAGCCTCCGGGCAACTTGGCAAAGTTGGGCAGAGGCTTTTTGGCGAGTGTTCATGGAAATGATCATGAAAAAGACAAAGTTAGTCCACGTAGATATATCAAATGTTTGCTTTTAGCATTGCAAGTTTTATGCGGAGGGTGCCGACTCGGTTTTGTCCGAGCCCCCTTCAATCTTTTTCATGTTCCCTCCGCTTTTTGGCTTGTGCTCTCGCTCGCCAGACAGCCGCTCTGCGGTCTGTGGCTGATAGTGGGCCGCAAAGTGGAGTGTACAGTACTCAGAGTCTGGGAGTAGATTTGACCAAGCAGATACTTGTAAAGGAAACGACCGGGTCACCCGAACCGTTTTTCTTCCCGGACGTTTTTCGCGTGGGTGGCCTCCAGCGTTCACTCTTGCTAGTCGGACATCCGCTCTGCATTCTGTGACTAAGAGTGGGCCTTTGGTACCGTGGATGTTACTAAGCCATCTGCGGGATCTAACGTCTCAGGCCAAGCGGCCAGCCCCTGGGCCAACTCTGGCTGGCGCCGGGGCAAACAGTGATGCTACTGTAATAAAACACGGAGACAGCCCCAAGCTTCGCTCGGGGTTATCCATGCTTGCGTGGTGCAAAAAATATGCGGGTGAGGAGCTCACATTGATTTTCGTGTAGTCGCGGTCGTTGTCGAAGATAGCCGGCATGGCTCGGTGCTCGCGGAGCGCGCCGGCGTACCCGCTGGGTGTAGCCTTCGAGCCTCCGGGTGCTCGAAGGGGGGTCCCGGCCGGTCAGGCTCGACCGGCCAGGCGGCGTGGCATCTTGCAGCGCCCTTTTTCTTCTTTTTCTCTTCTGCCAGCTGCTCAAAGACGGTCAAAACTCTTCTCTTGTCTGCAATCTTCTCGGGGCGCGTCAACGCACCCGCTGGGTGTAGCGCCCGAGATTCAGGCTGACTACTGAGCAGTCGGACCGGATCTCCCAGCAACTACTTTGTCTTCTTCTTTGCGGGGACGTGTCAGCGCACCCGCTGGGTGTACCCCCGAGATCTGGGCCGACTGTTGAGCAGTCGGGCCGGATCTTCCGGCAACTACTTTGTCTTCTTCTTTTTGTCTGTCCGCACAGCCAGACAGATACTTCTTCTTCTTCGTTTCTCAGACGCCCACTATTTTTAGCTGGCTTTTTCTTCTCTTCTCTTTCTTTTTTCTCTTTGTCCGACTGCATGCGAGCAGCCGAAAGCCACCACCGGCCACATCTTTTCTTTTTGCTTCAGCCGACGCACTCTGCTGAACCAGCCGGCCTCTCTCCTTTTTTTGCACGAGCAGCCGGCGCGTGGAGTTTTCTCCATCCAGCATCTCCCTTTTACCAGTCGGCAGGGGCTAAGCAGCCGGCCATCCAAGGCCATGGCCAAGGCGGGAGGTGGCCGACGCAGGTGTGAGCCGGCACGGGGCGCAGCCAACCTCCGACGGGCGTGGCGCAGCCGCCCACGGGGCGCGCAGGTGGAGGAGGCCGCGAGGCGGGGCAGGCGCCATGGAGTGGACGGAACAGAGCCTGAGGCGGGGGCGCTCGGGCCGGATGTCGGTGGGATGGAGGCCGGCAAGAGACGCGGGCGGAGCTGGTGCAGAGCGACCCGGCAGAGGCGGAGCCGGCTGGGAGGGCGAATGGCGGAGGGGGCTGGACCCGGCCTCGCGCGGGGCAAGGTGGAGAGCCGGAGTGGCGTGGAGCCGGCGTGCCCGGACGCGGGGCAGTCGGCCCACTGCAGGGAGAAGTCGGCGCAGAGCCGTCTGGTGGACAGGAGCGTGGACGCTGGCAGGAAGAGGAGGTGCTGCGAGCGGGGCGGAAGCCGGCCCGGAGCCACGGACGACGGGCGGGCGAAGCCGCTTATCGGAGTTGGAGTTGGCGCGGGTGGCAAGAGGCCGGGCGGAGCCAGCAGTCGGCACGAGCGAGAAGCCGGAAACGCATGGTCTGGGTCGCGGGCGCGCGCGGACCGCCCGTGCGAAGACGCAGCACAGCGTGCTCATGTGGCGCGGGGGCGCAAAGTCGGAGGAGACGGGGGCGGCGCAGACACCGGCACCTAGGCCGGTCGCCGCCAGTCACAGGCGCGGACGGAGGCAGGGGCAGCGAGGCCGGCGCGAAGCGCGTAGGTGAGGGCGGTCGAGGCGAGGTCAAGCCAGCCCGTTTGAGCTGGCAGGCCACTGAGGTGAAGCCGGCACGAGAGGCCGGGGCAGGTCCGTCACGGGGAAGAAGGCTGAGGAGCACGTGGGCAGACGAGGCAGGTCGGGGTCGAGTGGTGCGGGAGGCGGCCGGCCAAAGCCGGCAGACGGCCGGGCCAGGACGGGGCCACAGCCGACACGGGCGGAGGAGCACGCGACAGCGTCCGAGTGCTCGAAGACCACGGCGTGCGGGAGAAGGGAGTCGGAGGATGGCGCGCGGCCGCAGGTGCCTAGGAGGCATGCTGGTGCGGCCGTGCCCGGGGGCACGACGCGGCGGCGAGCCCGCGGAAGCCAGCGTAGGACGCGCGACCCGTCCAGCGGCTCCGGAGCCCGGCAGAGTAGCGCGGGATTCGGAGGATCAGGGCTGGCGCTGGTGCGGAGCTGGCAAAGTCGTAGGCAAACGCGGCGGAGCCAGAGCAGTGAGTATGCGCGGTGGAGAAGAAAGCAGGCGAGCTTGTGTGTTTGGCCATAGTGTGACTGATGCATGGATTATCTGGCTAGTATCTGGGAGATGTATGACTAGAGTTTGACTTGCATCTAGCTAGCTTGTATGGACGAAATGTGGAGGAGCGAAAGCGCATTCCGGCCAGAGCAAGGCGCAGCGCGGAGAGGAGCAGAATCAAGCTGCGCGTGGATGGTCACGGCCAACCGAAAGGAGGCCCCGCGCGCGGCGCGCGCGCGGACGGACGGCCGGCGTTGCGATGGTGGTGACGAAGAGGCTGACGGCGAGGACGCACCACCCCTCGTGGCCGCTTCGGGGGCGGGTCGATGTCGAGCCCCCGAGCGTTACCGGAGAGACGGCGCGCCGCGGCGGCGGAGGCGATGAAGAAAAAAGGGTCCCGCCCGGACAGCGAAACTAGCAGCAGCGTGGTAGCATAGTACCGCACCACGGTGGGCGCCAATTGTCGTGGTATTCTCACGGGGGGCTTGCGAGTCGACAGATGCCACAAGGGCTTAGTGTGAGGGTAAGACTGCTGCTGATAGGACCGGAAGTGGGTATGGGAGGAGCACGCGCTAGTTTACCCAGGTTCGGGGCTCTCTGGAGAGATAAGACCCCTACTCCTGCATGTCTATATGTATGTAGTATATCTGGTACAGAGTGCTCCTAGAGCTCTATTTGAAAGCAGTGCCACAGGCATCTGGTTTCATATATGCATGTATGTGGTATGCTCTAGTGGCCGGCCATGCTCATGGCTCATGGCCGTGAGCATGTGTATGCTCATGCATGTGTGTGTTATGTCCCATATCGATGGATGGATGTGTGCCCTTTATATAGGCATGGCTAGCTTACTTCCTAAGCTATGTAGTGGCATGGACAAGTGGGCATGGGGGTATGGTGTGGGTGTCATGCTTGTCTCCTGGGTCACTTCATGAATAGTTCCAAGGGACAAGGGACACTGTACATGATGGCATCGTGGTACAAATGTCTCGTCCGAGGTATGGTCGTCTCGTCGGTGTCTTGTCGGTGTCTGGTTGGGCTGCAGTCGGCAGCCGGCTGGTCGGCTCAGTCGGCAGCCGACAGCCGGCCGGGCAGAGCAGTCAGACAGGGAGCCGGCAGGAGCAACCGGGCAGTCGGACTGAGGGGCTTTGCTAGCCCCGATGTCTTGAGATATTGTCTTGCCGTCTTCGGGGTACCCGTGGTCAATTACTCCTTCAAGATGTGAGTTGCACACACCACACATTACCACAAATTCAAATAAAATGTGAGAATGTTCGATATATAGTATTGTTTAGATTGTTAGATATTTAGTTGTAAGCCGCAAACGCCACACATTATCACAAATTCAAATAAAATGTGAGATTGTTCGATGTATAGTATGGTTTAGATTGTTCGACATTTAGCTTTGAGTTGCAAACTGATGTCTACTACACAACCTTCTTCTTGTAGACGTTGTTGGGCCTCCAAGTGTAGAGGTTTGTAGGACACTAGCAAATTTCCCTCAAGTGGATGACCTAAGGTTTATCAATCCGTAGGAGGCATAGGATGAAGATGGTCTCTCTCAAGCAACCCTGCAGCCAAATAACAAAGAGTCTCTTGTGTCCCCAACACACCCAATACAATGGTAAATTGTATAGGTGCACTAGTTCGACGAAGAGATGGTGATACAAGTGCAATATGGATAGTAGATAAATATTTTTGTAATCTGAAAATATAAAAACAGCAAGGTAACAAATGATAAAAGTGAGCGCAAACGGTATTGCAATGTGTTGAAACAAGGCCTAGGGTTCATACTTTCACTAGTGCAAGTCCCATCAACAATACTAACATAATTGGATCACATAACTATCCCTCAACATGCAACAAAGAGTCACTCCAAAGTCACTAATAGCGGAGAATGAAGGAAGAGATTATGGTAGGTTACGAAACCACCTCAAAGTTATTCTTTCCAATCAATCCGTTGGGCTATTCCAATAAGTGTCACAAACATCCCTAGAGTTCGTACTAGAATATCACCTTAAGAGACAAATCAACCAAAACCCTAATGTCACCTAGATACTCCAATGTCACCTCAAGTATCCGTGGGTATGATTATACGATATGCGTCACACAATCTCAAATTCATCTATTCAACCAACACAAAGGACCTCAAAGAGAGCCCCAAAGTTCTACCGGTTGATCACCCAAACATACATCAAGTTAATCACGTGATATCCCATTGTCACCACAGATATCCACGGCAAGACATACATCAAGTGTTCTCAAATCTTTAAAGACTCGACCCGATAAGATAACTTCAAAGGGGAAACTCAATTCATTACAGGAGAGTAGAGCGGGAGGAGAAACATAAGATCCAACTATAATAGCAAAGCTCGCGATACATCAAGATCATATCATCTCAAGAACACAAGAGAGAGAGAGAGAGAGAGAGAGAGAGAGAGAGAGATCAAACACATAGCTACTGGTACATACCCTCAGCCCCGAGGGAGAACTACTCCCTCCTCGTCATGGAGAGCATCGGGATGATGAAGATGGCCACTGGAGAAGGATTGCCCCCTCCGGCAGGGTGCCGGAACGGGGCTAGATTGGCTTTCGGTGGCTACGGAGGCTTCTGGCAGTGGAACTCTCGATCTATTGTGCTCACGGATGTTTTTAGGTTATATGGAGATATATAGGTGGAAGAAGTACATCACGGGGGCCACGAGGGGCTCACGAGGGTGGAGGGCGCGCCCAAGGGGGTGGGCGCGCCCCCCTGCCTCGTGACCTCCTCGCAGATCCCCTGACGTGCACTACAAGGCTTCTGGGCTTCTTTACTTCTAAAAATGAGTTCCGTGAAGTTTCAGGTCAATTGGACTCCGTTTGATTTTCCTTTTCTTCGAAACCCTAAAACAGGGTAAAAATAGAAACTGGCACTGGGCTCTGGTTAATAGGTTAGTCCCAAAAATGATATAAAAGTGTATAATAAAGCCCATAAACATTCAAAACAGTAGATAATATAGCATGGAGCAATCAAAAATTATAGATACGTTGGAGACGTATCAGCATCCCCAAGCTTAATTCCTGCTCGTCCTCGAGTAGGTAAATGATAAAAGAAAGAATTTTTGATGTGGAATGCTAGTTGGCATAATTTCAATGTAATTCTTCTTAATTGTGGCATGAATATTCAGATCCGAAAGATTCAAGATAAAAGTTCATATTGACATAAAAATGATAATACTACAAGCATACTAACTAAGTAATTGTGTCTTCTCAAAATAACATGGCCAAAGAAAGCTATCCCTACAAAATCATATAGTATGGCTATGCTCCATCTTCACCACACAAAATATTTAAATCATGCACAACCCCGATGACAAGCCAAGCAATTGTTTCATACTTTTGATGTTCTCAAACTTTTTCAATCTTCACGCAATACATGAGCGTGAGCCATGGACATAGCACTATAGGTGGAATAGAATGGTGGTTGTGGAGAATACAAAAAGGGAGAAGATAGTCTCACATCAACTAGGCGTATCAACGGGCTATGGAGGTGCCCGTCAATAGATATCAATGTGAGTGAGTAGGGATTGCCATGCAACGGATGCACTAGAGCTATAAATTGAAAGCTCAACAAAAGAAACTAGTGGGTGTGCATCCAACTCACTTGCTCACGAAGACCTAGGGCATTTTGAGGAAGCCCATCATTGGAATATACAAGCCAAGTTCTATAATGAACTATTCCCACTAGTATATGAAAGTTACAACATAGGAGACTCTCTATCATGAAGATCATGGTGCTCCTTTGAAGCACAAGTGTGGTAAAATGATAGTAGCATTGCCCCTTCTCTCTTTTTCTCTCATTTTTTTATTTTTTATTTTTTATTTGGGCCTTCTCTTTTTTATGGGGTCTTTTATCTTTTTTTATTTGGGCTTCTTTGGCCTCTTTTATGTATTTATTTTCGTCCGGAGTCTCATCCCGACTTGTGGGGGAATCATAGTCTCCATCATCCTTTCCTCACTTGGACAATGCTCTAATAATGATGATCATCACACTTTTATTTACTTACAACTCAAGAATTACAACTCGATACTTAGAACAAGATATGACTCTATATGAATGCCTCCGGCAGTGTACCGGGATGTGCAATGACTCATGAGTGACATGTATGAAAGAATTATGAACGGTGGCTTTGCCACAAATACGCTGTCAACTACATGATCATGCAAAGCAATATGACAATGATGGAGCGTGTCATAATAAACGGAACGGTGGAAAGTTGCATGGCAATATATCTCGGAATGGCTATGGAAATGCCAAGATAGGTAGGTATGGTGGCTGTTTTGAGGAAGGTATATGGTGGGTTTATGGTACCGGTGAAAGTTGCGCGGTACTAGAGAGGCTAGCAATGGTGGAAGGGTGAGAGTGCGTATAATCCATGGACTCAACATTAGTCATAAAGAACTCACATAATTATTGCAAAAATCTATTAGTTATTGAAACAAAGTACTACGTGCATGCTCCTAGGGGGATAGATTGGTAGGAAAAGACCATCGCTCGTCCCCGACCGCCACTCATAAGGAAGACAATCAATAAATAAATCATGCTCCGACTTCATCACATAACGGTTCACCATATGTGCATGCTACGGGAATGACAAACCTCAACACAAGTATTTCTCAAATTCACAACTACTCAACTAGCATGACTCTAATATCACCATCTCCATATCTCAAAACAATTATCAAGTATCAAACTTCTCATAGTATTCAATGCACTTTATATGAAAGTTTTTATTATACTTGAATACCTAGCATATTAGGATTTTAAGCAAATTACCTTGCTATTAAGACTCTCAAAATAATATAAGTGAAGCATGAGAGTTCATCTATTTCTACAAAATAAAACTACCACCATGATCTAAAAGATATAAGTGAAGTACTAGAGTAAACAACAAACTACTCTGAAAGATATAAGTGAAGATCAATGAGTAGTCGAATCATTATGCAACTATGTGAAGACTCTCTAAAATTTAATAATTTCAGATCTTGGTACTTATTCATACAGCAAGCAAAGCAAAATAAAATGAAATGATGCTCCAAGCAAAACACATATCATGTGGCGAATAAAAATATAGCTCCAAGTAAAGTTACCGATGAACGAAGACGAAAGAGGGGATGCCTTCCGGGGCATCCCAAAGCTTAGGCTCTTGGTTGTCCTTGAATATTACCTTGGGGTGCCTTGGGCATCCCCAAGCTTAGGCTCTTTCCACTTCTTATTCCATAGTCCATCGAATCTTTACCCAAAACTTGAAAACTTCACAACACAAAAATTAAAGTAGAAAACTCGTGAGCTCGGTTAGTATAAGAAAATAAATCACCACTTCAAGGTACTGCAATTAACTCATTCTTAATTTATATTTATGTTAAACCTACTGTATTCCAACTTATCTATGGTTCATACCATCCGATACTACTCATAGATTCATCAAAATAAGCAAACAACACATAGAAAACAGAATCTGTCAAAAACAGAACAGTCTGTAGTAATCTGGATCAAACGTATACTTATGGAACCCCAAAAATTCTAAAATAAATTGCTGGACCTGAGGAATTTATATATTAATCATCTGAAAAAATAATTAACTAAATATCACTTTCCAAATAAAAATGGCAGCAATTGTCGTGAGCGCTAAAGTTTCTGTTTTTTAAAGCATGATCAACAAGACTTTCCCCAAGTCTTCCCAACAGTTCTACTTGGGACAAACACTAATTAAAAGCACAAAACCACATATAAACACAGGCTAGATGAATTATTTATTACTAAACAGGAGCAAAAAGCAAGGAAAACAAATAAAGTTGGGTTGCCTCCCAACAAGCGCTATCGTTTAACGCCCCTAGCTAGGCATGATGATTTCAACGATGTTCACATAAAAGATAAGAATAGAAACATAAAGAGAGCGTCATGAAGAATATGACTAGCACATTTTAAGTCTAACCCATTTTCTATGCATAGGGATTTTTTGAGCAAACAACTTGTGGGACCAAGAATCAACTTGCATAGGAAGGTAAAACAAGCATAACTTCAAAATTTTAAGCACATAGAGAGGAAACTTGATATTATTGCAATTCCTACAAGCATATGTTCCTCCCTCATAATAATTTTCAGTAGCATCATGAATGAATTCAACAATATAACCATCACCTAAAGCATTCTTTTCATGATCTATAAGCATAGAAATTTTATTACTCTCCACATAAGCAAATTTCTTCTCATGAATAATAGTGGGAGCGAACTGAACAAAATAACTATCATGTGATTGAAAATTAAGATCAAGATGACAAGTTTCATGGTTATCATTGTTTTTTAAAGCATACGTGTCATCACAATAATCATCATAGATAGGAGGCATGCTTTCATCATAATAAATTTGCTCATCAAAGCTTGGGGGACAAAAAATATCATCTTCATCAAACATAGCTTCCCCAAGCTTGTGGCTTTGCATATCATTAGCATCATGGATATTCAAAGAATTCATACTAACAACATTGCAATCATGCTCATCATTCACATATTTTATGCCAAGCATTCTATGTAATTCTTATTCTAGTACTTGAGCACAATTATCATAATCCTTATTTTCATGATAGATATTAAAAAGATGAAGCATATGAGGTAACCTTAATTCAATTTTTTGTAATTTTCTTTTAGAAACTAAACTAGTGATAAAGCAAGAAACTAAGAGACTCGATTGCAAGATCTAAAGATATACCTTCAAGCACTCACCTCCCCGGCAACGGCGCCAGAAAAGAGCTTGATGGCTACTACACAACCTTCTTCTTGTAGACGTTGTTGGGCCTCCAAGTGCAGAGGTTTGTAGGACAGTAGCAAATTTCCCTCAAGTGGATGACCTAAGGTTTATCAATCCGTAGGAGGCGTAGGATAAAGATGGTCTCTCTAAAGCAACCCTGCAACCAAATAACAAAGAGTCTCTTGTGTCCCCAACACACCCAATACAATGGTAAATTGTATAGGTGCACTAGTTCGGCGAAGAGATGGTGATACAAGTGCAATATGGATAGTAGATAAATGTTTTTATAATCTGAAAATATAAAAACAGCAAGGTAACTAATGATAAAAGTGAGCGTAAACGGTATTGCAATGTGTTGAAACAAGGCCTAGGGTTCATAATTTCACTAGTGCAAGTCCCCTCAACAATACTAACATAACTGGATCACATAACTATCCCACAACATGCAACAAAGAGTCACTCCAAAGTCACTAATAGAGGAGAACGAACAAAGAGATTATGGTAGGGTACGAAACCACCTCAAAGTTATTCTTTCCAATCAATCCGTTGGGCTATTCCTATAAGTCTCACAAACAGCCCTAGAGTTCGTACTAGAGTGACACCTTAAGACACAAATCAACCAAAAACCTAATGTCACCTAGATACTCCAATGTCACGTCAAGTATCCGTGGGTATAATTATACGATATGCGTCACACAATCTCAGATTCATCTATTCAACCAACACAAAGGACCTCAAAGAGTGACCCAAAGTTCTATCGCAGAATCACGACGAAAACTTGTGCCAACCCCTATGCATAGGTTCATGGGCGGAACCCGCAAGTTGATCACCAAAACATACATCAAGTTAATCACGTGATATCCCATTGTCACCACAGATATCCACGGCAAGACATACATCAAGTGTTCTCAAATCTTTCAAGACTCAATCCGATAAGATAACTTCAAAGGGGAAACTCAATTCATTACAAGAGAGTAGAGGGGGAGGAGAAACATAAGATCCAACTATAATAGAAAAGCTCGGGATACATCAAGAACGTATCATCTCAAGAACACGAGAGAGAGATCAAACACATAACTATTGGTACATACCCTCAACCCCGAGGGAGAACTACTCCCTCCTCGTCATGGAGAGCACCGGGATAATGAAGATGGCCACCGGAGAAGGATTGCCCCCTCCGGCAGCGTGCCGGAACGGGTCTAGATTGGGTTTCGGTGGCTATGGAGGCTTCTGGCGGCGGAAGTCTCGATCTATTGCGCTCATGGATGTTTTTAGGTTATATGGAGATATATAGGCAGAAGAAGTACGTCAGGGGACACGAGGGGCTCACAAGGGTGGAGGGCTCGCCCAGGGGCGGTGCGCGCGCCCCCTACCTCGTGACCTCCTCGCAGATCCCCCGACGTGCACTCCAAGTCTTCTGGGCTTCTTCCTTCCAAAAATGAGTTCCGTGAAGTTTCAGGTCAATTGGACTCCGCTTGATTTTCCTTTTCTTCAAAACCCTAAAACAAGGTAAAAACAGAGACTGGCACTGGGCTCTAGGTTAATAGGTTAGTCCCAAAAATGATATAAAAGTGTATAATATAGCCCATAAACATTCAAAACAGTAGATAATATAGCATGGAGCAATCAAAAATTATAGATACGTTGGAGACGTATCACAAACGCCATGCATTATCTCATTATGGTATAACATGTGCAAAACAACAACACGCGTATCACCGCTATATTCATGCATGCATATGTTTAAAACACTATGATCTCGTATTCAAATATATGAATCCACTTTCATATCAAATTATGATCTTTGTTAGTCTCTTACACCCACACAATCCTCTAACCTTTGTAGCTACCACTAACTTTCTTTCGTGCATGCACACGCCCTCCTTGCCCTCCCCCTCCCTCAGCATTCTATCCATCACGCACATTCATTTTTTCTTTAGGTCATTCTCCCACAGTCTCCACAACTCCTTTCTGACACACACCGATCGATAAACCTCTCCAGCAATGTCTGCCTACAACATACACACGCACCTTCAATCTCCTCCTTTATGTGTCCTTGCCTCGTGTCTCTCATACGGTCCCACACATGTGTAAACTCTCGCCCCTCTTTTCATCGATCTCACAACCGCACACTCCTCCCCCTATCTAGCTAGTAGTTGGGCCTCTCGCACCACCTACTAGCTCCATTCTCTCTGTCTATCCGTCTCGTTGGGCCTTATTTGCCTCTAACAAATGAACGTACACTGACCGATCTCCCGCTATACATATAGGTAGCTAGGTCCTTATAACTTGTTTTCCCGCATGCATCGATCGATCTACCTCATTAGTTATGTCTCTCCCTTCCTCCGACAAACAACAATGGATCTACCGATCTAGTTAGGTTTTCTTACCAAACACATGGTTCCCCTTCATCATCCATGGATTTGTCCCGACAGATCTATCATGCACAGGCACACACAGAAACACATCCCCACTCTTATTCATAATATTGCAGTTCCACCCTCATCTTGTCTAGTAGGCCTCTCCCACCATCTTCGAGAAGCAACTCCATCACCCATCCAACACTCTACCCCTCTCCCTCCCTCTCTCTCCTCTCTCTCTCTCTCTCTCTCTCTTTCCCATCCTACTTCCCGTCCTTCAGTTATGTATGGATGTTGACCGATCTCCCTCAAGACATAGCTAGGTCTCTCCTTCTCAACACACATACAAGTCGTTGTACCTCTATAGTTAGGCCTCTGCCTACCCCTCCCCCACCCCCTCCCCCCCACACACACACCTATACATCGAGCGCTCTAGTCATGTCTCCCTGCCACACACAAACTTGACATGTGCCCTCTGATGTTCTGGTAGGGCAGTCGCCCTATATCTTTGACTTGCACACACACACACACACACAATTTTGATGGCTCTCTTCATCGATCTCGCACCCACCCACTTGATCCTCTCTTCGACTCTATCGATATCTATGATCCCTCCCTATCTTCTCGTGGATCGCCGGGCCCTCTATATATGATATGGATAGGCCTGCATTTCACACACATGGCATGCAAAATTTTGTTTGAGATGTCACGGACACATATTCCCACAAATACATTCACGAAATCAACCTCCCCTCCAAAACAAAAAACACCCATGAACGCACAAGCCATTTGTCTAGGTTTGTATCTCTCACACACACCCACGTAGGTGGGGGACGTGCATGAAGAGAAGAGGTGCACGCACGGCGCACGTACTCCCGTCTCTTTCCCAACCACACCCGTGCGGGTACACAATGGAGCTCATTTCTATAGGAAAAGGCAGCCCACGTGGTAATTTGACACGTGTACTAGTTGTCCACTAGATGGAGGGAGGATCGTCTACCACGGGTGAACAAACAAATTTTGACTTGACACGTTATGTTAAAAAAGAGGCAAACCATATGGGGCCTACCTTAGAGGCAAGGCTCTATACACTAGAGTACTTTTGATGTGTCCCGTCAACTCGCAGAACAAGGAGAAGCTTGCTTAGTACGCCGTCTCCCCCGCCCACGGGCGCGGTGGCTCGCAGGATGAGGTGAAGCTTGCTTACTAGTAGTAGTACTTTACGCCTTATGCCCGCTCCCTCGCCCACGCGCACGGTGGCTCGCAGGACGAGGAGAAATTTTTACTACTCCCTCCGTTTACTCCTCGTCCCTACTACCTTGGTTAGAGAGATTATCATATTGTTTGGAATATATATGTCCTTTAGTAGATTTCAATATGAACTACTAGTACATACTCCAAGCACTGATGTATATAGACGTATTTTAGAGTGTAGATTCACTCATTTTGCTCCGTATGTAGTCCATATTGAGGCCCTGTTTGGTTCATAAGTCCTAGGACTTTTTCTAGTCCCAACTAAAAAGTCCCTACTCCTTAAAAAGCCCCTCCCTGTTTGTTTTCAGGGACTAAAAAGTCCCTAGTCCCTCCCTAGAGGTTATTGAATGACCATGTTACCCCCAGTATGCCGAAAAATAACAACCGAACAACACCATGGGGCGGCGGGGCAATGGGTGCAGAGAGGGGCATTGTTTCGAAAGTCCCAAAAAAGACTCTCCTTGAGAGACTTCTTCATTAAGTCCCAAAAAGCAAGTTTTAGTCCCTAGTAGTCCCTCCTGTTTGGTTAAAAAGTCTCTAAGAGGGACTTTTTCTAGTCCCTACACTGAAAAGTCCCTGGAAACAAACACCCCCTGCATAAAGTTGAGACACTTATTTTGGAACAGAGGGAGTACATATTTTCTATGATCTGTCAATCATTGAGATGCAATAGCATGCATCTTAGTCTCCTTTGTATTTGATGAATTGTTGCAACGGGCAACCTTGGACGCAAGATACATGTAACAGAAGCTGGAAGCTTCATAGCATTGTACTATCTCGCTGATAAATTACAGTACGTACTATACTAGTACTTTCTCCGTTCGTAAATATAAGTCTTTGTAGAGATTTCACCATGAACCACATACGAATGTATATAGATGCGTTTTAAGTGTAGATTCATTCATTTTGTTCCATATGTAGTCCACCTAGTACAAAGACTTATATTTAGGAACGAAGGGAGTACTATGTAAAGAGTTAGGTGTCGCATGGTGTCCAGAAAATATTGTGATAAAGTGAGGTGGGCCATGTAATCACCGAGCCTGCGTGTTTTCACTGCTCTTGCACTCCTCCGCTGTAAGAATGGAGAAAATTGTAATCTAGTAGTACCTCCTTTCACCGAAAGCGTGGGACATCCAGCAGTCCTACCACCTCAGTAATAATGAACAATGAGCCATAAAATCACATAGACCCAACAGTAAGTTGGACGGACGAAGTAACCATCACTCTTGAATCCGCTTCTCCCTACAACGCTGGCGCCAGTGAGAGGTCGCGTTCGCTCTGCCCAGGCATGAATGCGGCACCGATTCTATGGAGCGGTGCTGACCATTTTGGGCGAGAAGCGCGCGCGGGCGATGGAGGGGCTTTGGGTGGGCCAGGCTGGTCAGGAGCGGGCGTGGCAGCTGTCCGCCTGTCCCTAATGGACACCCGGAAATGAGAGGATGCACCGACTCTCGCGGCTAAAATCGTACACTACACACCATCTCTCTGTAGGAGTAGGTCGATCTGTCGCTCTCTCTAACACACACACACACACACGCACACGCACACACAGGTTCATAGAATAGGAAAATCATGCGAGTGCGAAGCCATAGGAAGTGAGATACAAATGGAGT
This sequence comes from Triticum monococcum, assembly GCA_034509565.1. Lineage (NCBI taxonomy): Eukaryota > Viridiplantae > Streptophyta > Magnoliopsida > Poales > Poaceae > Triticum > Triticum monococcum. Next base: position 95,614,028 of record CM067843.1, on the reverse strand, counting down.
ACGTACAAGAAGCGAAGAGGTGACGAATATTCCATCAAACCTGGACTGAGGAGTAGTACTCCCTCCGTCTAGGTGTTAAGTCATCTTACAGAAATCAGATATTCCCAAAATGTTTAGGTGCCGTCCATTAACTTCGCATCTCAATCCCCTCCTGGCCTCGTTGCTAGCGTGCGTTGTTACTTAGGGAGCGTTTGGATCCTTAGCAAGAACAGCTTATAGCATAGCCGGGCAGGGTTAGGCGTTTGGAACTATTAAAATATGTTAGCTTTTGTGGGCCAGCTAGCTTGGGTGGGCTAGAAAAACCTTGCTAGCTGAGGAGAGCCAGATCGGCTCGCTTCCGACGGCAAACTTCACGTAGTAGTAACATAGACTAGTAACATATGCATGTTACTAGTCCAAGTTACTCACCACTATGACCAGCCTAAGCAATGTAACCAAACGCTCCTTACTCTGCATTGTTATCTCCCCCGAAAACCCAATGCATGAAGCGCAACTACGCGTTGATCAATCAAGAAACCAAAGTCCGCTTGCATGCAAGTTAATACGTGGTCGTGAATGGTAGCTAAAATGGCATCTCTTAGTTGTTTGGATTAATTGTTGCGTTTAGAGACAAAATTCAGGCCTATGATTGGAGGAATGACCAGTCATGTTTCTCCTTCTCCTCCAATCTGCTTGCACCTTGGTCCCGCTGCACCTTCTAACGTGACTTATTACACCTAGACGGAGGGAGTCGTACGAGATACGGTGGCACACTGACTTAGGTCGAAAACAAGTGCCCAAAATTGTGTGCATGTTATAATAAGGATTCACTAAAAATAGTATGTGAGCGAACAGAGGGATCAATTGGACAGTGTTCCCGAGCAGTAGCGAGATGTGTGAGGTAAGATACACCGCTGGCGCTTTTAATTTTTCTTATTAATTTGTTCGTTTCACCCTCTGGCTGGTGGGACCCAACGTACTATGTGGAGAGGGATAAGGTGACTAAGGCTGCATTATCAAACTTGAGGTGTCGGGTTCGATAACTACACTTGAGCATACTTCTTGCTAGGAAGATTCTTTGACTGCTCAAAATGGATGGATACGGAGCTATACGATCAGCCGCAGCCTCGGCGCTTGTTTTCTAGGGTTTGCACTCTTCACACTCTCTCTAGTATATATATACACGCTGGAGCATCAGTGCTTGTAGTTTCTCTCTTCACACTCTCTCACCCTCTCCAGATCTAAACAAGACTTCATTGGCCTCTCTCTCTCCCCTCACTGCTGGTCTGCTTGTAGTTGCTCTCTTCACACACTCTCACCCTCTCCAGATCTAAACAAGACTTCGTTGGCCTCTCTCTCTCCCCTTCACTGCTGGTCAAAGATCCGACAGGATCTTTCCGCCGAGAAGGGAAGGTGGCTTAACGCTATCACCGTCGGCGAGGGAGGGAATCCACTACTGGCGCAACTGTTCACTTTCACCCAGCGGCGGCGCAGGAGGGCCTCCGACCCCTTCTTCTTTAGCACCGTACATAGTGTGGGCCGAACGGCCTCTGACCGCCCACCGAACCACACCCCAAGAACCTTAAGGTATAATTTACTTATTCCACATGCATTGCTCTAGCTGCATGTGGGCTTTTTCCGCTTCTGCACTCGAATCTAGGTGTTGGATCAAATAGGAAAGTAGTGGTGAAACTTGTATACCATGAATCTAGAACGTGGTTCAAAGAGGAAAATAATGGGGGAAAGTAGTGGGAAAAGTTGTATAGCATGAATCTAAGACGTGGTTCAAAAAGGAAAGGAAGGGGGAAAGTAGTGGGGAAAGTTGTATCGCATGAATCTAAGACGTGGTTCAAAGAGGAAAGGAATGGGGGAAAGTTGTGGGGAAAGTTGTATAGCATAAATCTAGGATGTGGTTCAAAGAGGAAATGAAGGGGGGAATGTACTAGTACAGACTGGCTATCCAGCACCTACGTTGGTCGAAAATGGAAAACAATGACAAACACAGTACGCACATCTATAACAAACTGATCTTTTGTTTTGGGGGACAAGGCTATAGAGTTTGAGCAGGACTAGATTTTATGTGCTCACATAGGGAAAGGTGTCTAAACATAACAAAACTGGGACCAAGGGATTCCTAGACTAAGGGGTCCTCGAGAGTCCGGCTTGTTATCTATGGGCCGGACTGATGGGCTGTGAAGATACGAAGACCTAAGACTAAACCCGTGTCCGGATAGGACTCTCCTAGGCATGGAAGGCAAGCTTGGCGAACAACTATGAAGATTCCATCTTGTGTAACCGACTCTATGTAACCCTATATCCCCTCGGTGTCTATATAAATCGGAGGGTGCAGTCCGAATAGGATATACTCAATACCATAGTCATATCGGCTAGACTTCTAGGGTTTAGCTATTACAATCTCGTGGTAGATCAACTCTTGTAACACTCATATTCATCAAGATCAATCAAGCAGGAAGTAGGGTATTACCTCCATAGAGAGGGCCTGGACCTGGGTAAACATCGTGTCCCATGTCTCCTGTTACCATCAACCTTAGACGCACAATTTGAGACCCCCTACCCTCGATCCGCCGGTTTTGACACCGACATTGGTGCTTTCATTGAGAGTTTCTCTGTGATGTCGCTAAAAGGTTTGATGGCCCCTTCAATCGTCAATAATAGCGCTGTCTACGGAGAAACTTTCCTCCCCGGGAAGATCTTTGTGTTCCATGGCTTCGCACTGCGGGCCAACTCGTTTGGCCATCTGGAGCAGATCGAAAGCTACGCCCCTAGCCATCAAGTCAGATTCGGGAGCTTGAACTATGTCGCGGACATCCGTGGAGGCTTGATCTTTGCCGGATTCGATACCGCGGTAGCCGCTCACAATCACCCCGATGATCATGACTTAAATCTTTCATCGGGCCGCATCCAGGAGATCACTCCTATAACCGCTCTGGCCCTAGAGTCGGAGCAGGCCGTGCCATCCAAATATGGAGGATTAACCCCACCACGGAGGCCGTAGATTCCACGGTGTTGGAGCCGCACATGGACCTGGTCTCACCCGATGCCTATGCCACCGGAACATCGGACTTGTCTCCGGCTGTAGGTTCCGAACCACGCGAGCCCGCGGACGTCGAGCTTGATCGTTTATCGATCTTCGAATTCAGCACCACAGACATCTTCCAGCAGTTGCCTCTGGGCGATGTGCTAAACTCGTTAAAAAGTCTGTCCTTAGTGGAGGACTCTCATCCGAACTCTATCCGGCTCGAACTAGGGGCTGATGATGGAGAATTTTGCTTCCCACCTGTCGCCCACTTTATCGCCACGGTCGAGGATTTGACCGAAGAACTTGCTTACGACTCCAAGGACATCGACGGTATGGACGATGATGCCGGAAAATAAGAAGACCAGAACTCGCCGTTCATCAAACGCTGGACGGCCACTTCCTCGTATGACGTATATATGGTGGATGCACCAAAGGAAAACAGAGGCGATGACAAGGAAGACCCAGTTGAGGATAAACCTTCCGAAATATAGTCCAAGCGCCGGCGTCAGTGGTGCCGCTCTAAGTCAAGCCACAGTAAAGATAGCAACACCAGCACAGGAGAAGATGACACTCCGGAAGGTGCCGAAGACAATGAAGACCCCATCGACACAACAAACGAACAAGACGAACGGGAAGATGCACAGGTTAGCCCTGTTAAACAGGCCACACACAAAGATTCGGAGGACGACAGTTACCTTCCGCTCTCCGAAGATAAGGTGAGCCTTGGCACCAAGGATTTCATCGTTCGCGAGGAACCTCTTGAGCAGGAGCGCTTGAAGCGCCAGCTAACAGCCACTTCGAGGAGCCTGAAAAAGAAGCAACGACAGCTTCAAGCTGACCAAGATCTGCTCAATGATAAATGGACTGATGTCCTAGCAGCCGAAGAATATGGCCTCAAGCGCCCAACCAAAAGCTACCCAAAGCATAAATTGCTACCTCAGTTCGACGAGGAGGTGCCAGAGTATATACCACCAACGTATAATGCGGCTGACCGGCCACTGTATGGCCGGGACAAAATGGCAACCCATGCCGAACACCAGCCCGCCCCGCCTCGTCACTCAGGCAAAGGTAAATTTGCCTACGGCCATACATATGACCTCTGGTAGAACCTGAACAATAAAGAAGGACCTACCAGATCAATCTATGGATCGCGAGGACGCACCTCGACATGTGACAATGGCCACCTATTCGGACGTGACAAACCCATTCATGCACAGGCCGAACACCACAGACGGACTTCATTAGAGCTATGTCATGATACAGCCCGATACAGAGGCCCCGCACACCCTCATTGCTTAATTGATGAGGTCCTGGATCACGAATTCCCAGAAGGATTCAAGGTTGTGAACATATAATCATACGATGGGACCACAGACCCCATGGTGTGGATCGAAGACTTCATTCTCCACATCCATATGGCACACGGAGATGACCTCCACGCCATCAAATACCTCCCTCTCAAACTCAAGGGGCCTGCTCGGCATTGGCTAAACAGTCTGCTTGACAATTCCATTGGCAGTTGGGAGGACTTGTAAGAGGCTTTCCTCGATAACTTCCAAGGTACGGCGGTCAACACCGGATTCAGTGGCTCTAAGTCCAGTCAGCGGAAGAAGCCATTCCAAAAGAACAATTCGGACCCATCCAGCTTGGACCGCATACTTGATCGTCCATGCCAGATTCATGGCACCCCCGGCAAGCCTCCTAATCATACAAATAGAGAGTGCTGGGTTTTCAAACAGGCCGACAAATTAAACGCCGAGAACAGGGAAAAAGGATCGCAAAGCGAGGACAACGACGAAGAGCCACGACAGCCGAACACAGGGGGACAGAAGAAGTTTCCCCCTCAGGTCAAAACGGTGAACATGATATATGCCACCCACATCCCCAAGAGGGAGTGCAAGCATGCGCTTAGGGACGTCTACGCGATAGAGCCAGTCACCCCAAAATTCAATCCATGGTCGTCGTGCCTGATCACTATTGATTGCCGGGACCACCCGACCAGTATCCGTCATGGGGGCTCAGCCCCACTAGTCTTGGACCCAATAATTGATGGGTTTCACCTCACTCGCGTCCTTATGGACGGTGGTAGCAGCCTCAATCTGCTCTATCAGGATACAATGCGGAAAATGGGCATTAACCCATCAAGGATCAAGCCTACAAGGACTACCTTTAAAGGAGTCATACCAGGTGTAGAGGCCGACTGTATGGGCTCAATCACATTAGAGGTTGTCTTCAGATCTCTGGACAACTTCCGAAGCGAGGAGTTAATCTTCGATATCGTCCCATTCCGCAGTGGCTATCATGCACTTCTCGGACGAATTGTGTTTGCTAGATTCAACGTAGTGCCACACTATGCTTATCTCAAGCTCAAGATGCCCGGTCCATGCGGCGTTATAATAGTCAATGGCAATATGGAACGCTCTCTCCGTAAAGAAGAGCACACAGCTGCCCTAGCAGCAGAAGTACAAAGCGGCCTTCTCAAGCAGACCCTTCATTCTGCTAACGAGCCCGCGGACATCCTTAAGAGGGTCCGAACTACTCTGCAGCAGGAGAGCTTGGCTCGTCAGGAGCTCGACTAGCAATCCGGCCTCCGTCTTAGTCCTGATCAAGTGGTGGCATTCGTGCCACGCGTACATAACTACACACTTCAAATTCCAAGGGCATTGACGGAGGCATAGACAACTTGTGATCCATGTCACGGCTCAACCGACATCGGATACACACATACTTTCACTTTTACTTGTTTTCCTTTCAGGTCTCAATTCCACAAGCCCCATCAGGGGGTCTGGTCATCAGTCCTCTTGTAGGATAAATACTCCAAGACGGAGATAAGCTCGGACATGTGGGGAATCTTTTAGGTGATTCCGTTAACGATAACTCTACCTATTTTCCAGGACCCATATGCAGCTCTCCCCTGGTTTCGGCATGTTAAATAGCTTATTTCTTATTGCACTATTTGTATCAATGCGCCTTGACATACTAATTACATTAAAATGAAAACGGTTTGTAGCTAGAGCTTTAGGACCCCAGCTTTTCACCTTTATGTATTGTTAGTTTTCTTTCTCTCTTTTCTTTTCCAGATTCCCTGTGGATAACCCCATCAGGTAGCACCCATACACTTTGGTACATTTGACCTTTGACAGGGGCTTTATAACACTTTACACTATGGCAACAAAAGTCCGAACACTTTCTATAAGTATAGTTCGGCACCTCAAATTTAGCATTATATGCATTGGCTCTGAATCATGTCTTTGGTCAATAGTTGGGTTGCCCGGCACCTGTGCTTGCTACCCTATGTTCCGCTAGATCGGCTAGGGTAGTAAAGGGAGAACCACTGCGATTGTGTCCTGGTTTAAACCGGATGAGCACCTCAGTAGAGAAAGCCGAAAACTGTCTGTCATGATGCGGCGAGAGTTGGTCAGCTGTTTGGAGGTCGCAAATCATTGGAGATTTTTCTGCACTTCCCGAAGGATCGGTACTTCGGATCAGACGCTGACAACACTCTGGTTCGTATACCAGGGGTTGCGTCTATGTTTTATTATAAAACTCCTATGGCTAAGTGAGGGTGTTCAAGCCGTATAGTCTGGTTGCCTGGTTCGCTGCGCTAAACAACTCCTTCAAGAACCATATAATTGGATCAAGATTGTTTAGATTCCATCCCGAACACCTCCGTACTACCTATGTGAGGGCTGAAGCTAACGACTGGTTAACCCTCAGATTTCATACAACACAGCCGCACAGGAGGAAACAATCAAAACATAATAAAAATTATGTATTACAAGGCGGATTTATTCATACAAGGCAAAACATGGATGTATTCACTCGAGAATAACGTCCTTCTTGCACTGCGTTGCTACAAGTCGAGATCCCTCCAGGACATCCGCAAAATATCGCTTGGGTGTGCAGTGCTCCATGCCCTCCGGCGGCCCCCTGGCCACCTCGACGGCATCCATCTTTGCCCACCACATCTTGCAATGAGCGAAGGCCATGACGGCACCCTCGAGGCAGACTAATCGCTCGACGATGTCTAGCCGCGGACAAGCCTCCACTACCTGCCTCACAAGGCCGAAATAACTACTAGGTATAGCTTCGGCCGGCCATAATCGGATTATGAAATCCTTCATGGCCAGTTCGGCCACCCTATGCATCTAGACCAACTGTTTTAGTTGATTGGAAAAGGACACCAGTTGTTCTGGCACAGCATACTGCGACCAGAACAGCTTCTCTGAAGAATCCCCTTCCCTGGCTCGGAAGAACTCCACAGCATCGGATACACTGTGCGGCAGATCCACAAAAGCCCCTGGGCAACTCCGAATCCTGGTTAGTAAAAGGTACTTCCTCTCTAGATAATTTCTTTGCATGTTAAATGCCTTACCCGCTGCAATCTTCTTCGCCTCTTGGATCTCCTGGAGAGCGTCCCGGGCCTCATTCCATGCGGCCTCTGAGCTGTGATGAGCCTTGGTAAGTTCAGCCTCTCGAGCCAACGCCTCATGCTCCAAAGCTTCACACTTCTTCACCATGTCTTGGAGCTCCTGCTGGACCTCCCCGACCTGGGCCTTGAGCTTCTTACGGGCGGCTTGCTGTTGGACATCCTTCCCCTCGGCTTCGGCCAGGGCCTTTCTCAGGGCCTCGACCTCAGTCGTTGCTTCTGTACAAATCATGGTATTTTGGTCATCGCACATAATTTTCTTCTTTCGAATATATAACAGGTTATTGCTTACCTTGTTTCTCCTAGAGCTGCCTCTTCGCTTGGCCCAGCTCCTCCTTGGCCTCTACCAGTTTCTGCTTCAGTCCAGAAACTTTGGTAGTATACGAGGCCGCGACTAGCAACGATGCCTGCATTTCAGAAAAATTAAGTTAGTTTCCTGTTAAAACGAGATTGATCCTCTGTCCTTCTTTTTCTTTTCGAACACCGGACAATGTCTTAGGGGATACTGGTCTACACTGTGATTTTCTCCTTGTTCGGCGTCTCTTACCTCAAAACCTGTAGGCAAGCTGCTGCAGGCTTCGGTTAATCCACTCTTGGCGGACTGGACCTTTTTAATCAACACGCCCATAAGGGCATGGTGCTCATCCATAATGGAAGCGCCTCCAACAGGTTATCCGGTGTCCCTGATTGGACAGGGGCCACCGGCGGAACGGGCATCCCCCTTCTTTCGAAGGAGGGTGCGTGCTGGATTCCGAAGCCGCCTCGGTCTCCGGAATTGAGTCCAGTTGAGGGCCGAACTGTGTACGGCTCTCCCCGCCAGTCTCATTGGGGATTGAGTCCCCTCGGGGTCCGGCGACGGGGTTTTGGCCTTCGGGCGCCTCCTGAGCCTCTCCCCCGCCAGAGACAGTCCTTCGGGACAGCACCTCCGCATCCTCCTTGGTCTTGGGGGAGTGTGCGTCCGGCAGTGAGTCACTGGCCATCGCCTTGGAATCCAGCGAGCCTCCTGACGAGGATCATTGGGAGCTATTGTGGGCCGGACTACAATAACATTTGCCAATCGTTTCAATACAATGAGGAGGAGAAACTTTATGGGCGGATAAGGTATTAGTACTTACGATGCGGCCCGAGGCTTAGCACGGGGGCGTCTCTCTGGACTGTCATCAACGTCCCATGCAGAGTTACCCGCTAGGGAGAACTTCCCCTTTTTGGGCGTCTCCGCCTCTAGAGTTGGGGAGGCCGCCCTCTTCTTCCTCCCCCACTGGGGGGAGAGTCGCTCTCCTCCTCCTCCTCCTCCTCATCCACGTCGTCTTTGGCGGCGGGGGAATGGGCCTTGTCTTCGAACGCCGCATCCGAAGTGCCCTTGTGGCGGGGGCCACTCGCGACCCCCTTGGCCTTTCCTGTGGCCTTCTTCTCAAGTGCCTTGTAAGGTACCGACTTCAGCATCTTCGCTAAACGTGGGGTGACTGACTCTTCGGGCAGGGGAATGAGACACCGAATCTTCTTTGCCTACTTCAACTAGTACTAAAAAAGCAATGGTAATGAAAGCATTAGAAATCACCCTTGAAACAAGCAAGTAAGGGATGTGTTAAAAATAACATACCTCGTTGGGGAGGTGAGTTATGTCATGGCCACAATCCGAATCGGTGGCCGGGGTATCTCGTTGCCCTTGAAAAGTAACTTCCAGGCATATTCATGAGTTGTTTCGAAGAGCCTCACCAAGGTATGGTGTTTTTTCGGGTTGAAGTCCCATAGAGGAAGGCTTTGGCTCTGGCAGGGGAGGATCCGGCACACCAGCATCACTTGGATTATGTCGACGAGCTTGATATCCCTATCGATCATGCTTTGGATGTGCGTTTGCAGCGCAATCAGCTCGTCTGACGAACACCAGTTTGGGCTCTTCTTGACCCAAGAGGTGAGCCGCACGGGAGCGCCGGAGTTGAATTCGGTAGCTGCGGCCCAGGTGGCGTCGCAGGGTTCGGTGGTGTAGAACCATAGCTTTTGCCTTTCCTTGGAAGATTCCATGAATGTGCCTTTTGGCCAAGAAACATTGGTGATCTTGCTCACCATTGCGCCCTCGCACTCTTCATGATGTCCGTCCGCCACCTTGGGCTTCACATTGAAGGTTTTGAGCCATAACCCGAAGTGGGGGTGGATGCGGAGGAAAGCCTCGCACACGACGATGAACACTGAGATATTGAGGAAGGAGTTCGGGGATAGATCGTGGAAATCTATCCCATAGTAGAACATAATCCCGTGGACGAAGGGGTAGAGTGGAAACCCTAGCCCGTGGAGGAAGTGGGGGATGAACACTACCCTCTCATTGGGATTTGGTATGGGGAAGATCTGTCCCCGGGTTGGAAGACAGTGGGCGATTTCCTTCGCCAGGTACCCGGACACCCGAAGCTCGATGACGTTCTCCTCCTTCACGGTGGAGGCCATCCACTTGCCTTGACCTCCGGATTCGGACATGGTTGAGTGCTTTCTCGGTACAAGGGGAATGAGAACTTGGGCGCTGGAACTCAAGGACGGAGAGGCAGGAGGAAAGCATGGGAGAAGAAAGAGGAATCTTATCTCCTTATAAGGGCAGTGAATATCCACCCCCCCATTCGCCTTAAAATTCACCTGCTCCCAAGGCTGTGTAAACGGCATGGTTGGGTTACCCACACCAGTATTGATGAGAATCCCCTGATAAGGGGACATGATCTCTGTTTTGACAAGACGAGCCAATGACAACTGCGTCTCGAAATGTGGGGCGAAAAACAGTTCGAAATTATAACCAGATAGGTGTGACGTCACATTACTAAAGTTGTCGGCGGATGGAACTCGTGTGTTATTATATTCTCTCTATGGTTGTGTGTGGTGTGTGTTACAGGTCCGGACACAATCAATTTGTCTGAAGACTATTCGGGAGTTTGGAAGGAGGAACCCGCCTTGCAATGCCGAAGACAACACTACGCGTCGGATACCTTGTCATTGAAGCTAGGTTCAGGGGCTACTAAGGGAGTCCTGGACTAAGGGGTCCTCAGGCGTCCGACCTGTTATCTTTGGGCCGCACAGATGGGCTGTGGAGATACTGTAGGATCGAAAGTATGTCTAGAGGGGGGTGATTAGACTACTTGAACAAATAAAAATCTAGCCTTTTCCCAATTTTAGTTCTTGGCAGATTTTAGCAACTTTGAACAAGTCAAGCAATCTTAACACAATTCAAGCAAGCATGCAAAGATTATATGAGTAGCGGAAAGTAAAGCATGCAACTTGCAAGAATGTAAAGGGAAGGGTTTGGAGGATTCAAATGCAATTGGAGACAAGGATGTTTTTGTCGTGGTTCCGATATGTGGTCCTATCGTACATCCACGTTGATGGAGACTTCAACCCACGAAGGGTAACGGTTTCGCAAGTCCACGGAGGGCTCCATCCACGAAGGGTCCATGAAGAAGCAACCTTCTCTATCCCACCATGGCCATCGCCCACGAAGGACTTGCCTCACTAGCGGTAGATCTTCACGAAGTAGGCGATCTCCTTTCCCTTATAAACTCCTTGGTTCAACTCCACAATCTTGTCGGAGGCTCCCAAGTGACACCTAGCCAATCTAGGAGACACTACTCTCCAAGAAGTAACAAATGGTGTGTTGATGATGAACTCCTTGCTCTTGTGCTTCAAATGATAGTCTCCCCAACACTCAACTCTCTCTCATAGGATTTGGATTTGGTGGAAAGAAAATTTGAGTGGAAAGCAACTTGGGGAAGGCTAGAGATCAAGATTCATATGGTAGGAATGGAATATCTTGGTCTCAACACAAGTGTAGGTGGTTCTCTCTCAGAAAATATAGGTTGGAAGTGTAGGTTTGTTCTGATGGCTCTCTTTTCGAATGAAGAGGAGGTGGAGGGGTATATATAGCCTCCACACAAAATCTAACTGTTACACATAACTTTCCAAACTCGGTGGGACTGAGTGGTTAAACTCGGTTGGACCAATTTAGCAAAGCTAGTGACTATTAGGGTTTTCGGTGGGACCGGCATGCAACTCGGTAGGACCGATATGATTAGGGTTAGGGCATAACGTAATCTCGGCGAGACCGATTACACAAACTCGGTGAGACCAATTTTGGTAATAAGCTAACCAGAGAGTTGGTGAGGTAAACTCGGTGGGACCAATCGCTCATCTCGGTGAGACCGAAATGTTACGAAGGGAAATAGAGAGATTACAATCCCATCTCAGTGAGACCGAGATCCCTACCGATGAGACCGATTTGATTAGGGTTTGTGGCAGTGGCTATTGCATTTGAAACTCGGTGGCGCCAGATAGAAAGAATCGGTGGGGCCAAGTTTGACTTTTGGTTTAGGTCATATGTGGATGTGAGAAAGTAGTTGAGGATTTTGGAGCATATCCCTAAGCATTATGATCAAGAGCCTCATTAAGCAACACCTCATCCCTCCTTGATAGTATTAGCTTTTCCTATAGACTCATTGTGATCTTGGATCACTAAAATAGAAAATGTAGAGTTTTGAGCTTTGAACTTGAGCCAATCCTTTGTCCTTAGCATTTGGAGGGGTCCACTTTTCTCATCCATGCCATGCCAATCATTGAGCTTTCCTGAGATATTAATCTTGAAGTAGCATTAGCTCAATGAGCTATATGTTGTTAGGAATTACCAAAACCACCTAGGGATAGTTGCACTTTCAATGTCCCCCTTTTTGGTAATTGATGACAACATATAGATCAAAGCTTCGACAAATGATAATAAGAGTGAAAAACATTGTCGCTTTGAGAAGTATGTGAAAAGCAAGAGCTCCCCTTAAATTTGTGCATAGTTTAAGATTTGCTTTGGACTGCAAATGCACAAAGAGTTAGGATCATGGATTACTCTTCCATGTCACATACATCTTGGTGGAGCGCTCAAAATGATAATAATTAAAATACATGCACTCATCACCAAGCAAAATGAATGATCATATAAAAGGATAATGTCGTCCAACAAGCATTAAGGTAGCATATGATCAAACACATGATCATCTAAGCAAGCACAAAGTATAAAGTATCTCAACCAAGAAAATAAACGAAGTTTAACCACCAAACAACAAGAGAGAATAAAGAGCAACATTCTCTCTCGAAGCCTATGATTTATACATTTTCTTCCCCTTTGGCAACAAGTTACCAAAAAGTTCATAAAAAATGCATAGTGCTAGATCGACACTCAGGCTTAGTCTTCAGGTGGTGGTGTAGACAAAAATCCAAGAACGAAGGCATCAGTCAATGTAGATGGAGCTGGTGGAGTAGATGCTGCAGCCGGTGGAACTGAAGCTGTAGCCGGTGCAGGTGAAGTAGCTCTGGTGTCTGGAATAGGCACTGCAGCAGACCTCTGACCTCTGGACACTCTAGCAAAAGCATCAGTGGTTGTCTTGCCCTTCTTCTCCTCCACTTCATCCTGAAGTTTCTCGACGACTGACTGGATCTCAGTGACCTTCACATCTAAGTCACATAACTTCTGCTCCACGATCTTCTTCAAGCTCTCCTAGTTTTGAGTCAGGGTGGCCAGTCCCTTCTTAATCCTCAGAGTGGAGGCAATCAAGTAGCCAGGCTGATCTTGCTTGCTCTTCAGAAGATACTGAGATGCTTCTTTAGTAGTTGGCATCCTTGCAGCCTTTCCAGCCTTTGTCTTCTCCTTCTTGGCTTGTGCGTGCACAGAAGATGGTTCATTTTCATCCATCACCACAGTGTTGTCCTCAAAGTCTGGGTAGATGGACAGGTGCTCCTGGTCCAGCAGATATGTGCCAGTGCCCATCTTGGATTTAACCAGCTCCTGAATCTGTGGGGCATATCCACAACTCCTCTTCCGATCTGCAGCTATCCTCTTTATGGTATCCACTATTAGGATCATGACTTTGAACTTCTGTGGGACATCAAAGATGTGAAGCAAGTTAATTGCATGGCCTCTGATCATCTTGTGATCACCTGACTTTGGCAAGAGAGTGTGCCTGAGGATCCAGTTGATAGTTGGCAAGCCTGATAGAAGGTAATGTACAGATCCAAACTTGTGTGTTTCAAGAGCAGCATTTGGGATCTCCTTGTACATGTGTGCCATCGTGTTGTTGTGATAGCCTGGCTTAATAGGGATCATAGACTACTCATATCCATAAGGAATTCCTTCTTTTCCGGAAGCCCATTCGGACGGAACTCCAAAGTTAAGTGTGCTCAGCTTGGAGTAATTTCAGGATGGGTGACCGACCGGGAAGTTGCTCCTGGGTGCGCACGAGTGAGGACAAAGTGCGTAGAAAACACTTGTATTGATTTGTGGGGCCAGTCTAGATCCCGCCAGGAGTAACGACAATGGCGGGTGTGTCCGGGGCCTTACAAGTTGGTAATCAAAGCCTTCCCCGACTTAGGAGCCCCCCGATTGATCGAATCGCTGGCGTTGTTAAGTCTAGAAAAATGTTTTGAGTCTTTTAGGATTATATATATCGGAGAGTAGGATTCTTTTTACTCCTCAGTCCCTTCGTCTCTCTGGTGAGGCATCCTGATGTAGAGTTTTGACTCTTCTCTTCTCAAATTTCACTAAATTTTTTTAGGATCACGCGGGTATCTTGGAATCATTCCGATGGTTTCGTGACGAGAACATTGTTCTTGGTGCCTCCTGACACTTAGGGGTTGTGGCAGTGTCCCGGGGAGTTGAGCTCCGAGGTGTTGTCGACACAATTTTATCGTTGCAGTTCTGGAATACCTGAGTTTCGCCGACATCGAAAATCTCTTTTATGTAGTTGTTGGTGAGATAACCTCGATGCCACCCAGTACTGGGGCAGGAGTTCGGGAGTATTGCCATAACTAGTATAACGGATGCTGTTCGTTGGTTGAGGTAAATGATTTCTGAAGGCTTCTTGGTTATGTGTTGAAGGATGGATACAGCTGGTTGTAGGATTTGCTAGTTTTGGGTGAGATATTATGCTTCCCCTGTATCCCCAGCACCTGATTGCATAACCGGGAAAATTTCAAGAGTTTCATAGGTAGGAATCCATGTCGCTCTAGTATTTCTTCCGTAGATATTTGGTTTGTGATTGGGTAATCCTCACCAAGTATTTGTTCATGTCCGTACCTTGTTGTTTTATTCTTCTACCTCTATCTAAGTGGCTTCTCAATTTATGGAAGTGTGACCATTTATTTTGGAATTCATTAGTTCATTCTTGTTCGAATGTTAAGGCTATATGTTGCAATTTTGATCCTTTAGATTTAGCTTGAATATATGTCTGTCAAGATGCTAATGGATGTCACCCTCTTTAGGATGGCTCCTCCAATGCGTCAGAATCCGAAACCACCGCCACCACCTCCACCTCTGGAGGCATGGCAAGCTGTGATGGCCACTACCAACGCCAACACGCAGCTGATTATGCAACTCTTGCAAGAGCAGAACCAAGGAAATCAAGGCAATGGCAACAATCAGAATCAGTTTGCTACCCTCAACCAGTTCCTCGCAAACCAGCCAAAGACCTTCAGTAACTTTGTCGAGGCCACAGACGCTGATGATTGGCTCGTGGATATCTGCAAACATTTCGAGTACAACAACGTCAGGCCTGAGGACTTTGTCAAGTTTGCTTCGTTCCAACTCAAAGCCCAAGCTACAGAGTGGTAGCAACAATACAAAGATTCTAGAGGAGGTCGTGTGATTACCTGGGATGATTTCCGCCAAGACTTCAGAGCTCACCCCATCCCTCAGAGTGTTGTTGAGAGCAAGCGTGAGGAGTTCTGCAATCTAAAGCAAGGCAGCTTGTCTGTTTACCAATACAACATCATGTTTCAAAAGCTCGCTCGTTTCGCCAAGAAGGACGTCCCTGATGATAAGAGCATGATTTATCAGTTCAGAGGTGGCCTCAGAGAAGATCTGCAACTAGCTCTTGTGCTTTTTGAGCCGAAGAAGTACGATGAGTTCTACAACATGGCATTGAAGCAAGAGACTGCTCAGCTCAAGTGTGATGCTTCCAAGAAGAGAGTCAGGGATGCAACTCCTTCTTCTTCCTCAACTCAAGTGGCAGCTAAGCAGCAAAAGTATTGGTTGCCTCCTCCTCCTCCGTTCCGTCAGCCTTATCAGTAGAAGAGAAAAGGTGGCAATGGATCTTCCCACCCACCCAACCCAGGCTATCAGAACAAGACTTCGTCTTATGCTCCAAGATCAAGTGCTCCGTATCACCGTCCGCTTTCAGAGGTCATGTGCAACAAGTGTCAGCAGAAGGGTCACTATGCAAACAAATGCTTCAACCAGAGGCGTCTTCCTCCTCCTCCTATGAGATCTGCCAGCACCGCAGTGGTCAAGCATAATCCCAAGTTTGCAAAGGTTAACATGATGAACACAGCTCAGGCAGAGGACTCGTCAGAAGTGATCATGGGTAACCTTCCTGTTAATGATATTCCTGCAAAAGTTCTTTTTGACACTGGTGCATCACATTGTTTCATCTCAAGACCATTTGCATCTAAGCATGACTTGGCTTTCCAAGTTTTGCCTAGTCCGTTAGCAGTTGTATCTCCGGGTAAACGCATGAATGCTAACTCCATGGTTCCGGATGTTACCATCACGATGGGAGACTATAAGTTTTTGTCTTCTCCTAATGTTCTTGGTGACTTGGATATTGATCTAATTCTCGGCATGGACTAGCTTTCTAAGCACAAGGCTCGGCTTGATTGTGCTGCCAGGCAGATTCAATTGACACACTCGTCTGAGGATGTGATTGTCTTTGCCGCTCGTGACGATACCATTCGACTGTCTTCTCTCAACGAGAAGGGCAAGTTGGATGCCATCTCTCAGATTCCAGTCATTTGTGAATATCAAGACGTCTTTCCAGAAGAGCTTCCAGGAATGCCTCCCCACCGGCCAGTTGAATTCGTCATCGATCTTGAGCCTGGCACGGAACCTGTTTGCAAACATCCTTACAAGCTTGGACCTGAAGAGTTGAAGGAGCTGAATAAACAACTCGATATTCAAGAGCGTATGGGTCTGATCTGACCGAGTTCTTCTCCATGGGGTTGTGGTGTTCTTTTTGTAAAGAAGAAGGCTGGTACGGACCAACTTTGTGTCGACTACCGTCCATTGAACAAGAAGACCATAAAGAACAAGTACCCACTTCCCAACATCAATGAGCTTTTCGAACAACTCAAAGGTGCTCAAGTATTCTCCAAGATTGACCTTCATATGGGCTATCATCAGATTCGCATTCGTGAGCAAGACATCCCCATGTCAACATTCAGAACAAGCTATGGTTCCTATGAATACACTATCATGTCGTTCGGCCTTGTCAACGCTCCTCCAACATTCTCTCGCATGATGAACTTCATCTTCAACCCCTACACGAATGACTTCGTCTTGGTCTATCTCGATGACATTTTGGTCATTCCAAGAACAAGGAGGATCATGCCAAGCACTTGAGATTGGTGCTGGATAAACTCAGAGAACATCAGTTCTATGCGAAGTTTTCAAAGTACGAGTTTTGGCTCGATGAGGTTCTCTACCTTGGGCATATCATCTCCGCCAAGGGCATAGCTATTAATCTTGAGAAGGTATCTGCAATTGTGAATTCGGAACCGCCTCAGAATGTGAAGCAACTCCGGAACTTCCTTGGGCTCGCAAGCTATTGTCGATGGTTCGTTGAGAATTTATCTAAGATCGTGAAGCCTCTTTCCAACCTCCTCCAGAAGCAAGTGAAGTATGTCTGGTCGCCTGAATGTGACATCGCTATCAACACCCTCAAAGAGAAGTTAGTCACAGCTCCAGTTCTGACTCCTCCTCATGAATCCAAACCATTCGAGGTTTTCTGTGATGCTTCCCTGCAAGGTCTCGGTGCTGTGTTAATGCAAGAGAAGAAAGTTGTGGCCTATACCTCTCGCCAGTTGAAGCCCAATGAAAAGAACTACCCCACTCATGACCTCGAGTTGGAGGCAGTTGTCCATGCTCTTTTAACATGGAGACATCTCTTGTTGGGAAGAAAAGTGGACATCTTCACTGATCATAAGAGCCTCAAGTACATCTTCACTCAGCGAAACCTCAACCTCACGCAGACTCGTTGGGTTGAAATGATTCAAGAGTATAATCCGAGTACTGAATATACTCCAGGCAAGGACAATGTCAGTGCTGACGCTTTGAGCAGGAAGGCTTACTGCAACAGTTTGATTCTCAAGCCCTATCAACTAGAGCTTTGTGAAGCTTTCCGCAAACTTAATCTCCAAGTTGTTCCTCAAGGATTCCTTGCCAACCTCCAAGTCTCTCCTACCTTGGAAGATTAGATTGGTGAGGCTCAACTTCATGATGCTATGGTGAAGAAGGTGAAGATTGGGATTGCCAAGGGTAAACCCAAGTACAAGTGCTATCGTCTTGATGTTAAGGATACTCTATTCTTCGAGGATCGCATTGTTGTTCCTAAGGGTGACCTTCGTAAAGTCATTATGAACTAGGCTCACAATTCACTCCTTTCTATTCATCCCGGTAGTACAAAGATGTACCATCACCTCAAGCAGTCGTATTGGTGGACTCGAATGAAGCGCGAGATTGCTTAGTTCATGAATGAATGTGATGTCTGCAGAAGAGTGAAAGCAGAACACCAACGACCAGCGGGTCTCCTCCAACCTCTTGCCATTCCAGTTTAACCATATTGAGATGAACTTCATGACTGGATTTCCCAAGTCCAAGCATGGCAATGATGCTATCTTCGTTGTCATCGACAAGCTCACTAAAGTGGCTCATTTTCTCCTATCAAAGAATCTATCTCATCAGCTCAATTGGCAGAGCTATATACCTCCAGGATTGTCTCCTTCCACGGCATTCCGCAGTTGATATCTTCAGATCATGGAAGCATCTTTACCTCTAAGTTTTGGGATTCCTTTCAGAAGGCCATGGGCACCAACATTCGCTTCAGCACAACTTTTCATCCTCAAACCAGTGGCCAAGTCGAGCGAGTCAATCAAATTCTTGAAGATATGCTCAGGGCATGTGTCATTTCTTTCGGCATGAAGTGGGAAGATTGTCTTCCATATGCTGAGTTCTCCTACAACAACAGCTTCCAAGCGAGTTCGGGCAAGGCCCCATTCAAGATTCTCTATGGCAGAAAGTGCCGTACTCCTCTTAACTGGTCAGAGACTTGTGAACGCCAACTTCTTGGCAATGACTTGATAATAGAGGCTGAAGAAATGTGCAAAGTCATTCGCGAAAATCTCCAAGCCGCGCAATCGCGCCAAAATTGTTACTATGATAGTAAGCATCGTGACTTGGCTTTCGAGATCGGTGACCATGTCTACCTCCGCGTATCTCCAATGAAAGGTACTCATCGCTTCAGTATCAAAGGGAAGCTTCCCCCTTGATACATGGGTCCTTTCAAGATCATGGGCAAAAGAGGCGATCTCGCCTATCAACTTGAGCTTCCATCCAACTTTGCAAATGTGCACGACGTGTTTCACGTGTCTCAGCTTCGCAAGTGTTTCAAGACTCCTGATCGCACCATCAACTTCGAAGAGATTGATCTCCAGGAAGACCTATCTTATCATGAGCATCCCATTGCTATTCTTGAAGAAATTGAATGCAAGACTCAACAACAAGTCTATCAAATTCCTGAAAGTGAAGTGGTCACATCATTCTGACCGTGAAGCCACCTGGGAATGCGAGGACCACCTCTGTTCCGAATATCCAGAGTTTTTCCAGTCCTAGATCTCGGGACGAGATCCTTTCATAGTGGTGGAGTGTTGTAACGCCCCGTATGTAACCTACCATATTTGTATTCCAACTCTTGCCATTTTCGGCACTAAGTGATGATATTCCCTCATGGTTGGGTTTCATCTTCGTTTTGCTTTTGCCTTTGTCATGCATCTCATATCATGTCATCATGTGCATCACATTTGCATACGTGCTCGTCTCATGCATCCGAGCATTTTCCCCGTTGTCCATTTTGCATTCCGGCGCTCCTATGTCCTCCGGCATCCCCTTTTGCCTCTTTCCGTGTGCGGGTGTTAAATGTTCTCGTATTGGACCAAGACTTGCTAAGCGGCCTTGGTTTACTACCAATAGACCGCATGTCAAGTTTCATGCCATTTGACTTCATTTGATACTCCAACGGTTAACCGAGGGACCGTAAAGGCCTCGCATGTGTTGCAGCCCAACACCCTTCCAAACTGTCCCAAAGACTAGCTAAACCCCCTCCATCCTCTCGGTCATTCGATCACGATCGCGTGGCCGAAAACCGCACCTCATTTGGAGTTTCCTAGCTCCTTCTATCTATAAATAGGTGCATCCTCCCGAAATTTGTGGATGAAACCCTAACCTAATTCCCCTCTTCGCCGCCGGACGAAATCTCCACCGGCCGGACACGTCCGCCACGCTCCCCCCGTCCAATGACCACCCGCCACGTCACCAGATCGAGCCCCACATCGCCGCCGCCGCCCGGGGCCCAGATCCGGCCCGCCCCAGGGCCCAACCGGGCCTCACCGGGCCCGCTCGCCGCCACCCGCTCCACCGCACTTCGCCCCGCCACCTGCTCGCCGTCGCTGCCGACGGGCGCCAGGGCCGCCCTCGCCGGACTTCATCTCCACCACCACTGCAGCGCACCCTCGCCGGACTTCGTCTCCGCCGCTACCGCGGCGTCGCTCCCGCGCTTTGACGCCTGCGCGGCCACGCCGGCAACCGTTGCCGCGCATCCCGCCTCGCTCGCTGGCGCGCGCCGCCGTGGGGAGCTCCGACGTGCGATAGCATCTCCGGCCGCCGTCCCGGCCAGATCAGGTCGCACCGCACCTAGATCCAGCCCGCTCCGCCTCCTCCCGTCCTCCTCTGGCCTTCCCCCGCAACTCCGAGGATCTCCGGCATCAACCCCGGCGAACTCTGGCCGCCGCTGCAATTTTCCGATGAGATCCCGTCTGCCTCGACTTCCATGCACCGAAACCCTAGATCTGATTCCGGAGAGGTCTATTTTCACTAAGTCCTCATCCTTGTTCATATTTTCTAGGCATCTTCATCATGTCGTAACTTTGCATCCGTAGCTCCGTTTTGCGTGTGTGATATACCAAATTGTTCGTTTGGATGTGCACTTCATTTCATTCCATTGCACCATGTTCATTTGAGTTCATCTTGATGCCCTAAATGCTGTTGCAAGAGTGCTATGTAATGTTAGGTTCACATTCTTAGCAGATTATGGTCATTTGTCATTTTTGCCATGATTAATGTGTGCCTCCTATGAACTTGAGCCCTACATGTGTTTTGGGCTATGCCAAGCCATCTTTACAGGGGTGTATGCCATGCAAAGTAGCTCTCATGATGTTGCTGATTTTAGGGACTTGAATTCTTCTAAGTCATTTTCCTGATGATATTTTTATGCCATGTATCCTTGTTGCTACAGAGTGATCCATGCCTCTTTTGAGCATATTCAGTAAGGATGATTTTGAGATATTGTTATGCTCTATCCATCCATGTCTTTGTTTGCAATTATGGAGTACCCTAGCATGACTCAATCTTGCTCTACTTTTGCTATAAAATGTTCCTGGCAAATTGTTTACGTGTTAATCAATTTATGTTATAGCCTGGCTTAACAGGGATGATAGACTACTCATATCAATAAGGAATTCCTTCTTTTCCGGAAGCCCATTCGGACTGAACTCCAAAGTTAAGTGTGCTCAGCTTGGAGTAATTTTAGGATGGGTGACCAACCGGGAAGTTGCTCCCGGATACGCACGAGTGAGGACAAAGTGCGCAGAAAAGACTAGTATTGAGCTGTGGGGCCGGTCTAGATCCCTCCAGGAGTAACGACCATCGGCGGGTGTGTCTGGGGCGTTACAGTTGTGACCGTTCTTCTTCTTGGCATAGACATCCAAGTCATATTCACTCTCTTCTGGGGCATTGATCAACTTAGCCCATTCTGCAACTGTTGATTGGTACCTAGTGACTTCAAACATCCAGACAATCCTTCCATCTGGGTAGAAGTGAGCTGTGCAGTAGAACTGCATGATGAGCTCATCATTCCATTTTGTGAGCTTCTGAGCCACAAACTCATCAACTCCACAAGCCTTGAAGCTGTCATATACACCAGGGAAGTGATCCTCATTTTCCTCAATGAATTTCCAATCAACCCATCTCATGTCACAAACTATTGGCTTCTTGTCAAGCAAGATGGTCTCATAGAAGTCCTGTTGTTCCTTTGTATGGAACCTGTAGTCCATAGCAGTCCTTCTCCTGGTGGCATATGGATCCGACGCTCTCCATAGCCTCAATCATGAATCCTTCGTTATTTTCATGTTCTCAACTACTAGATGAGCCTCATTGTGATCTGAAATTTTTGGCTTCAATTTCCTCAAGACAACAGAATCATCATCTTCTTCCATTGGAGCTTCAGGCATTGGGGCCTTGTTCTTCTCTGCTGCTGGGATGTTCCTGGTGCTCCTCTTGGGTGCAGTTTTGGGTATTGGAGCAGCTGGCTTAGAAGTTCCTTTGCGCTTAGATGGAGCAGCCCCTGATCTTATGGCATCTCACATAAGCTTCTGAGCTTTACGTGCTGGTGCAGCATCCTCTTCCACTTCCTCTTCTTCAGAATCTTTCATGATTGAAGATCTCCCAAGCACTCTGGCAATGCTCTTCTTGACCTTTTCCTTCCTTTTCTTTTCTGCCACAACCTGCTCTTTGGGTGCTGATCCCAAAGTCTCTTGAGTAGATGCTCTGTCTTAGACATTGGAGCTCTCTTGGCAGGAACCTTTTGCTTCATCCCTGGCTTGGTGGCAGCAGCTATGCCATATTCCTTCTTCAGGACTTTCCTCTTTGAGGTGGTTTCTTCTTCCTCACCCACATAGTCCTCATCCTATTACTCTGAGGTTCTTTTCTTGCTGGCCCTTATGGCAGCCTTTGGCAGATTGCTGGGTGTGCTCCTGCTGCCATCATCTGAGCTGCTAGAGGGACTAGTGCCCTCACTCAAGTGAACCTTCTCCTCTGACTTGTTCTAACTATCACTCTGATCTGACATGATGCAAACACTAACAGCAGACCCCTAGTTCAGCGATGAACTTGCTATAGCGGCAACGGCGGAGACGATCCCGCTGATGACAACGGAGACCAGCGACAGGAGGCGGCTAGCGACGAGGAGGATGATCTGCAGACCCAGGGAGGTAGAGCAGGCTAAGCACGGGCAAGGAGATTTGGAAAGTTTTCCAAAATTTGACCCGTGGATATATATAGCCTGACCCTGTTTTTGTGACCAAGTGGAACAACTCGGTGGCACCGAGATTCATAACTCCAAGCAGTTACTGAAACTCGGTGTGACCGAAAAGTTCAAATCGGTTGCACCGAGATTGAAAACCTAGATCAGCTTAGTGATCTCGGTATGACCGAAATGGATGAATCGCTCAGATCGAAACACAAAAAGAAGTTTTGGAAGTTTAAGTCTATGACGAATCGGGGACTCCGAGTTCTCCTCACACAGAGTGGTTCGAATCTGACTTGGTCAAACTTTGTGATGCAGCATGAATTGTTGGGGAACGCAGTAATTTCAAAAAAAAATCCTATGCACACGCAAGATCATGGTGATGCATAGCAACGAGGGGGAGAGTCTGATGTATGTACCCTTGTAGATCGCAACGGAAGCGTTGACACAACGTAGAGGAAGTAGTCGTACGTCTTCTTCCCGATCCGACCGATCCAAGTACCGTTACTCCGGCACCTCCGAGTTCTTAGCACACGTTCAGCTTGATGACGTTCCTCGGGCTCCGATCCAGCAAAGCGTCGAGGAATAGTTCCGTCAGCACGACGGCGTGGTGACGATCTTGATGTACTACCTACGCAGGGCTTCGCCTAAGCACTGCAACGGTATTATCGAGGTGGAATTTGGTGGCAGGGGGCACCGCACACGGCTAAGGAACGATCTCAAGGATCAACTTCTGTATCTTGGGGTGTCCCCTGCCCCCGTATATAAAGGATGAAAGGGGGGAGGCTGGCCGGCCAAAGGAGGGAGGCGCAGGAGGAGTCCTACTCCTACCGGGAGTAGGACCCCCCCCCCCCCCCAATCCTATTCCAACTAGGACTCCTTGGAAAAAAGGGAGAGGGAAAGAGAGAGAGGTGGCCGGCCACCTCTCCTAGTCCTAATAGGACTAGGGGAGGGGGGAGGCGCGCAGCCCTCCTTGGCAACCCCTTTCACCTTTCCACAATGGCCCATGTAGGCCCATTTGGCTCCCGGGGGGTTCCGGTAACCCTCCCGGTAATCCGGTAAAATCCCGATTTCACCCGGAACACTTCCGATGTCCAAACATAGGCTTCCAATATATCAATCTTTACGTCTCGACCATTTCGAGACTCCTCGTCATGTCCGTGATCTCATCCGGGACTCCGAACAACCTTCGGTACATCAAAATGCATAAACTCATAATAACCGTCATCGTAACGTCAAGCGTGCGGGTCCTACGGTTCGAGAACATTGTAGACATGACCGAGACACATCTCCGGTCAATAACCAATAGCGGGACCTGGATGCCCATATTGGCTCCTACATATTCTACGAAGATCTTTATCGGTCAGACCGCATAACAACATACGTTGTTCCCTTTGTCATCGGTATGTTACTTGCCCGAGATTCGATCGTCGGTATCCGATACCTAGTTCAATCTCGTTACCGGCAAGTCTCTTTACTCGTTCCGTAATACATCATCCCGCAACTAACTTATTAGTTGCACTACTTGCAAGGCTTAAGTGATGTGTATTACCGAGAGGGCCCAGAGATACCTCTCCGATAATCGGAGTGACAAATCCTAATCTCGAAATACGCCAACCCAACATCTACCTTTGGAGCCACCTGTAGTACTCCTTTATAATCACCCAGTTACGTTGTGACGTTTGGTAGTACCCAAAGTGTTCCTCCGGCAAACGGGAGTTGCATAATCTCATAGTTATAGGAACATGTATAAGTCATGAAGAAAAGCAATAGCAACATACTAAACGATCGGGTGCTAAGCTAATGGAATTGGTCATGTCAATCAGATCATTCAACTAATGATGTGACCTCGTTAATCAAATAACAACTCTTTGTTCATGGTTAGGAAACATAACCATCTTTGATTAACGAGATAGTCAAAGTAGAGGCATACTAGTGACACTCTGTTGGTCTATGTATTCACACATGTATTATGTTTCCGGTTAATACAATTCTAGCATGAATAATAAACATTTATCATGATATAAGGAAATAAATAATAACTTTATTATTGCCTCTAGGGCATATTTCCTTCAGTCTCCCACTTGCACTAGAGTCAATAATCTAGATTACACAGTAATGATTCTAACACCCATGGAGCCTTGGTGCTGATCATGTTTTGCTCGTGGAAGAGGCTTAGTCAACGGGTCTGCAACATTCAGATCCGTATGTATCTTGCAAATCTCTATGTCTCCCACCTGGACTAGATCCCGGATGGAATTGAAGCGTCTCTTGATGTGTTTGGTCCTTTTGTGAAATCTGGATTCCTTTGCCAAAGCAATTGCACCAGTATTGTCACAAAAGATTTTCATTGGACCCGATGCACTAGGTATGACACCTAGATCGGATATGAACTCCTTCATCCAGACTCCTTCGTTCGCTGCTTCCGAAGCAGCTATGTATTCCGCTTCACATGTAGATCCCGCTATGACGCTTTGTTTAGAACTGCACCAACTGACAGCTCCACCGTTTAAAGTAAACACGTATCCGGTTTGCGATTTAGAATCGTCCGGATCAGTGTCAAAGCTTGCATCAACGTAACCTCTTACGGTGAGCTCTTTGTCACCTCCATATACGAGAAACATATCCTTAGTCCTTTTCAGGTATTTCAGGGTGTTCTTGACCGCTGTCCAGTGATCCACTCCTGGATTACTTTGGTACCTCCCTGCTATACTTATAGCAAGGCACACATCAGGTCTGGTACACAGCATTGCATACATGATAGAGCCTATGGCTGAAGCATAGGGAACATCTTTCATTTTCTCTCTATCTTCTGCAGTGGTCGGGCATTGAGTCTGACTCAACATGACACCTTGTAACACAGGCAAGAACCCTTTCTTTGCTTGATCCATTTTGAACTTCTTCAAAATCTTGTCAAGGTATGTGCTTTGTGAAAGTCCAATTAAGCGTCTTGATCTATCTCTATAGATCTTTATGCCTAATATGTAAGCAGCTTCACCGAGGTCTTTCATTGAAAAACTTTTATTCAAGTATCCCTTTATGCTATCCAGAAATTCTATATCATTTCCAATCAGTAATATGTCATCCACATATAATATCAGAAATGCTACAGAGCTCCCACTCACTTTCTTGTAAATACAGGCTTCTCCAAAAGTCTGTATAAAACCAAATGCTTTGATCACACTATCAAAGCGTTTATTCCAACTCCGAGATGCTTGCACCAGTCCATAAATGGATCGCTGGAGTTTGCACACTTTGTTAGCTCCCTTTGGATTGACAAAACCTTCCGGTTGCATCATATACAACTCTTCTTCCAGAAATCTATTCAGGAATGCAGTTTTTACATCCATTTGCCAAATTTCATAATCATAAAATGCGGCAATTGCTAACATGATTCTGACAGACTTAAGCATCGCTACGGGTGAGAATGTCTCATCGTAGTCAACTCCTTGAACTTGTCGAAAACCTTTTGCGACAAGTCGAGCTTTGTAGACAGTAACATTACCATCAGCGTCAGTCTTTTTCTTAAAGATCCATTTATTCTCAATTGCTTGCCGATCATCGGGCAAGTCAACCAAAGTCCATACTTTGTTCTCATACATGGATCCCATCTCAGATTTCATGGCTTCAAGCCACTTTGCGGAATCTGGGCTCACCATCGCTTCTTCATAGTTCGTAGGTTCGTCATGATCTAGTAGTATGACTTCCAGAACAGGATTACCGTACCACTCTGGTGCGGATCTTACTCTGGTTGATCTACGAGGTCCAGTAGCATCTTGATCTAAAGTTTCATGATCATCATCATTAACTTCCTCTCTTATTGGTGTAGGTCTCACAGAAACAGTTTTCTGTGATGTACTATTTCCCAACAACGGAGTAGGTACAGTTACCTCGTCAAGTTCTACTTTCCTCCCACTCACTTCTTTCGAGAGAAACTCCTTCTCAAGAAAGTTTCCGAATTTAGCAACAAAAGTCTTGCTTCCGGATCTGTAATAGAAGGTGTATCCAATAGTTTCCTTTGGATATCCTATGAAGACACATTTCTCCGATTTGGGTTCGAGCTTATCAGGTTGAAACTTTTTCACATAAGCATCGCAGCCCCAAACTTTAAGAAACGACAACTTTGGTTTCTTGCCAAACCACAGTTCATAAGGCGTCGTCTCAACGGATTTTGATGGTGCCCTATTTAACATGAATGCGGCCGTCTCTAAAGCATAACCCCAAAACGATAGCGGTAAATCAGTAAGAGACATCATAGATCGCACCATATCTAGTAAAGTACGATTATGACGTTCGGACACAGCATTATGTTGTGGTGTTCCGGGTGGCGTGAGTTGCGAAACTATTCCACAATTTTTCAAATGTACACCAAACTCGTAACTCAAACATTCTCCTCCACGATCAGATCGTAGAAACCTTATTTTCTTGTTACGATGATTTTCAACTTCACTCTGAAATTCTTTGAACTTTTCAAATGTTTCAGATTTGTGTTTCATTAAGTAGATATACCCATATCTGCTTAAATCATCTGTGAAAGTGAGAAAATAACGATATCCGCCACGAGCCTCAATATTCATCGGACCACATACATCGGTATGTATGATTTCCAACAAATCTGTTGCTCTCTCCATAGTACCGGAGAACGGTGTTTTGGTCATCTTGCCCATGAGGCACGGTTCGCAAGTACCAAGTGATTCATAATCAAGTGGTTCCAAAAGCCCATCAGTATGGAGTTTCTTCATGCGCTTTACACCGATATGACCTAAATGGCACTGCCACAAATAAGTTGCACTATCATTATCAACTCTGCATCTTTTGGCTTCAACATTATGAATATGTGTATCACTACTATCGAGATTCATCAAAAATAGACCACTTTTCAAAGGTGCATGAC
This sequence comes from Triticum monococcum, assembly GCA_034509565.1. NCBI lineage: Eukaryota > Viridiplantae > Streptophyta > Magnoliopsida > Poales > Poaceae > Triticum > Triticum monococcum. The sequence goes on along the minus strand of CM067843.1, from coordinate 95,586,546 downwards.
CATAAAAGATATTACTCATATAAATAGAACAACCATTATTCTCTAATTTAAATGAATAACCGTCTCGCATTAAACAAGATCCAGATATAATGTTCATGCTCAACGCTGGCACCAAATAACAATTATTTAGGTCTAATATTAATCCCGAAGGTAGATGTAGAGGTAGCGTGCCGACCGTGATCACATCGACTTTGGAACCGTTTCCCACGCACATCGTCACCTCGTCCTTTACTAGTGTCCGCTTATTCTGTAGTCCCTGTTTCGAGTTGCAAATATTAGCAACAGAACCAGTATCAAATACCCAGGTGCTACTGCGAGCATTAGTAAGGTACACATCAATAACATGTATATCACATATACCTTTGTTCACCTTGCCATCCTTCTTATCCGCCAAATACTTGGGGCAGTTCCGCTTCCAGTGACCAGTCTGCTTGCAGTAGAAGCACTCAGTTTCAGGCTTAGGTCCAGACTTGGGTTTCTTCTCTTGAGCAGCAACTTGCTTGCCGTTCTTCTTGAAGTTCCCCTTCTTCTTCCCTTTGCCCTTTTTCTTGAAACTAGTGGTTTTGTTAACCATCAACACTTGATGCTCCTTCTTGACTTCTACCTCCGCAGCTTTCAGCATTGCGAAGAGCTCGGGAATAGTCTTGTTCATCCCTTGCATATTATAGTTCATCACAAAGCTCTTGTAGCTTGGTGGCAGTGATTGGAGAATTCTGTCAATGACGTAATCATCCGGAAGTGTAACTCGCAATTGAATCAAGTGATTATTGTACCCAGACATTTTGAGTATATGCTCACTGACAGAACTGTTCTCCTCCATCTTGCAGCTATAGAACTTATTAGAGACTTCATATCTCTCAATCCGGGCATTTGCTTGAAATATTAACTTCAACTCCTAGAACATCTCATATGCTCCATGACGTTCAAAATGTCGTTGAAGTCCCGGTTCTAAGCCGTAAAGCATGGCACACTGAACTATTGAGTAGTCATCAGCTTTGCTCTGCCAGACGTTCATAACTTCTGGTGTTGCTCTAGCAGCAGGCCTGGCACTCAGCGGTGCTTCCAGGACGTAATTCTTCTGTGCAGCAATGAGGATAATCCTCAAGTTACGGACCCAGTCCGTGTAATTGCTACCATCATCTTTCAACTTAGCGTTCTCAAGGAACGCATTAAAATTCAACGGAACAACAGCACGAGCCATCTATCTACAATCGACATAAACAAGCAAGATACTATCAGGTACTAAGTTCATGATAATTTTAAGTTCAGTTAATCAAATTTACTTAAGAACTCCCACTTAGATAGACATCCCTCTAATCCTCTAAGTGATCACGTGATCCAAATCAACTAAACAATAACCGATCATCACGTGAGATGGAGTAGTTTTCAATGGTGAACATCATTATGTTGATCATATCTACTATATGATTCACGCTCGACCTTTCAGTCTCCGTGTTCCGAGGCCATATCTGTATATGCTTGGCTCGTCAAGTATAACCTGAGTATTCCGCGTGTGCAGCTGTTTTGCACCCGTTGTATTTGAATGTAGAGCCTATCACTCCCGATCATCACGTGGTGTCTCAGCACGAAGAACTTTTGCAACGGTGCATACTCAGGGAGAACACTTCTTGATAATTTAGTGAGAGATCATCTTATAATGCTACCGTCAATCAAAGCAAGATAAGATGCATAAAAAGATAAACATCACATGCAATCAATATAAGTGATATGATATGGCCATCATCATCTTGTGCTTTGTGATCTCCATCTCTGAAGCACCGTCATGATCACCATCGTCACTGGCGACACCTTGATCTCCATCGTAGCATCGTTGTCGTCTCGCCAATCTTATGCTTCTACGACTATCACTACCGTTTAGTAATAAAGTAAAGCATTACATCGCGATTGCATTGCATACAATAAAGCGACAACCATATGGCTCCTGCCAGTTGCCGATAACTCGGTTACAAAACATGATCATCTCATACAATAAAATCAGCATCATGCCTTGACCATATCACATCACAACATGCCCTGCAAAAACAAGTTAGACGTCCTCTACTTTGTTGTTGCAAGTTTTACATGGCTGCTACGGGCTTAAGTAAGAACTCATCTCACCTACGCATCAAAACCACAACGATAGTTCGTCAAATAGACTCCGTTTTAACCTTCTCAAGGACCGGGCGTAGCCACACTTGGTTCAACTAAAGTTGGAGAGACAGTCTTCCGCAAGCCATCTATGTGCAAAGCACGTCGAGGGAACCGGTCTCGCGTAAGAGTACGCGTAAGGTTGGTCCGGATCGTCTCGTCCAACAATACCGCCGAACCAAAGTATGACATGCTGGTAGGCAGTATGACTTGTATCGCCCACAACTCACTTGTGTTCTACTCGTGCATATAACATCAAACCATAAAAACCTAGGCTCGGATGCCACTGTTGGGGAACGCAGTAATTTCAAAAAAAATCCTACGCACACGCAAGATCATGGTGATGCATAGCAACGAGGGGGAGAGTCTGATCTACGTACCCTTGTAGATCGCAACGGAAGCGTTGACACAACGTAGAGGAAGTAGTCGTACGTCTTCTTCCCGATCCGACCGATCCAAGTACCGTTACTCCGGCACCTCCGAGTTCTTAGCACACGTTCAGCTTGATGACGTTCCTCGGGCTCCGATCCAGCAAAGCGTTGAGGAAGAGTTCCGTCAGCACGACGGTGTGGTGACGATCTTGATGTACTACCTACGCAGGGCTTCGCCTAAGCACTGCAACGGTATGATCGAGGTGGAATTTGGTGGCAGGGGGCACCGCGCACGGCTAAGGAACGATCTCAAGGATCAACTTCTGTATCTTGGGGTGTCCCCTGCCCCCGTATATAAAGGATGAAAAGGGGGAGGCTGGCCGGCCAAAGGAGGGAGGCGCAGGAGGAGTCCTACTCCTACCGGGAGTAGGACCCCCCCCCCAATCCTATTCCAACTAGGAATCCTTGGAAAAAAGGGAGAGGGAAAGAGAGAGAGGTGGCCGGCCACCTCTCCTAGTCCTAATAGGACTAGGGGAGGGGGGGAGGCGCGCAGCCCTCCTTGGCAGCCCCTTTCACCTTTCCACAATGGCCCATGTAGGCCCATTTGGCTCCCGGGGGGTTCCGGTAACCCTCCCGGTAATCCGGTAAAATCCCGATTTCACCCGGAACACTTCCGATGTCCAAACATAGGCTTCCAATATATCAATCTTTACGTCTCGACCATTTCGAGACTCGTCGTCATGTCCGTGATCTCATCCGGGACTCCGAACAACCTTCGGTACATCAAAATGCATAAACTCATAATAACTGTCATCGTAACGTTAAGCGTGCGGACCCTACGGTTCGAGAACATTGTAGACATGACCGAGACCCATCTCCGGTCAATAACCAATAGCGGGACCTGGATGCCCATATTGACTCCTACATATTCTACGAAGATCTTTATCGGTCAGACCGCATAACAACATACGTTGTTCCCTTTGTCATCAGTATGTTACTTGCCCGAGATTCGATCGTCGGTATCCGATACCTAGTTCAATCTCGTTACCGGCAAGTCTCTTTGCTCGTTCCTTAATACATCAGCCCGCAACTAACTTATTAGTTGCACTGCTTGCAAGGCTTAAGTGATGTGTATTACCGAGAGGGCCCAGAGATACCTCTCCGATAATCGGAGTGACAAATCCTAATCTCGAAATACGCCAACCTAACATCTACCTTTGGAGCCACCTGTAGTACTCCTTTATAATCACCCAGTTACGTTGTGACGTTTGGTAGTACCCAAAGTGTTCCTCCGGCAAACGGGAGTTGCATAATCTCATAGTTATAGGAACATGTATAAGTCATGAAGAAAAGCAATAGCAACATACTAAACGATCGGGTGCTAAGCTAATGGAATGGGTCATGTCAATCAGATCATTCAACTAATGATGTGACCTTGTTAATCAAATAACAACTCTTTGTTCATGGTTAGGAAACATAACCATCTTTGATTAACGAGCTAGTCAAAGTAGAGGCATACTAGTGACACTCTGTTGGTCTATGTATTCACACATGTATTATGTTTCCGGTTAATACAATTCTAGCATGAATAATAAACATTTATCATGATATAAGGAAATAAATAATAACTTTATTATTGCCTCTAGGGAATATTTCCTTCATGAATAGCTATGGAAGGTTCTTAGGCATTCTTGTCCATCCACTTGGCCAAAAGGAAACCAATCAATCAAAACAACAAGTGGATGTCCTCGAATGAGTAAATTATGCGACCAACATGCTCACACAATAAAATGACAAATGAAATATGTGGCAAAGCATGCACAAACAATTCTAGCATCTATCAAGCAATTGGCGATGACTTGGTCATCTATATATGAGTATATTGACTTAGGAGTCAAATGAGAACATTTGATCATAGGTCATACTCATTGTTTAAGCACAAGTGGGGTTACCACTTTTACATAAAGAGTTGTTGTGTTCACACCATTAGAGTTGCTTTAACTCAATTGTTAGAGCAAAGCTACCCCAAGATGTGATGTCCCCCCTAAGAGGGATGAACTAACATTGGGTTTTGTCGATCATGACTTCATGTAGGAGTTGAAGATGTGGATGCTCTAAGTTGATGTAGATCATTTGGAGCTATCCTTTGGAGTGAGTTGTACTTTCAATACCTACACGGGTTAGTCCCACAAGGAACAAACAAGGATATCGATAGACATAGAGTGATGCACACACAAGATGATGTTTATGAGAGAATTAGGTTACCTTGTCCCTTGTCTTACCAACAAGAGGGTTTGTGACTCCTTGAACTAGTGCAAGATGTGGAAGTTGATTGCGCTTGTTCTTGCCAAAATAATAAGAGTGAAGTATGTTGGCGGAGTCACCCTCAAGAACTCTCTAGTTCTTCTTCTTCGGGATCCACACCATCTTGATGGGAATCCTCAGAGTTGTAGTTGTACTTGATGAAGTGGAACTTGATGTAGTCTTTGGAACCCACTTGACCAAGGCCTTAGGAGCTTCTTCAAATGCATCAATTTCCTCTTGAAGCTTGTCCTTGCCTTTTTCCTTGTGTTCTTGTGGTGGAATATCATCTTGAGCTTGTGTCCCCTTAAAAGAAGTAGGATCATACTTCTCTTATTGAGGAACAAACTTCATCTTGGGGTATTGATCTTCTTCCCACTCAATTCCATTGGCATTGAACTTTCGTTCAAAACCAATACCTTGATTCTTATGGTGCCTTCCTTGCTTGTGTACAATTTCCTCGAATTGCTTACTCCTGACAAGGCTCTTGTAAACACATTTCTCTATGATTCCCTTCAATAAGTTATTTTCTTGCTCAAGTGTAACTTGGCTAAGAGAATCATTAGTGGAATCAAGAGAACTACTAGAAGCAACAATATTGGATTTAGCATGATTATTGTTACTACTAGAAGAAGAATCCTTCTTGTTCTTATTACTAGACTTGACTTGAGGCACGTAAGTGGATAAGAGTAAACGCTTGGCAATGTAAGAAAAACAATTCTTGCGAAGATCATCATTGATGGCCTTTAAGAACTCATGCTCTTGCTCAAGATTGAGCTTCTCAAAACGTAATTTCTCATGAGTTCTTAAAAGTTCTCGATGATCTCCTAAGATAGTTTCATGAGCTAACTTAAGAGTGTTTAGTTCTTTAGTTAGACACTCAATCTTCTCCTTATCATTGTCATTCGTTTCATCTTGATTAGCATGATTAATTGAAGTTTCATCATAGTATTCATCACTAGAGTTGTCAAAAAGTAAATCACCATCACCTAACAAGTAATCTTCATTACTATTGAAATCAACATACTCGGGGTGTGATACCTTTGGGCCTTTAGCCATGAAGCATCTTCCAATTCCTTCATTTGGTGAATCAAATATGTCATAGGAGTTGGTTGACACAAGTGCTAGACCGGCAACACCTTCATCTTGAGTATATTCGGAGTCGGAGTGATAGCTTCTCCCGGAGTCATCGTCGGAGTCGGAGCCGAATACCCATTCACCAACATGAGCTTGATGTCTTCGTTTTGTGTATCTCCTTGATGACTTTTCCTTCCTTTCCGAATCCTTGCTTTTCCAGGAGGGTCTTCGTTCATAACGGTCGTCCCTACTCCTTCTCTCCCTCGATGGTGATTCTTCTCTTCTACTTCTTCTTTTGGGAGAATCTTCTCTTCTCTTGTGGGGAGTCGTACACTCATTGGAGTAGTGTTCGGGTCGTCCACAATTGTAGCAGTTTAGCTCTCGACTAGAAGATCTTTTGTCATTGTAGGACCTTGACTTGGAACTTATCTCTTTACTTCTATTCTTGTAGAACTTGTTGAAGTTCTTCACCATTAGGCTCAATTCTTCATTGAAGGTTTGTTTCTCACTTGATGATGTGGGAGCTTGACATGAGGCTTTGTAAGCACCACTTGACTTGTTATGGAGCTCCTCCTTATCCTTGAGTGACATCTCATGAGCAACAATTCTTCCAATGACTTCCATTGGCTTCAGATCTTTGTAATTTGGCATCATTTGGATCAACGTGCACACAGTATCATATTTTCCATCCAAGGCTCTTAGGATCTTCTTGATGATGAATTTTTCGGTCATCTCTTCACTTCCTAAGCCGGCAATCTCATTTGTGATAATTGCAAGCCTAGAGTACATTTCAGTGACACCTTCACCATCCTTCATTTTGAACTTGTCAAGTTGACTTTGAAGCACATCCAACTTGGATTCCTTGACGGAGTCGGTACCTTCATGCATACCAATCAAAGTATCCCAAATTTCCTTTGCATTCTCAAGACGGCTGATTTTGTTGAATACTTCGGGGCACAATCCATTGAAGAGGATATCACAAGCTTGAGCATTGTATTGCAGCATCTTCAACTCTTCCGCGGTAGCTTCACGATTTGGTTCTCTCCCATCAAAGAATTCACCTTGCAAGCCAACACACACAATAGCCCAAACGGCGGGGTTATGTCTAAGAATATGCATTTTCATCTTATGCTTCCAACTAGCAAAATTAGTACCATCAAAGTAAGGACCTCTATGGTTGTAATCTCCCTCGCTAGACGCCATAATCTCCTAGGTTGTGAAACCAAGGCTATGACTTCCAAAAGCTATGAAAATCAAGGCAAATGGACACCAAAGCTCTAATACCACTTGTAGGATCGAAAGTATGTCTAGTGGGGGGTGATTAGACCACTTGACCAAATAAAAATCTAGCCTTTTCCCAATTTTAGTTCTTGGCAGATTTTAGCAACTTTGAACAAGTCAAGCAATCTTAACACAATTCAAGCAAGCATGCAAAGATTATATGAGCAGCGGAAAGTAAAGCATGCAACTTGCAAGAATGTAAAGGGAAGGGTTTGGAGGATTCAAACGCAATTGGAGACACAGATGTTTTTGTCGTGGTTCCGATAGGTGGTGCTATCGTACATCCACGTTGATGGAGACTTCAACCCACGAAGGGTAATGGTTGCGCGAGTCCACGAAGGGCTCCACCCACGAAGGGTCCACGAAGAAGCAACCTTCTCTATCCCACCATGGCCATCGCCCACAAAGGACTTGCTTCACTAGCGATAGATCTTCACGAAGTAGGCGATATCCCTTCCCTTAGAAACTCCTTGGTTCAACTCCACAATCTTGTCGGAGGCTCCCAAGTGACACCTAGCTAATCTAGGAGACATCACTCTCCAAGAAGTAACAAATGGTGTGTTCATGATGAACTCCTTGCTCTTGTGCTTCAAATGATAGTCTCCCCAACACTCAACTCTCTCTCACAGGATTTGGATTTGGTGGAAAGAATATTCGAGTGGAAAGGAACTTGGGGAAGGCTAGAGATCAAGATTCATATGGTAGGAATGGAATATCTTGGTCTCAACACAAGTGTAGGTGGTTCCTTCTCAAAAAAATTAGGTTGGAAGTGTAGGTTTGTTCTGATGGCTCTCTTTTTGAATGAAGACGAGGTGGAGGGGTATATATAGCCTCCACACAAAATCTAACCGTTACACATAACTTTCCAAACTCGGTGGGACCGAATGGTTAAACTCGATAGGACCGATTTAGCAAACCAAGTGACCGTTAGGGTTTTTGGTGGGACCGACATGCAACTCGGTAGGAATGATATGATTAGGGTTAGGGCATAACGTAATCTGGGTGAGACCGATTACAAAATCTCGGTGAGACCGATTTTGGTAATAAGCTAACCAGAGAGTTGGTCAGGTAAACTCGGTGGGACCGATCGCTCATTTCGGTGAGACCAAAACGTTACGAAGGGAAAACAGAGAGTTTACATTGCAATCTCAGTGGGACCGATCGCTCATCTCGGTGAGACCGAAATGTTATGAAGGGAAACAGAGAGATTACAATCCCATCTCGGTGAGACCGAGATCCCTATCTATGAGACCGATCTGCCTAGGGTTTGTGGCAGTGGCTATGACATTTGAAACTCGGTGGCGACGGATAGAAAGAATCGGTGGGGCGAGTTTGACTTTTGGTTTAGGTCATATGTGGATATGAGAAAGTAGTTGAGGGTTTTGGAGCATATCACTAAGCATTTTGAGCAAGAGCGTCATTAAGCAACACCTCATCCCTCCTTGATAGTATTGGCTTTTCCTATAGAGTCAATGTGATCTTGGATCACTAAAATAGAAAATGTAGAGTCTTGAGCTTTGAGCTTGAGCCAATCCTTTGTCCTTAGCATTTTGAGGGGTCCACTTTTCTCATCCATGCCATGCCAATCATTGAGTTTTCCTGAGATATTAATCTTGAAGTAGCATTAGCTCAATGAGCTATATGTTGTTAGAAATTACCAAAACCACCTAGGGATAGTTGCACTTTCAGATTCGAAGACCGAACACTACACCCGTGTCCGGATAGGACTCTCCTTGGAATGGAAGGCAAGCTTGGCGAACAACTATGAATATTCCATCTTGTGTAACCGACTCTATGTAACCCTAGATCCCCCCGGTGTCTACATAAACCGGAGGGTGTAGTCCGAATAGGATATACTCAATACCGTAGTCATATAGGCTAGACTTCTAGGGTTTAGCTATTACAATCTCATGGTAGATCAATTCTTGTAACACTAATATTCATCAAGATCAATCAAGCAGGAAGTAGGGTATTACCTCCATAGAGAGGGCCCGAACCTGGGTAAACATCGTGTCCCCTGTCTCTTGTTACCATCAAACTTAGACGCATAGTTCGGGACCCCATACCCGAGATCCACTGGTTTTGACACCGACAGGGACCAACACAAATGTGCTCCTTGGTTGTTTGTTCTTTGTTGCAACAGACTGTGCATCACCCCAGTACATCGGTATATGCACATGGTGCTAGTGCGTCCACTGTCCCGTGCAACTCTTTAGCTGTTGTTAATCTAAGTCCCTGTTTGGTTAAAAACTCCCTAGTCCCTACCTGCTTGGTTCCAGGGACTAAACATCGACTAGAGGTCATTAAATGACATGCTAAAAGACCATGTTACCCCTAGTAATGAACTAATAGAGATAAGGTGCGATGCGTGGCAGGGGCAACTGTTGGAAAAAGTCCCAAAATGTCTCTCCCTCGGGGTCTTATTTCTTTAGTCCCAAATGCCCACTTTTAGTCCCTAAAAGTCCCTCGTGTTTTGTTTAGATGGGACTGACACAGAGTTTTTTTAGTCCATCCACCAAAATGTCCTTGTAAACAAACACCCTCTAATAATGCCGCTGGAAAATTGATGCAATGCCACAGTTAAAAGAAAATTACATGTTTAACGAATTTTATTGTTAATATACTCTCTCTTTTAATATTAATCAATGCCACCATTTGAGAAATGCTACTGTCTTGCTTTGTTTCCCATTTAGATAAGGTAGATGCTTCTTTTTGTTGGCTTCTCTGTCATCCATCGTTATTGACCACTAGTTGTTTCCTTTGCAGCTCTGTGTAAACAGGGTTATCTGCTTCACCTCGTTGCCATTGTGACCTTTTATTGCACTACGCAAAACACTTTTGTTTTAAGATTGTTTTGTGCAATTCAACGAAAATGTCACACCGACAACATTGCTTGATTGCTTGATCTTAGTGGAACTGCACAAGAGGAGACCTTACTTCCTATCCGTGTTGGCAAATTTGGTTCAGATCTTCTTCTTGTGAGTTGTTTGAATTCCGCGTCATGAGAGGCCAGTACTAGCCTTCTTTCACATGATTTTGCAGTGTGCTTTCATATGTTGTGCTACTTGTATGGTAATATTGCTTGATTTTAGTGAATTGCACAAATGGAGACAAGACTTCCAATCTATATGTGCACCGTAATATCCCATTGAGGTAAGATAAGGATATTTCACAACTATTGGCCTGTATTTTGCCACTTTCATCAGAAAATTAATGTCATTGTTTAGTGCTATACTTGTGCAACCTAATTGACATGCCAAATCTTATATTGAAGGTGAGGCTTGTCTGTTATTGAACCAAGTGATGAAGGGGAAGAACAAGCGGAAGAAAAACAAAAATCAACTCCCAGTGCTGTAATGAAGCACTGGAACTGTGATGACACAAGTAATGATATAGTTTTGCATCTTAATTTATTGCTATGGCTAGAACGAGCAATTGTTTTGCCACTGATTTGATGCCACTCTGAATGTAATACGTAATTATCTCTACTTGTGCAAACAGGGATCTTCTTTGAAGATACCAAAATATTTTAGTGGAACTGCACAAGAAGATGTTGGAAACATCTATACTTCTACTAATTAGTGACTCTCTAGAAATTCCCACGTTAATTAGATTTTATGAGCCGTTAATCTGGTGGGACCGAATTATTACGGGTTAGATCGACTCATAGGAAAAAAACTCAAGTATCTCTCCCTTGACCCAACCCTCTCAAACCTCCCCATATAAAAATGCTCTCAATATCTCATGTCCCATATCTCTCCAACTAGAAAAAACTGACTTATCTCTCTCCCGTGACCCAAAACCTCACGTATCTCCAAGAAATTCTCATGTAAAAAACTTTTCTCAGGGGCACCAATGAAGCATCCATGTTAATATATATCTTATGAATCCAGAGCCGTATCAATCTCCAAGACACGCTACTGTTGTTCTCTCGATCTCCATCCATCAAACTTGGCTTGACCTACCACACTGCCCAATCGAGCAAGGGCTTCCACGAGCAGTGATCATGTAATCTTGGGAAGTATAAACACCATTCCTGCATGTGTTTGAACTTACATGCAAACTCACACTAGGTGCCAGGTACAAAGACTTTTTATCAACCAATTCAATGCCGCCTTCTTGACTGCTATTGGGAGTTTTGGACATATTCAGTACTGAAATCTACATGAGCTCGCATGCATGTTTTCTTTCATGTTGACATATACATGTTGCTTTTATTTTCTTTTTTGCATTGCTGGAACTCATCGCATACGCTAAAACATGGGAGATGTATACGGTACGTACTTCCATCCAGCAAATCCCGCAAAAAAAACGTAGACGTACTTTTCCATAAAAACACATAACACATAACATGTATGTAGCCGTATAAGCTATGTACTCTACCCTTTTTCCAACAAGTCCATAGCCTTATCAGACATGGACTCTCTCTATCTCTTTTTTGCATCAATAGACTTTTAACTCATTGTTTTAGCTTTTCACGTACGAACACCCACGTGCTGGTGGTTTTTTTGAACAACACGTGCTGGGCACAAAGATGCATCTTAGTAGCACATTAGAAGTAGTTTTATTTTGGTTCACAAACAACCATCTACTGCTATACAAACTAAGTCAGGAGTGCTCAGCCTTACTCTATTTCTGTTTTCAACTGGAAAGTTTGTTAAATTCCCAATCCAATTAAGAGACAATTAATGGATATGGGTAACCAATTGGTATATCCATGACAAGAGGGAAAAATCATATTGTTTGATTCATATAGCTGAAATGTTCTGGAGGGAAGTATTCTGGTGACTCTGTAATCTGTATGTGAACATGTAGTTCAGTTATGGATATTTAACCAGATGTTGTAGTACCCTAGGAGATAAAAACGGAAAGAGATTAGGGCTTATGCTGCATTCTTTGATGGATTCAACATTAAGTTGGGCCTATAAAGATGAAGTAATAATTGAACATGCACACATGTTGCAAGGTGTTATATTATCCCAGGGAGTGGGGCACCCAAGCTGTAGGTGGAGGACTTAGATTCATAATGAAATAATCTTTGTGACAGCATTATTTGAGAGAGAGAGAGACACACACATACAGAGAGAGAGAGAGAGAACAAAGATCAGTCAACAATAATAGGGTGCAATCATCAAGTGTGCTTATGCACCGCTCTGCATGTAGCAATAAAATGTATTGTTTATTTAGCCCGGCCGATTCTTGGATAGTTAAGAAGCAATAACAACAGCTGAGAAGGATCCTAATTTGTATGTACCTCTGGATTTCAGAAACTTTTGTTGACATCGACACTGAACTATGTTGTGTGACAAGATTTTTTATATTTTTTGCCACATGACTTGGTATACAGTCTAAATTAGAACAGTCAGAAGTTAGTTGATGGAGGCAATATATGTTATTTCTTTCGGCCATGGAGTTTTTGCACATGATTTTAAATGCTCCCTCATGTACTATAAAATCAATAAATGGTACTAAATAAATAGGAAACTCATAATTATGCACGACATGTTCTATTAAACTACAGAATCTTTCTTTTATAATAAACTATATGAGCTGAAATGTCGCATGCTGAGCTGGGAGATCATATGGTGTTAAATAGGATAATCCCTCTTATATGAAAAAAATATGAGCTTAAATGTCGTGAAACTAATTATTTAATTTTCCGTTTGCATACATACTGAGTTGAGAGATCATAGGGCTTATAGGCCATTGATTCTTTGTATTCAATCGAACTAGGACACATTTTTGCCAGGTTATGGCCACTACTCACTTTCACTAGCCCTTCAAGGATTTTTTTTGACATAGGGCTTGATTGGATTGTCGTTTTCCACACTTTTTCACCTGTAAAAGATACAAACCTCAATCGGTCATTTTCCTTTCCGGTGGAAATCACATATGGCTGGTGATATACACCTGCAAAAGTAATACAGGTGTATAAATTTATCCCCATTCATTGCGGGGCCTTATACTCCTTTGTGATCTACAATGGGAACTATTCCATTAGAGGCCATTCACATTCCTTTCAATAAAGTAAAAGATGGATCTCACCTTATTTTTGACACATGTCATAATAGAGAATCTAAAAAACTTGGTCAACATGAAAGAAAATATGAAAAGGCACCGTATTCAGGTTTAACTATACTTTGTTGATATTCGCACTGAACATTATTGCCATTTACTTCCTATTTAAACCATCTGAATGATTTGTTGTTGTTGTTGTTGTCTTTGTTGTGTTGTTTTTGTTGTTGTTTTTGTTGTTGTTGTTGTTGTTGTTGTTGTTGTTGTTGTTGTTGTTGTTGTTGTTGTTGTTGTTGTTGTTGTTGTTGTTGTTGTTGTTGTTGTTGTTGTTGTTGTTGTTGTTGTTGTTGTTGTTGCTGCTGCTGCTGCTGCTGCTGCTGGTGTTGTTGTTGTTGTTGTTGTTGTTGTTGTTGTTGTTATTGTTGTTGTTGTTGTTGTTGTTGTTGTTTCTCAAATACTAGGTGATGGATGTCATGGTTTTACTTTTCCAATCAGCCTCTCTTTCCAATGCTTTTGAAGAAACCACCGCCTCCTCCTAACTCGATGATCATGATCATGATGATGATACACATGTAAATATTTTATTATGTTTATGTTATACTAATTTCGTTTACTCTTTGTCATTGCAGGTGTTGATAGATGGTGGGCGCGGGTCGAGAGCGCTCCGAGCCTCCTTCCTCGGCGCGTGCTGGGAAGGGTGCTATTATTCCGTCCTAGCACCTTTGGAGAGCGCTAGTAGACCCTATGAAGACACCGGCGGGCGCTTCTTCTTTGGCCGGGAGAGGTCGAGGGAAGACGAAGAGGGCTGGTAGAGGTGGACGTGGCGGCGGGAGAGGTAGGAAGGATGATGCGCCTTCGTCGGCGCCACCCCAGCTGATTCTCCCGACCATCGGAGTGCTCCGCCTCAGGTGGACCCATCTGACTTGGACCCGTCTCGGACTCCGGTCCACGAGCCTTGGGTTGCCGAGCCTTCATACGACGAGACTCGGGTCCTAGAGTCTTCGTCCCAGGCGACTCGGGTCCCAGAGTCTTCGTCTCACATGACTCCGGAGGCTAGTTAAACTAATCAAGGAGTATATAGTAAGCATGGCCACCATAGTAGATAGCAACAGATGGTTCCGGAGAAGTGCTTCATCTGTATGCTCTACACAATAAGCCTCCTGACAAAGGTTGGTACTCGCCCACTGATTTCATCCATATGATTGAGCTTTGTCATCTCTATTGGTGTTGTGCTGTTGTTTAGATACTGTCATCAAAAAGTGGTATTGTCCTTGAGAAGTGCTTCATATGTGTTGTTTTAAAGATTCCCTTTCCTTTTTCGAGCAAAGAGGTATGCTGGCATTTAGTTGTCCTCTTGTCTTTGCACAACATGATCATCCTCCTTTGAAGAGGAATATCTAGTACGTGAAGTGACTAGTTCCGATTATGCCAGGATGAAGAAGCCCTGTCTATCTTCTCATCAGAAGGGGTAGTTGAAGGATGGTTACATTACCCCCCCCCCCCACAAGACCAAACTAACTTCAGCTTAGAAGGCATGACAAATCTCCATTTTCTTGCTGTGATGCGCGAGTACATTGTTGTTCTAGGATTCTTTCCGGTGAGTTCCATTTTTCTAAAAGTGTGCTCTACATGGACCATGTAGGTGCCTGTTTAAACTTCAATTCATAGTACAGTTTGCTTTATACTAATCACTTTTTTGTAGTGCAAACAGGGGTGCTCAGCTTGATTTCAATGGGAACTGCACAAAATGTTCATGAAAATACATCGAATCATTCATTTCCACCACAAGAAAGGATGTGCCGAGCGAATTTGGTTGATTTTGGTGGAACTGCACAAGAAGAAGAACTGGTTTATTTAGCACAAGGTGCCATGTCAATGTCCGAACTGATGGCAAACCCTGCCCATTCCACAATCGTAGGCATTTGATATTTTGGAATGGGACAACCTTGTCAAATTTTGCTCATTGATTTTAGCAAGAAGACATGCGTTTGATATTTTCGAATGGGACGCCCTTTGCTGTCGGCAGCATCGATCCATTTTTCTTTATTCTTTAGTTGTGAAGTAAATATTGGCTCTAACATGTGAATCGCTGAGATGCATAATCATCGATTACTTTTAATGTTCTCTATGAATTGCCAGGCTTGTATGTTAGATTGCAATGTACAGGAACGCTAAAAAGCTGCTCGAACTCTTTGTACTCCTTCTGTTCCTTTTTACTTTGCACATTGTGAAAGTGCATACTTTTTTCTATAAGATTGGTCAAAGTAGAGATACTTTGACTGCAAACAAAACTTGTATGCAGACTAGAAAGGACCGGAGGGAGTACATGTGAAACTGCTGCAAACGAGGTGATCACCCTAGGAATAATGCTAGTACGTATTGTTTTGCATGTTCATCCAATGCGAGTGATACAAGAATTCAAACTAATCAAAATAAATTCATTCATACATGGTCGGATTTCATATAAACATGCCGGATTTCATTACATTTCATATATTCTTCAACTAAAAAGGGGTGCGCTGGAGGTATAATTAATTAACCGAAGCTACCCACCTGTGTTCGGCTGAGCCGAACAGAAGCTTCAGTGACTTAACTGCAGGTGCAGTTGCATAACTGACATGTGGCCCAGATGCCTGTTGGGCCCACGTGTCAGTCAGCTAACTACACCAGCAGTTAAGTAGAAGCGGCGTCCTTCTCCAACATAGCTCTCTGACTCCACGTGGCCGCCAAGAAGCTAACCGTCAGTCAGTGGTCAACCCGCCTAGCTTGTCACAGAGATTAGGGCAACTAGGAGCCCAATGATCAGGATCCCCACATGACAAACACCTTTCTTCTTGTCATTCTTCTTCTTGAAGTTCGTGTGTTGCACAACCTTGTTCTTCCCATCAAAGTTTGCTTTACCATCAAACTTGCCCTTGTTCTTGAACTTGTGGGGCTGGATGTTCTTCTTCTGTACCAGATTGGCACTAGATCCGCCCTCAATTCCTCGAGCACGTGTGTCCTTTGCTCTGGCTTTTTCTTCCACATCAAGAGTGCCAATGAGATCCACGAAGGAGGAAGCTTAGTGATGATACCTCCGGCAACAAATTTGTCCGGTAGCATACAACTGAAGTGTTCAATTTCTCTAGCAAATGACTGTATCTCATGAGCGTGCTCAACCACGGAGCGCTCTTCAATCATCCTGTAATCATAGAATTGCTCCATGATGTACAGCTCAGTGCCAGGAACCGGAGGGTAGCAGCAGTGGCCTTACTTGGACACGAGCGGCGGCGACCTACCGTGTTCTACTCTTCCTCGTTTTCTATGTGGTGCGGCCGCGTTGGCAGAGGGGCGCATCCTCAGCGGAGCCGCGATGTCCTCTGTCTCGTTGCCGGCGGGCGGCGCCTCGGCGGTGCGGGGGAATCCTCCCCCTCATTGCCGGCAGGGTGGGGCCTCGGCGGAGCCGGCGGTGTCCTCTGCCTCGTTGTTGGCGCCACGGGGCCTTGGCGGAGGAGGGCCTCGTTGACGCCAGCGGAGCGGGGACTCGTCGGAGCCGACATTGTACTCTACCTCATCCTCGGTCTCGCCAAACAGAGGCCTCACCCGCTTCATCGCCCTCTTTGTAGGCGGCCACAGCCTCCGCCACCCACATGTGGTACGGCCAGCGCTCGAGGCGACCCTCGTGGACGGAGCGGTACGAGTCGAGCAGCGCCTCCTTCTTCACCCGCTCCGCGGCGATCTGCTCCTCCACCTGCAGGTGCGCTTGGAGGAGATGGTGGTTGTAGGCGGCATCGGCCTACGCCTCCCGGAACTGCTTCTCACGCTTCTGCCTCACCGTCACTACAAAAAAAACACATCCGTGACATTTTGGGCCGAACGAATTTTTTCTGTCATACATATGACACTTCTATGATGATAATTGTGACAAAACCCGTTATCATCATAGATATGGTGGGCTCCTACTTCTATGACAAAAATCATGATAGAAAATGGGCTTTTCATCCTGGGCGAGACGGAGACGCAGCTGCATGACATTCTTTGGGCCATCCATGAGGGAAAAAACCATGGTAGAAGCGAGGGGGAGGAAAATTTCGGGGAGTTCCCGGTTACGGTGGGAGGTCGGGGGCCGAGCGATGCGCGTTTCTCTCATACACGTACGCGCGTTTGTGCGAGGCGTTGGCTCTAATTGAACCCGAGCGATTACACTGCAGGCTACGCGTTACTGAACCCGAGCGATCGATCGATGGCTGTTAACTGAACCCGATCGAGCAATTCCTTCGCTACTGCTGCTAACTGAGGCCGATCGATGGGATGAACAGTCAGCATTGCGGGGGGGTTGGATGAATAGTGAGCGGTGGCATTGCCTCTGGATGAATAGGACACCGTGGTGTGGTGGAGGGCTGGATGAACAGTAGACGATGGAGGGGTGCCCGTGGAGGGGTGGATGAAGAGGACCCCATGGTGTGGAGGCTGGATGAATAGTAGACGGTGGAGGGGTGCCCGTGGAGGGGTGGTTGAACAGGACCCCGTGGTGTGGAGGGCTGGATGAACAGTAGACGGTGGAGGGGTGCCTGTGGAGGGGTGGTTGAACAGGACCCCGTGGTGTGGAGGGCTGGATGAATAGTAGGTGGTGGAGGGGTGGTTGAATAGTAGCCGGTGGAGTAGCACGCGGTGGAGGCTGGATGAACAGGAGCCCGTGGAGGCTGGAGGAGGTCGACAGTGGAGATGAACAGTATCGCGTGGAGTCCCGTTTTGCGGTACGCCACACCCCTCCCGATGAACAGGACCCCCGTTTCGACCGTAGCGCTCCAACACAAGTCTGTTTCCTCCGTTTTGTGGTACGCCACACCCCTCCCGATCAACAGGACCCCCGTTTCGACCATAGGAGGTACGTTTCCTCCGTTTTGCGGTATGCCACACCCCTCCCGATGAACAGGATCCCGTTTTGAACGTGGCCCGTCGAACACAAGGCCAATTCCTCCGTTCTGCGATACGCCAGGCCTCGTTTCCATCGCCTGTTCCATCCAAGCCAACCCGATGAACACAACGCATTCCGTTGCCTCCCCATGAACACGACGCATTCCATTGCCTCCTCATGAACACGACGACGACGCTGTTTCTCCGTTCCGACCCAGCCATGTACACGATCCCTCGCCGTACATATGCGCGAGTAGGCGTTCGAGACCCCGCCCGTATGTTCACATACGTGGCCGTACTTTCTTTGTTGCACCCTGACCGCTGTACGTATGTGTACATGCTACGTGTGCGCCTCTACTACGACACTTTCGCGCCTCTACATTGACTAGTATATATCTATGTACACGTTCGCAACCAAAATGACAATGCTACGTGCGCTTCGACCAGGTGGGTCCCGACTGTCAGGCACTTCCTTGCATGCGAAGATGTATCTGGTGGGTCCCAGTAGTCAGGGCACGAATCGTTTTGTTTATTTTTGCCCGGACACACTTCCTTGCGTGCGAAGGTGTAGCTGGTGGGTCCCAGCAGTCATGGGGGAAACGTTTTTCTCACGAAATACGGTGGACCGTCTGGTGGGTCTCTGCTGTCAGGTGGAGGAATAATTATTTTGCACGTAATAAGGAGGCACTTCCTTGCTGCGGCCGTGGACCCAGCTGTCAGCCTCTCCAAGTACAGTCCATAACCGATGGAAGTCATTCCTTGACCATGTTGACCACGCCGCGCCGAGAGCACCAGGGCGGTGGACGACGGCGAGGCCTAGGAAGGGGACAACGGGGAGCCGGGGAAGACGCGGCGGTGGAAGCCTGTGCAGAGAGGAGTACGAGGGTTCACTGGTTCGGCTGCTGTGTGAGGCTGCCGTCGCCGCCGGGCCTGGCCAGCGGTGGGAATAGTAGGGGCCGGTGAGGCCTCCGCGGCAGCACAGCCGGCCACGGGAGGCAGGAGCATGCGGCACGACCGGCGCTGCTTTGGGCGGCTGGAGCAAGAAGACCAGAGGTTGAAGAAGCACTACGGCCGTTGGATAGACATCGTACGGTCACTGGAGCTAGAATAGTTCATATTGACTAAAGTTGACAAAGCCCCCGTCCCAGTCAACTTAGTCAGCCTCCCACCATGGTGGGTCCCAGCTAATAGGGGGAGTTTTCATTTTTTTTGTGCGTAATAAGGAGGCACTTCCGGTGGGTCCGAGCTAACAGCGGGGGGAACGTTTTTTTCGCGAAATACGGTGGCCCATTCGGTGGGTCCGAGCAGTCACGGGGGAACGTTTTTTATGAAATAAGGTGGCCCGTCCGGTGGGTCCCTGCTGTAAGGTGGAGGAATAATTATTTTGCGCATAATAAGGAGGCACTTCCTTGCGGCCGCCTGGACCCAGCTGTCAGCCTCTCCATGAATAGTACTCTTCCGATGGAAGTCGGTCATTGACCATGTTGACCACGACGCGCCGAGAGCACCTGGGCGGTGGTCTGGACGACGGCGAGGCCTAGGAAGGGGACGACGTGGAGCCGGGGAAGATGCGGCAGCGGAAGCCGCGCGGAGAGGAGTACGAGGGTTCACTGGTTCGGCTGTGGTGTGAGGTTGCCGTCACCACAGAATAACAGGGGGTGTGGGTGAGTGGAGGGATGGCCTGGCCAGCGGTGGGAGTAGTATGGGGGCGGTGAGGCCTCTGCCGCAGCACAGCCAGCCACGGGAGGCAGTAGCAGGCGGCACGACCGGCGCTGCTTTGGGTGGCTGGACCAAGAAGACCAGAGGTTGAAGAAGCACTACGGCCGTTGGATGGACATCGTACGGTCACTGAAGCTAGAAACGTTTATTATTGACTAAGTTGACAAAGCCCTTGGTATGCTCCAACTTAGTAGGCCCACAGGTCAGCTTCGGAAACGGTGCGCCCCAGATGTCAGGGGGAGGAATCATTTTTTGGGCGGCCGAAGCTAAGAATATCCGAGATTGAAGAAGAAGCACGACATCCGTTGGATAGACATCCAACGGCCACTGCTGCTA
Source organism: Triticum monococcum (assembly GCA_034509565.1). Taxonomy (NCBI): domain Eukaryota; kingdom Viridiplantae; phylum Streptophyta; class Magnoliopsida; order Poales; family Poaceae; genus Triticum; species Triticum monococcum. The sequence goes on along the minus strand of CM067843.1, from coordinate 95,566,402 downwards.
GAACCGTGTGTTGACTATAACAAGTTGGCAAAGCCTTGCATACACGTCAACTTATTATTTTAGGGGACGCGTTACATAGTAGGCCCACAAGTTTGTGGCAGAGAACTTATAGCCCGTTTGCGTTTTGTAAGAATGTACAGCCCATTTTGGAACTCTAATGGAATTTACAACAACCCATTTACAGTTTGTTAAAAGTACAGCCCATTTTCTAGCTAGGACAATGATTAATAATTTCAACCAACCGTTGAAGACAAAATTCAATAAAATTTCCCACATTTTGATGGGCTCCGAAATATTTTTATCCCGAAATTTCTAGTCAGATTAAATATAAATTTGTATTACGTAAAAATCCAACGAAACATTGCGCGCGCAACAATGAAAATTTAAGATTTTCAAGATCCATAAATAATATTTTATAAACTAATTTCGTGTTTGGTGCATTTTTCATAGTTACTGCCCAGTTTTTATAATTACATCCCATTTATTATTTTTTAAAGCCCATTTTCCTGTTAAGCCTAATGCATCCCTCCTAGGAAAGGTTTGCAGCCCAGCGGGGCGGAGAATAACAAGTTGACCTTCCTGGGTATTCCTCAAAAAGACGTATAGCTGGGCAAGCCATTTTCATGTTGAAAAAATAAGTATCTGGGCTGGATATCTGGCCTGGGCTAGACGGGCCACAACCCGCCCAGTTAATACCCCGCTCTGCTATGAACAACAACGAAATCATCACAAGAAAAACTCTGCAGTGCTCACGCCTCAAAAACACAAATACTGCTCAAGCTGCTTGGTCCCAACTGTGAGCCGCACCTTGTGCAATTCTCTCGTTTATATTGACTACATAGGTTGACAATGGTGTGGGACCGTGATGTCAGGAAACCAGGAGAAAGCAAAAAAATATAGTTGTACATAATAAGGAGGCACTTGCGTACATACGGCAATGGTCCTAGTGGGTCGCCAGTGTCATCCAGTCAAAATAAAGTCATCTCCTGAATCCTCATGTTCGTTGATGATGTTAACAATGCTCGGCGCCACGGCGAGCGCAACAACTCGGAGGACAACGGAGAGGGCCTCGCGGACCCTACGGATGGTCTGATACAGCGCCCGCTACTCATTCAGGAAGCCATGATCATTGGACACTGATACGTCCATTTTGCATCATGCTTTTATATCGATATTTATCGCATTAGGGACTATTATTTCACTTCATGTCACAATACTTATGGCTATTCTCTCTTATTTTACAAGGTTTATATAAAGAGGGTGAATGCCGGCAGTTGGAATTCTGGTCTGGAAAAGGAGCAAATATTAGAGACCTATTCTGCGCAACTCCAAAAGTCCTGAAACTCCACGGAACGTCTTAAAAGAAATAAAGAAAAATCCACGCCAAACATGAAGGCCAAGGGGCCCACACCCTACTCACGAGGGTGGGGGCGCCCCCCCCCCTAGGGTGCACCCCCTACCTCGTGGGCCCCCTGGTGGCTCTCCGACGCCCATCTTCTCCTATATGAGGTCTTTTGATGAGAAAAAAATAGGAAGGAACTTTTTGGGACGAGACTCCACCGCCACGAGCCGGAACCTTGGCGGATCCAATCTAGAGCTCCGGTAGAGCTGTTCTGCCAGGGAAACTTCCCCCTGGAGGGGGAAATCATCACCATCGTCATCACCAACGCTCCTCTCATCGGGAGAGGGCAATCTCCATCAACATCTTCACCAGCACCATCTCATCTCCAAACCCTAGTTCATCTCTTGTATCCAATTCTTGTCTCAAAGTCCGGGATCGGTGCTAGTAGGTTGCTAGTAGTGTTGATTACTCCTTGTAGTTGATGCTAGTTGGTTTATTTGGTGGAAGATCATATGTTCAGATCCTATATGCATATTATTACCCCTCTGATTATGAACATGAATATGCTTTGTGAGTAATTACGTTCGTTCCTGAGGACAACAGAGAAGTCTTGCTATGAGTAGTCATGTGAATTTGGTATTCGTTTGATATTTTGATAAGATGTATGTTGTCTAGCCTCTAGTGGTGATATGTGAACATCGACTACATAACACTTCACCATTATTTGGGCCTAGAGGAAGGCATTGGGAAGTAATAAGTAGATGATGGGTTGCTAGAGTGACAGAAGCTTAAAACCCTAGTTTATGCGTTGCCTCGTAAGGGGCTGATTTGGATCCACATGTTTCATGCTATGGTTAGGTTTACCTTAATACTTTTGTTGTAGTTGCGGATGCTTGCAATAGTGGTTAATCATAAGTGGGATGCTTGTTCAAGTAAGAACAGCACCCAAGCACCGGTCCACCCACATATCAAATTATCAAAGTATTGAACGCGAATCATATGAACGTGATGAAAACTAGCTTGACGACATTCCCATGTGTCCTTGGGAGCGCTTTTCCTATTATAAGAGTTTGTTCCGGCTTGTCCTTTGCTACAAAAGGATTGGGCCACCTTGCTGCACTTTATTTACTTTTGTTACTTGTTGCTCATTACAACCTATCTTATCACAAAAATATCTGTTACTACTTATTTCAGTACTTGCAGAGAATACCTTGCTGAAAACCGCTTATCATTTCCTTCTGCTCCTCGTTGGGTTCGACACTCTTACTTATCGAAAGGACTATGATAGATCCCCTATACTTGTGGGTCATCAAGACTCTTTTCTGGCGCCGTTGTCGGGGAGTGTAGTGCCTTTGGTAGGTGGAATTTGGTAAGGAAAAAATTATATAGTGTGCTGAAATTTACTGTCACTTGTTACTATGGAAAGTAATTCTCTGAGGGGCTTGTTCGGGGTATCTTCACCCTGTCCAGTAGAGCAAAGAGTTGCTCCTCAACCTACTGAACCTATTGAAAATGAAATTCCTTATGAGTATCCTTCGGGTATGATAGAAAAACTGCTAGCTAATCCTTCTACAAGAGATGGAACAAAGCATCCTGATGAGCATTTAATATATGTAGATGAAGTTTGTGGATTATTTAAACTTGCAGGTATACCCGATGATGTTGCTAAGAAGAAGGTCTTCCCTTTATCTTTGAAGGGAGGCGCATTGATATGGTATAGGCTATGTGATGATATGAGATCATGGGACTATAAAAGATTAAAGCTGGAATTTCATCAAAAGTATTACTCTATGCATCTTGTTCATCGTGATCACAATTATATATATAATTTCTGGCCTCGCGAAGGAGAAAGCATCGCTCAAGCTTGGGGAGGCTTAAATCAATGTTATATTCATGCCCCAATCATGAGCTCTCAAGAGAAATAATCATGCAAAGTTTTTATGCTCGGCTTTCTGAAAACAATCACACCATGCTCCATACTTCTTGTGCTGGCTCTTTTATGATGAAGACTATTGAATTCAGATGGAATTTATTGGATAGAATTAAATGCAACTCTGAAGATTGGGACCTCGATGAAGGTAAGGAGTCAGGTATGACACCTAAGTTTGATTGTGTTAAATCTTTTATGGATACCGATATTTTCCGTAAGTTTAGGACCAAATATGGACTTGACTCTGAGATAGTAGCTTCTTTTTGTGAATCTTTTGCTACTTATGTTGTTCTCCCTAAGGATAAGTGGTTTAGATATCATCCTCCCATAGAAGTAAAAGTAGCTGCACCAACTAAAGTTGAAGAAAAGACTGTCACTTATAATGATCCTATTGTTCCTACTTCTTATATTGAGAAACCACCTTTCCCTATTAGAATAAAGGATCACGCTAAAGCTTCAACTGTTGTTCGTAAAAGCAATATTAGAACTTATACACCTCCGGAGCAAGTTAAAGTAGAACCTAATATTGCTATTGTTAAAGATCTCTTGTCTGATAATATTGATGGGCATGTTATTCAGTTCGAAGGTGAAACTGCTAGAATTGCTAAACCTTGTGATAAGGATAAACATAGACCTGTGGTAGGCGTGCCTGTTATTTCTGTTAAAATAGGAGATCATTGTTATCATGGCTTATGTGATATGGGTGCTAGTGCTAGTGTTATACCTCATGACTTATACAAAGAAATTAAGAATGAAATTGCACCTGTTGAGTTAGAAGATATTGATGTTACTATTAAACTTGCTAATAGAGATACTATTGCACCAATTGGAATTGTTAGAGATGTTGAAGTCTTGAGTGGGAAAACTAAATATCCTGCTAATTTTCTTGTTCTTACTTCTCTGCAAGATAGCTTTTGTCCAATTATATTTGGTAGACCCTTCTTAAATAATGTCAATGCTACCACAGACTGCACTAAGAATATTGTTACTGTTGGCTTGGATAATATGGTTCATGAGTTTAATTTCTCTAAATTTAGTAAACAACATCGTGAGGAAGAATTACCTAGTAAGGATGAAATTATTGGTCTTGCTTCTATTGCCGTACCTCCTAGTGATCCTTTAGAACACTATTTGCTAGACCATGAAAATGATATGTTCATGAAAGAAAGAAGGGAAATAGATGAAGTATTCTTTAAACAGGAACCTATTCTGCATCACAACTTGCATGTTGAAATTTTAGGGGATCCACCTCCACCCAAGGGTGATCCCGTGTTTGAGCTCAAACCTTTGCGTGATAATCTTAAATATGCTTATCTTGATGAAAAGAAGATCCATCCTGTTATTATTAGTGCTAACCTTTCAGAGCATGAAGAAGAAAGATTATTGAAAACTCCGAAGAAGCACCATGCTGCTATTGGATATACTCTTGATGATCTTAAGGGCATTAGTCCCACTCTATGTGAACATAAAATAAATTTGGAAGCAGATGCCAAACCAGTTCGTGATCCTCAACGACGTCTGAATCCTAAAATGAAAGAAGTGGTAAGAAAAGAAATACTAAAGCTTCTGGAGGCAGGTATAATCTATCCCGTTGCTGATAGTGAGTGGGTAAGTCCTGTCCATTGTGTCCCCAAGAAGGGAGGTATTACTGTTGTTCCTAATGATAAAGATGAATTGATTCCACAAATTAAATAAAGCTACTAAGAAAGATCATTACCCCTTACATTTTATTGATCAAAGGCTAGAAAGATTATGCAAACATACACACTATTGATTTCTAGATGGTTATTCTGGTTTCTCTCAAATACTTGTGTCAGCTAGAGATCAATCAAAGACTACTTTTACATGCCCTTTTGGTACTTTTGCTTATAGACGTATGCCTTTGGTTTATGTAATGCACCTTCTACCTTTCAAAGATGCATGATGGCTATATTCTCTGACTTTTGTGAAAAGATTTGTGAGGTTTTCATGGACGACTTTTCCGTCTATGGTTCCTCTTTTGATGATTGATTAAGCTATCTTGATCGAGTTTTGCAGAGATGTGAAGAAACTAATCTTGTCTTGAATTGGGAAAAGTGCCACTTTATGGTTAATGAAGGTATCGTGTTGGGGCACAAAGTTTCTGAAAGAGGTATTGAAGTTGATAAAGCCAAGGTTGATGCTATTGAAAAGATGCCATGTCCCAAGGACATCAAAGGTATAAGAAGTTTCCTTGGTCACGCCGGATTTTACAGGAGGTTCATTAAGGACTTCTCAAAAATTTCTCGGCCTCTGCCTAATTTATTGCAAAAAGATATACCATTTGACTTTGATGATGATTGTGTAGAAGCATTTGAAATACTTAAGAAAGCATTAGTCTCTACACCAGCTGTTCAGCCACCTGATTGGAACCTACCCTTTGAAATTATGTGTGATGCTAGTGATTATGCTGTAGGTGCTATTCTAGGGCAAAGAGTTGATAAGAAATTAAATGTTATTCATTATGCTAGTAAGACTCTAGACAATGCTCAAAGAAATTATGCTACTACTGAAAAAGAACTCTTAGCAGTTGTATTTGCTTGTGATAAGTTCAGACCTTATATTGTTGATTCTAAAGTAACTATTCAAACTGATCACGCTGCTATTAAATATCTTATGGAAAAGAAAGATGCTAAACCTAGACTTATTAGATGAGTTCTCTTGCTTCAAGAATTTGATTTGCATATTGTTGATAGAAAGGGAGCTGATAACCCCGTTGCAGACAACCTGTCTAGGTTAGAAAATATTCTTGATGACCCACTACCTATTAATGATAGCTTTCCTGACGAACAATTAAATGTTATACGTACTTCTCATAGTAGTCCATGGTATGCTGATTATGCTAATTATATTGTTGCTAAATTTATACCACCTAGTTTCACATACCAACAAAAGAAATTTTTCTTCTATGATTTGAGACATTACTTTTGGGATGACCCACATCTTGATAAAGAAGGAGTGGATGGTGTTATTAGACGTTGTGTACCTGAGCATGAACAGGAACATATCCTACGCAAGTGTCATTCCGAATCTTATGGAGGACACCACGCTGGAGATAGAACTACACATAAGGTATTGCAATCTAGTTTTTATTAGCCTAATCTCTTCAAGGATGCCCATAAGTTTGTCTTGTCTTGTGATGAATGTCAAAGAATTGGTAATATTAGTAGACGTCAAGAAATGCCTATGAATTATTCACTTGTTATTGAACCGTTTGATGTTTGGGGCTTTGATTATATGGGACCTTTTCCTGCCTCAAATGGATATACACATATTCTAGTTACTGTTGATTACGTTACTAAGTGGGTAGAAGCTATTCCAACTAGTAGTGCTGATCATAACACTTCTATTAAAATGCTTAAAGAAGTTATTTTCCCGAGGTTTGGAGTCCCTTGATATTTAATGACTGATGGTGGTTCACACTTTCTTCATGGTGCTTTCCGTAAAATGCTTGCTAAATATGATGTTAATCATAGAATTGCATCTCCTTATCACCCACAGTCTAGTGGTCAAGGAGAGTTGAGCAATAGAGAGCTCAAATTAATTTTGCAAAAGACTGTTAATAGGTCTAGAAAGAATTGGTCCAAGAAACTTGATGCATTATGGGCTTATAGAACTGCATACAAAAATCCTATGGGTATGTCTCCGTATAAAATGGTCTATGGAAAAGCATGTCACTTACCTCTAGAACTAGAACATAAGGCATATTGGGCTATTAAAGAGCTTAACTATGATTTTAAACTTGCCGGTGAAAAGAGGTTATTTGGTATTAGCTCACTTGATGAATGGAGAACCCAAGCCTATGAAAATGCCAAGTTGCTTAAATAAAAAGTTAAAAGATGGCATGATAAAAGGATACAAAAGCGTGAGTTTAATGTAGGTCATTATGTATTGCTATACAACTCGCGTTTAAGATTTTTTGCAGGAAAACTTCTCTCTAAATGGGAAGGCCCCTATGTTATCGAAGAGGTCTATCGTTTCGGTGCCATAAAAATCAACAACTTCGAGGGCAGAAATCCGAAGGTGGTAAACGGTCAAAGAATCAAACATTATATCTCAGGTAATCCTATAAATGCTGAAACCAGTATTATTGAAACCGTAACCCCGGAGGAATACATAAGGGACACTTTCCGAAACGTTTCAGACGCCGAAAAGGAATAGGTATGTGGTATGGTAAGTAAACCGACTCCAAAACAATTTTTAAGGCAATATTTCTTTGTTTTGGAATATTTAGAGAAATAGAAAAATAAGTAGTAGTCCAGGAAGGACACGAGGGTGGTGGGCGCCCCCCCCTACCTCGTGAGCACCTCGTGTGCCTTCCGGACTCCCTTTTCTTGCACGTTACGTATTTTGGTCAGTAAAAATTCATTATATAATCTCCCGGGGGTTTTGACTCCCGTATCACGCAAAAATCTCTTGTCTTTGTTTTGAGCTGTTTTTCTGACAAATCTAGATTATCATGACGTCCCCAAGTGCTTCCAAGGACAAGTTCTTCGAGAAGGTCATCAACCCTTACCTCGCGGAGGTGTTGCGACACCCTCAAACCATTGAGATGCATGATGGGTTGTTGCACACCCGCGATGTTGAGGGACCAAAGGGAACCGGAAGCATGGAGACGAGGCTCGAAGCAATGGAGCAACAAATTTTCAAGTGCCATGGGATGGTGGAGCATGGAATCAACGCTAGCCATGCGATGCTCGCGGAGTTCACTAACAACTAGAAGCCGGATGCCAAGAACACCGAGGAGGCCATCTTCAAGCTCAAATCTATGACCGGCGAAACCAAAACTGTGAGTATGAATATAGATTCAAAAGAATGAGTTTGACTGCAGATTCGAGGATTCTGGAGACTCGATCATCCTTCTATGAAGGTGAACATATGCCTTGGAAGATGGATGACAAGCCCGCATCATCAACAACACCTCCATCTTCTTGACCAACCAAGGAGATATAATCACATGGGTATGGGCACTCCCCTTGGCAACTGCCAAGCTTGGGGAGGTGCCCCGGTATCGTATCACAATCACAACTCTTATCTTTACCATTTTTCTTAGTTCGATCCTATTAGTAGTATCTTGATCCAGTAGAATAAAGTTTATGGCATGATCTAGTTTTGAGTTTTGCTTTATGATCTCTCTATGTAATCGACTCCGTGAGCTATATATAATAAAGATTAGTGTTGAGTCAAGGGCTTGATTATTTTGCCATGATCTTGGGTGAATAAAAGAAAAGAGAAAAAGAATAAAAAGAAACAAAAAGTTCATATTGATCTTATTGAGAGTAATGACTTCACATAGAAAGAGTATGATGATTATAAGTTGTTGGGAGCTGGAAGACATAGCTTTGGTCATTGTTGCAATTAATAGGAAGTAATAAGGAAAGAGAGGTTTTCACATATAGATATATTATCATTGACATCTTTTATGATTGGGAGCACTCATTAAAATATGACATGCTAAAGAGTTGATGTTGGACAAGGAAGACAACGTAATGAGTTATGTATTTCTTATATCTGAGATAAAGTATGTTGTCATGGATCCTCTAACTTGTTGAGCTTGCCTTTCCCCCTCATGCTAGCCAAATTCTCAACACCAAGTAGAAATGCTACTTGTGCTTCCAAATACCCTTAAACCAGTTTTGCCATGAGAGTCCACCATATCTACCTATGGATTGAGTAAGATCCTTCAAGTAAGTTGTCATCGGTACAAAGCAATAAAAATTGCTCTAAATATGTATGATTGATTGGTGTGGTAGAAATAAGCTTTGTACGATCTTGTGATGTGGAAGTAATGAAAGCGACGGACTGCACAGTAAAGGTTCATATCACAAGGGGAATATAAAGTGACATTCTTTCGCATTGAGATTTTGTATATCCAACCATAAAAGCGCATGGCAACATCTGCTTCCCTCTGCGAAGGGCCTATCCTTTATTATATTCTACCTTATGCTAGAGTCATGGTGATCTTCACCTTTTCTTTTTCATTTTATCCTTTGGCAAGCTCATCATGTTGGAAAGAACATGATATATATATATATAATTGGATGTAGGGGAGCATGAACCATTATTGTTGACATTACCCATGAGGTAAAAGGTTGTGGGGCAAAACTATAAGCTCCTATCTTTCTCTGTGTCCGATTAAAACTCCGTAACCACAAGTATCGCATGAGTGTTAGAAATTATGGAGGACTAAATGATAGTTGAGTATGTGGACTTGCTTTTTAGCTCTGACATAGACTCTTTCCGATGTTATGATAAATTGCAATTGCTTCAATGACTGAGATTATAGTTTGTCGGAGCCCAATAAGGTTTATGATTTATACTTTTGCATTGTGAATAGATCATCACTTGAACATAAGTAATCATATGTCGGTGTACAAAAAGAGGGGTACACTTTTTGTACCCCTATAACTATGCACGGGCAGTCTGAGCCACGGGCACCACCACACTGAGCAAGGCAAGGCAGGTGAGCCAAGGTAAGGCCGAAGCTCAGGAGAAGCAGAACGACGCCAAGACCAAGACCACAAAGAGCAAAGGGGACGAAGCGGACCCCCCCGGCAAGATCCTTGCCGGGAGGCGGTTTTAGCAAACCCGGCAAGACAATTGCCATGGCAGCTCGCCCCACACCTATGGAGTAAGTCACCCTTGAGTCCACTGCCCCCATGGGGCAAGGATTCGGGAGACATCCCCGTGATGGCATGCAGATCTTTGTGAAGACATTCAAGATCAGATACACCCTTTAGAAGATGATGATCCTTGGCGGTATCCCAGCCAAGGAGGACCACAAGGCCCCCGGCAAGAGCCTTGCCGGGGATGACAGCAGGCGCCACGGCAGGACCCTTGTCGGGACCCGGGCAAGGCCCTTGCCAACAACACCCGTAGGGCCACCATCAGGCCCACGCCAGTCAAACCTCCACAGCCGTTCGCATGCAGCTGCCGACCCAACCAGCTGGGCAGGTACCTGCGTGGTGGCATGCAGATCTTCGTGGAGACCCACCACTGCGCCACCTCAGCTGCCTGCCTGCCTACATGGCACCGCGGGCGCCGCTGGCCAGGGCGTGTGTCGACACGAGAGGGAGCGGCGACGGACGATACAGGGCTCTCCCCCGTCCCCGATAAAGCAAGGACACCTGGGCAAGACGCATTGAATGCGCCGTGTCATGTAATGCAAGGGATAACCTCACATCACTGTACCCTTTCCACCTCCTGTGTGCCACTGTGGCAACCCCTTTCCTATAAAAGGAGGTCCAAGGCGACTAGGAGGAGGATTCGGCTTTTTGGAGCTCCTCACGCCCCATAGCTAGCTCAAGAACATAAATATACAATCCACCAAAGAAGGAGTAGGGTTTTACGCATCCTCGTGGCCCGAACCTGGATAAACGAACCGTGTGCTATCTGTTTGATCCTCTATTCTCATGACCCCGCGCCCCGCAACCGTAGTAGGGATTCTTGTGATCCCATAGGTGTTGTTCCCATCGACATCTTTGGCGCGCCAGGTAGGGGAGCGCAGTTGTGAGAATCGGCTCTAGCAGTTAGCCCGACACTCCTTCATCTTCGTGACCCTTGAAGAAGAAAGGAGGCCAGAAGATCGACACTCGAGCGATCGCAAACAGAAGCTAAGTTACACTGAACCCTTATTTATGCTACCCTTCTTATTTGAGGTTATTCCCCCCGGAGATATTTGCTTTGTATGAGAAACCTGCACGCCTGGGGGCTCTACCACGATCGGCAACGCCCTTGCCCTGTTTCGAGTCCGCTCAGCAGCTCAAGCGGCTGCGTCGAGAATGGCAGAGTAGCCTTCCGCGATCAGCAACGCCCCCGATTCTGACTCGAGTCAAGCTCGACAGTTCGAGCGGCCGCGTTCAGAACGGAAAGGTGGCTCGTCCGGCAGCACGCGTACCCGACTGGCCATGGGGATCCTTCCCCAAAACACCGATAGGGGCTTCGGCGCCGGCAAGCCTTCCCGATCGACGTAGGGCACGCATACAAAGAGGAATTGAACGGGGAAATAACATGCATGAAAATTAAGAGTACTTCAAAGTTATATTACATCACATCATAGCTATGGTTCTAACTAAAGATAAAATTTGTCTTGGTCGGGAACCCGCAGCGGCGAAGAAGAACGGGATGCCTGTCACATCCCTAGCTTCTGGCATTTCACTAGGCTAGTTTCATGTGTGCATCATGTTTAAATTTTGCCTAAACTTGAAATGGGGATGTTCAAACCCTAGCACCAAATGAAATCCATCTAGGATCACAATGAAATATTCTCAATGATCCCAAAATGCCCTTTGGAAATGTTCATCATTTCTGATAAAGGTAAAAACCTCTGCCAAAAATGATAAACATATTTCTAGGTCATTTCTGGATTTTGAATTAACTCATATTGTAATTGAATTGGGGCATTTAAATCCTATAAATATTTTAAATGCTCTAATAATTCTGAAACTAGTTGAGGGTTGTTGGGAATAATTTCAACAGTGCCCACAAATATTTTCAGGATTTTTGGAAATGCTCTGGCATTTTTAATAAAGACAAAACGATTGAAGGAAATAGAAAACAGAAACAATTAATAAAAGAGAGAGGAGAAAGGAACCTACCTGGCCCACTTACCTGTAGCCGGACGAGCTTGACCAGCCCAGCCCACCTACCTCGTCGCTCGTCGTCTTCCTCTGCTAGTAGGCAGAGGCGAAGATGCACGCGCGTGCCGGGAGGCCTCCACCTCCTGCTTCCCGCTGGCGGCGTCCCTGCGAGTCCAGCTGCTTACCTGGAGACGCCATGCTGCCCCCCGACTCTCTCTCTCTCTCTCTCTCATCCCCATCCTCTCCCCTGGCTCTCTCCCTCGCACGCACCGAACGCAGCCGCGATCGCCGCTCACCGTTGCCGCACCCAGAGCCTCCCCCTCGACCCCTCAACATGCCCAGTAGCTCCGCTACCTCATCCTCGACCTCCTCGCCAAGCCAAGCGACGCCGGACGCCCTCACCACCGTCTTCTTCAACCTCGGGCCACCGAGATCGCCGGCGACCATGCGCCCACTCCGACGCTTCCCCGAGCTCGCTGAGGCCACCGAACGAACCGTTCTGAGCTCATGCGTGGATCCCCTCCTTCCTCCCCTTCGATTTCAAGCCGTAGACATCGTCCCCTTGACGACCGTAGCCGCCGCCGGTTGAGCTCGTCGTCGGCGCACCTCGGGCGACCAAATGGTCACCCCGACGAGTCCAACTTTCTCCCCGCATCACGTAGTGCCCCGCTAGACCTTCGCCTCGCTCGTTAGCACACCACAGCGCTAACCCACACCAGCCCTGAACTCCGGCAGCCGCCGCGGGTTCCACTCCAGCGAACTCCGGCCACCCCCGCACCTCCTGTTGGTCTCCCTAGATGCTTTTATATCGATATTTATCGCATTAGGGACTATTATTTCACTTCATGTCACAATACTTATGGCTATTCTCTCTTATTTTACAAGGTTTATATAAAGAGGGTGAATGCCGGCAGTTGGAATTCTGGTCTGGAAAAGGAGCAAATATTAGAGACCTATTCTGCGCAACTCCAAAAGTCCTGAAACTCCACGGAACGTCTTAAAAGAAATAAAGAAAAATCCACGCCAAACATGAAGGCCAAGGGGCCCACACCCTACTCACGAGGGTGGGGGGCGCCCCCCCCTAGGGTGCACCCCCTACCTCGTGGGCCCCCTGGTGGCTCTCCGACGCCCATCTTCTCCTATATGAGGTCTTTTGATGAGAAAAAAATAGGAAGGAACTTTTTGGGACGAGACTCCACCGCCACGAGCCGGAACCTTGGCGGATCCAATCTAGAGCTCCGGCAGAGCTGTTCTGCCAGGGAAACTTCCCCCTGGAGGGGGAAATCATCACCATCGTCATCACCAACGCTCCTCTCATCGGGAGAGGGCAATCTCCATCAACATCTTCACCAGCACCATCTCATCTCCAAACCCTAGTTCATCTCTTGTATCCAATTCTTGTCTCAAAGTCCGGGATCGGTGCTAGTAGGTTGCTAGTAGTGTTGATTACTCCTTGTAGTTGATGCTAGTTGGTTTATTTGGTGGAAGATCATATGTTCAGATCCTATATGCATATTATTACCCCTCTGATTATGAACATGAATATGCTTTGTGAGTAATTACGTTCGTTCCTGAGGACAACAGAGAAGTCTTGCTATGAGTAGTCATGTGAATTTGGTATTCGTTTGATATTTTGATAAGATGTATGTTGTCTAGCCTCTAGTGGTGATATGTGAACATCGACTACATAACACTTCACCATTATTTGGGCCTAGAGGAAGGCATTGGGAAGTAATAAGTAGATGATGGGTTGCTAGAGTGACAGAAGCTTAAAACCCTAGTTTATGCGTTGCCTCGTAAGGGGCTGATTTGGATCCACATGTTTCATGCTATGGTTAGGTTTACCTTAATACTTTTGTTGTAGTTGCGGATGCTTGCAATAGTGGTTAATCATAAGTGGGATGCTTGTTCAAGTAAGAACAGCACCCAAGCACCGGTCCACCCACATATCAAATTATCAAAGTATCGAACGCGAATCATATGAACGTGATGAAAACTAGCTTGAAGACATTCCCATGTGTCCTTGGGAGCGCTTTTCCTATTATAAGAGTTTGTTCCGGCTTGTCCTTTGCTACAAAAGGATTGGGCCACCTTGCTGCACTTTATTTACTTTTGTTACTTGTTGCTCGTTACAACCTATCTTATCACAAAAATATCTGTTACTACTTATTTCAGTACTTGCAGAGAATACCTTGCTGAAAACCGCTTATCATTTCCTTCTGCTCCTCGTTGGGTTCGACACTCTTACTTATCGAAAGGACTACGATAGATCCCCTATACTTGTGGGTCATCAAGACTCTTTTCTGGCGCCGTTGCCGGGGAGTGTAGTGCCTTTGGTAGGTGGAATTTGGTAAGGAAAAAATTATATAGTGTGCTGAAATTTACTGTCACTTGTTACTATGGAAAGTAATTCTCTGAGGGGCTTGTTCGGGGTATCTTCACCCTGTCCAGTAGAGCAAAGAGTTGCTCCTCAACCTACTGAACCTATTGAAAATGAAATTCCTTATGAGTATCCTTCGGGTATGATAGAAAAACTGCTAGCTAATCCTTCTACAAGAGATGGAACAAAGCATCCTGATGCGCATTTAATATATGTAGATGAAGTTTGTGGATTATTTAAACTTGCAGGTATACCCGATGATGTTGCTAAGAAGAAGGTCTTCCCTTTATCTTTGAAGGGAGGCGCATTGATATGGTATAGGCTATGTGATGATATGAGATCATGGGACTATAAAAGATTAAAGCTGGAATTTCATCAAAAGTATTACTCTATGCATCTTGTTCATCGTGATCACAATTATATATATAATTTCTGGCCTCGCGAAGGAGAAAGCATCGCTCAAGCTTGGGAGGCTTAAATCAATGTTATATTCATGCCCCAATCATGAGCTCTCAAGAGAAATAATCATGCAAAGTTTTTATGCTCGGCTTTCTGAAAACAATCACACCATGCTCCATACTTCTTGTGCTGGCTCTTTTATGATGAAGACTATTGAATTCAGATGGAATTTATTGGATAGAATTAAATGCAACTCTGAAGATTGGGACCTCGATGAAGGTAAGGAGTCAGGTATGACACCTAAGTTTGATTGTGTTAAATCTTTTATGGATACCGATATTTTCAGTAAGTTTAGGACCAAATATGGACTTGACTCTGAGATAGTAGC